>CM056947.1:38260145-38622645 GCA_029856935.1 Cyclocarya paliurus | reverse complement strand
ACAGTTCTTCCATGAGCAATGGCTTTCTTTAGATTCAATTCGACTTTAACTCTCAGAGCACCTCCCCAACCAGATCCACCCTTCATTACATCAACCTCCTGAACCACCCCTATCGAATCTCTAATTTGCTTTCCAATCTCCCATTTCATACATATAAACGGTAGATTATACAATTGAATCCAAAAAAGCTCACAAACAAAATTCATCTTCAGCGGATGGATAAGACCATCAAGAGGCTTAAGGACCAGTAGATAGTTACCAAAAAGCCAAAGCCTTCCTTCTAGCACTCATCGTTTGTCCTCCTAGCAAGCAAAGGTGATAACAAACAGATTTGTATTGATTTCCTGGAAAGTGAATGAACTATCAACTCTCCAGGTCTTAGCCATGGTAGAAAGAACCACCTCCTTCCCAACGCGACGATCAGACCACAATTTACTCACCAAACACCTCTCTCATTTCTTCGCAACTTCATTCAGATCAACAGAGCCAATCTCAATTACCGAATTCTCATCTTCAATAAGATTGCATTGATCCCACTGCATCTCCAAATTCTCCATTTCTTCCCGGCTTAATCTTTTCAGTTTGATTAAGGGGAAGCACATTCCCTCAGTCACTCCTAGAGCACCAAGACTAACACACTCCACCTATTCTCTCTCGTCGAGAGAGTTTTAAAGGAGACTTTTCCTTGCACTTCTTTTTTTATGGCTGCTGATAGTTAGCCCTAATTTTCTGGTATTCTTGAAAGAGAAGTGTTGCACCACAAAAAATCTCATAAAGATAATTTCACAAATTGACATAGTTTCATGTAATATGATAGATCGCTTTATAATCCAATATACCAAGTCAAGTTATGTTAGTTAATCTCGTTGTAGTTAAAGTATTTTTCTTTTTAAAAAAGAGTTCATTTGGAGGTAATAAAGAATGAGTCGGTAAAGTTTAAGCAATTTAATTGAAAATGATTATGAGGATTTAACTTAAGGCAATACGGATGATGTTAATACATTTTAGTTCTTATAGTGTAAATTTGATTATATTGACTTCAAAGACAAAAAAATGGAGCCGTGAACAAAAATTAGAGCCAGTGGAGGAAACTTGTATGTTAAATTGTTAAGGTGTTAATTTGAATTATGTACTTAAAAGTAATGGTGCAAGGTTTTAAGATACTCCTTTCGCATCAGTTTTTCCTTTAGGTGCTTGGTCATTTTCCCCTTCAACTTTCTTCTCTCCTTTTAAAAAGCTGGGGCTTGTGATGGTATTTTGCCTTTTCTCATTTCATCAACAAATAGAGGGATGAAATATATTTTTGCCATGGCAAGTTATTAAGGGATTGGAGCTTGAGGAAAAGGTATAGTTTGAATCATAACTATCTTTGAGTGGTCACTTATGTTGCAACTTAGCTTAACAGAAAAGCAAAAAATGAAGAACTATAAGCTTAGGTTGCTTTTGGATCGGTAATTCCTCATTGGGAAGTTAGATTATCATCAGGCCTATACTTTGTCATGGTCATTTCACACATCTATAAGTCATGTTCAATATTGTGGGTGATTTTTTTTGTATACATAACATTTTGAATGGTATTGGCACTGCTGTCTTACTCTGTAATGAGATAATACTTGTGCAACTTATGGGCTATGTAACTTCACAGTGGCTGCTTGACCTAGTTCCATGAATTTCCTTGCCTCTCATTGCTTTCCACACCTCCATCAACTTCAGGCACTATTCTCTTCTAGAACTAGTGCTTCCTCCATAGGAAAATCATCTCTTCAATTGAAACTCCTTTAGTTTAGGGTAGGAAGATGTAAACAAAGATGGTCATGATGGTAATCCAACCAGCAATGAAGAGGAAGATACCAAACTTGAATGCACAAAGAAGGGAAATGAAAGACTGGGCTATAATGAATGTGAATAGAAGGTTCACAGCTACTATAATGCTTTGTCCTGTTGATCGAATTTCCAAGGGGAATATCTCACTTGGCACTGTGCAGCCAAGTGGACCCTAAGACCATCCAAAAGCTAGAACAATATAGCTTTGTTTCTTAGATTTCCAGGAGATAGGAGAATTTCCCAAGAAGATGCAATATCTAGTTACTGATCGTTGACTATCCATGCAACTAGCCTAATCTGAGTCACAAAATGCTCGGAGTTGCATGGAAGTATTAGCTGGAAGAAATATTCCTTGGCCAAGTGTCTGTTTGATGTAGTGAAGGACACGATGAACTCCATCCAAATGAGGCTATCGAGGAGCTCCCATGAATTGGCTTAAGGTTTGTACCGAGTAGGCAAGGCCAGGTATTGTAAGGGTTAACCTGTCAATGGCTACAGAATCATCAATATAGACAAGTAATGCAATAAAAGAGGAACTTGTGTGCCTAGTGAAGAGAGAATGATCTGCTTGAGATTGATGGAAGCCATAAGCAATTAAAGCATATGAAATTTTTTCAAACCATTGGCAAGATGCTTGTTTCAAGCCATATAGTGATTTGTTAAGTCGATAAACAGTGCGCTACCCCTGTCGAGTAAAGCTAGGAGGAAGAGTCATATGCACTTCTTCATGTAGATCATCATGAAGGAAGGCATTGTTGACACCTAATTGACGGAGATTCCAGTTGTGTGCAATTGCAATTTCAAGTAAACATCTAACAATAACAAGTTTAGCAACATGTGAGAAAGTTTCATGATAATCCAAACCAGCTTGTTGGGTGTACCCTTTTGTTACCAATCATGTTTTGTAACATTCGATTGAAACATCATATTTATGTTTGATGCGATATACCCATTTGCAGCCAATAGCATGCTTATCAAGAGGAAGAGAAGTGAGAGTCCATGTCTGGTTATCTTCTAAAGCTTGTACCTTAGCAACAGTGGCATCACGTCATTGCTGGCATTTCACAGTCTCACGGAATGATATGGGTTCATGGTGAGATGACAAAACAATAGAAAATGCACGATGTTGAGGTGATAAGTTTTCAGAAGATAAATAAAAGGAAAGTGCATGAAAGGTACCTGAAGGTGTGGAGCCAATCTGCATGGAAAGAGATGGCGAATGAAGGCAACTAGCCAGGTGGCAGTGATAATCCTAAAGGAATTGAGGTGCATGGCGAGATCGAGAGGACCTATGAATGGATGTGGGAGAAGATGAAGAGAGGGATGTGGTGGTGTGGTTGATGTCATCTGTGCAGGTAGGTTGGGGGAGAACTAAGGAATGATCTGTTGGTGGAAGGTAAGATGTGGCTATAGGAGCAAAAGGAAAAATTTTGTTCCTAAAAAACGACATCTCAAGAGATGAAGGTCCGATTTCTGTGTAGGTTTAGGAGCTTATAGCCTTTGGTGGCAAAGGGATAGCCAAGAAAGACACATTTTCGTGCACGAGGATCAAATTTGTGGTGTTTAGATACAAGTGTGGAAGCATAGCAGAGGTAGCCAAATACTCGAACATGTGAGTAGGAAGGTTTGGCATTGAAAAGGACTTCATAAGGTGAACGTCTTGAAAGGAGAGGGATGGGAATACGATTGATAATATATGTGGCTGTGAGAACACAATCACCATAAAAAGAGAGAGGTAAGTCTGCTTGGAAACGAAGTAAGCGTGCTACATTGAGAATATGCTGGTGTTTACGTTCAACGACACCATTTTGTTGAGGTATGGCAACGCAACTACATTGATGAATGATGTTTGTTTCATAAAACAAGGTAGGCATGTCGAATTCAGGGCCATTGTCACTGCAGATCTTCTTAACACTTGTGTTAAATTGAGTTTTAATGAGATTCAAAAAGGATTGTAAAAGTGGACGAGTTTGATATTTGGTAGGCATGAGGTAAAGCCATGTCCATCGTGTATAGTCATCGACAATAGTAAGAAAATATTTTGAACCAACAGTGGTAGAGGTGGCCATAGGACCCCATATATCACAATGAATAAGTTCAAAATGAGAAGATGATGAAATTTGACTAAGAAAAAATGGTAATCGATGCTGTTTTGCTAACGCGCATACATCACAATATGTTTGTGTAAAACTAGAAGCATTCAATACATATTTATTTAAAGAAGATAAACGAGAAAATGAAAGGTGTCTCAAACGTTGGTGCCATAGTGTGCCAGAAGATCTGGAGACAGCAACAGTTGTGGATGCAGAAAATGGAAGGAGGTGGTAAAGACCATGTTGCCGTTCACTCAAACCAACCGTCTTCCATGTCAGAAGGTCCTGTATTAAACAGAAATTAGAGAGAAAAATGAGACAACAATGAAGTGAGGAAGTAAGTTTACTGGCAGAGATGAGGTTAAAAGAAAATGAAGGTATACAAAGAACATTTGTGAGTGTGAATGTAGGAGATAGGACAATATTACCAGAGTGAGTAACTGGTACTGATGTACCATTAGGTAAGGTGACAGAAGTTGATATGGATTTAATAGAAGATAATAAGGAGAGGGAGGTGACCATGTGGTTAGTGGCTCCAGTGTCAATGATCCAAGTGGGAGAGGAAGAGGCAGAAAAGTTTGAGGGGTTACCTGAGAGGTGACTTGTGGAAGGCGTGAAAGTACCTGCAGTGATGTTGTTTGCCATAGGTTGTGTAGATGTAGGCTTAAGAAGACTTAATAATTATTCACACTGCTCTTTGGTAAAAGGAAGAGCAGGAATATCAGATGGTGGTTCAGGAGCTAAAACATGATGAGCTGAAGCTGTAGGTGATGAAGTGGACTTGTGCAACCGATGATCAGGTGGGTAACCATGAAGTTTGTAACATCGATCAATGCTGTGACCATGAATTTTGCAGTGATTACAGAAGGGTCTCTCACACTTAGGTCAAGTGGAGGTGGGAGATTTCTTGCTGTGAGTGAGCATTGCAGCTGGCTCAATAATCATAGAAGGGGTGGAAGAAATGGCAAGTTGGCGTTCTTCCTGTAGAACTAGCGAGAAAACTTTCTTGATAAGTTGCAAAGGATCCATCAATAAGATTTGGCCTCGAACGTTGGAGAAGGAGTCATTGAGTCCCATGAGAAAATACATGATTTGTTCCTGCTGTTGGTAATCAACAAGAGTCTTTGATGCTCCACAAGTACATGAAGGCACAGGATGAAAATTGTTGAGTTCTAGGGGTGTAAAAATAAATTGGAAAATCTGCCCAGACTGGTTGGTTCAGTCCGGATTGGATTGGTTTCTTCATTTTAAAAACCAATAAAATTTAGTTCGGAATCGATTTTACGTTTTCCAACACCGCACTGGTTCACATATTATATATATTATTAATTTTTAATATTCAACATAATATATTTTATATTATATATAATTTTTTATATATAATATATATAATTGTGTATGAAATAATATATTATAATTTATAACATAACATTTTAATCTTAAATATGAATATTTATTTAATCATATGTTTTAAATATAAAATATATATATTAAATACATTTTATTGCATAATAAATTCTCAACATATTTTTTTTTTATAATTACATTAGTAATACTAATATACTTAATATATTAAAACCGAAAAATCGGACCTGAATTGATAAAACCAGAAGTACCGGTTTAGGAGGGTAATCGATGCGTAATTAGTTTTAAAAAATGCAAAACCGGTGTTACCGGTTCAGTCCTAGATTTTGTCCAAAACCGGACCAAACCAGACCAGTTATACCCTTATTGAGTTCATCCCAATATCCTTTAAGTAATGTGAAATATGCACTAACAGAATGTTGATTTTGGGAGAAAGAAGAAATGGTTTGCTGAAGTTGAAAGATGTGAGGGGCATTACTTTGAGAAAAATGATCTTTGAGATTTGCCCACATAGCATGTGCATTATCAATGTAGATAATGTTTGCTGCAATTTCCTTAGAAGCAGGATTTAAAAACCAGGATAAAACCATCTTGTTACATCGGGACCAAGGTTCAAAGAGGGGATCTGTTGGTGGGTTTTGGAAGAGATCCATCGATGAAGCCATTTTTATTCTTGGCACATAAGGCCATGAGCATTGAACAGCTCCATGTGGACTAGTTGTGGCCATTGAGGGGATGAGATACCAGAACAACACTAGGACTATCACCGGTGTGTAGAAAGTAAGGATTTGAGGGATTGTCAGCCATGACTATAGAGATCGATTCTCTGATACCATGACAAATTATGAATGGAAGAATATTTTCTATTATGTTTTTTGTGTATAGAAGCTTGGAATACATATACACGTAAATAACATAATGGATAAACATCAATACAAAACCTAAACCAATCCACAAGATACAAAATTTGAGTGATATGTTGGAGCCGATTCAGTTAGGATAAGATTTCTTATTGTAATAGAGAAACCTTTCGATAGTTCTTGATCCTTGCCAGATTTCAGCCTGAATATTATAGCGACGATGACCTGTTTCACATACACACATAATGATTAAATGGAAATATAAGTGCAATACAAGATCTTTTTTGTATGTTCAGAAAACTCAATGCTTCTTTTTCTAGAGCTGCTGAATTGAAACATGTTATGTACCGAAGGGGAATATTTCCAAATCCAAGTTTTGGAAAACACCATAAAAATGACTGATAGGTTTGGATGTTGAGGTAAGAATTTTTAATTTGAGATGAAAGTTAAAAATTGAATAAAATATTATTTTTTAATATTATTATTGTTTTGGGATTTGAAAAGTTGAATTGAGATTTGAAAAAATTGAGTTGTTTATTATATTTTATTTGAAAAATTGAAAAATTTGTAATGATGAGATGAGATAAGATGAGAATTTTGTATTTTAAAAATCTTCCAAACCTAACGAAACTCTGGTGCTATTTTTCATTTGACTTGTCGTGTAACTTTACCTGGCATGCAATCATTTGGGTTCCACCACCTATAAGTAAAGCCCTTCGTCCCAATCTATCTACTGTTGCAATAGAAATTCCAATGGATGAAGCAAGAACAACCCCTGTCAAAGCTGAAGAGTAGAGAGAAGCATTGCCACCAAGCCCCATACTCTGAAACAGTACTGGAGCATAAAAGAGAATTGAATTTATGCCTTTGAGGATTTGACATGTTGGTAAGAAGATTGCCATAACCAATTGAGGTCTGATCCTTTTTGCAAGGATGGTACGAAATGGATAATTTATTGAGTTTGCAAGCTCACTTGCATCAACCATGTCTTCAAACTCTGCATCGACATTTTTGGTTCCTCTAATCTTTTTCAGGACTTTTATCCCTTTCTCTTTTAGTCCTTGTTCGATTAAGCACTAGTGAGAACTCAATGAGTCAAACTGCCTTAAAGCTCTAAGTTATGTTGAATTAAGGGAAACTATCTCATATCATATAATCATTACAATTTTTATAAATTTCTACACAAAATATAATAAACAATTCAATTTTTTCAAATCTTAAAACAAAACTATTATTAAAAATTTTTATTATAATAATATTTTATTTAACTTTCAACAAAACATCTTATCTTATCTCATTTAAACTGTGTAATCAAACGATGCCTAAATTAATCTAAAATAGGACATAATTATGACATTGTATATCAAGATATATTGCAAATATTAAAAGATATGAGTATATCATTAAAAGTTAGAAAAACTATTTCAAATGAATACAAATATTAAAAAATATAATATTTAAATAATATAGAAAAAAATAGATAAGCTAATATATTATATATTGTAGAAGTTAGTAAGTAAAATAGAAAAAATGGATTTTGATAATGTATTTTAAAGAAAAGTATAAAGAAACCATTGTGAATGGTTTTACAAAAAATCTAAAGGCAAAACTCAATCTAGAAAAGAATAAGGGTCCTTGTGATATTTGAATACAAATATTAGAAAAAGAATATAATTTTTTAATATAATTTTTGTCTTGAAATTTAAAAAATGTATATATATTTTTTTTATGTTTTGTGTGAAAGTTTGAAAAAGTTCTAATGAATAGATAATGAATTGATAAACAAATTAAAAATTAAAAAATTAAACAATATTTTATATTTAATTGATGTTTGAAAATAATGTTTGAGAATGAAAAAGTTAAAAAATTCAAAATTTAAAAATAATTTAAATTGTTTCATTGGAGGATATTTTGCCTTGTTAAACGGGTTTGGAGCATGAGTTTTACTACTTATCATTCATATACACTACACATTATATTTATTTATATTTTTTTACAACTTTTTTGGTTTTATTTTTTTTAATTAATTGATTTCTTTTACTCATCATCTATAGACTATATATTTAGTATGAGAAAAAAAATAAAAAAATAAAAAATTATATGTAATGTGAAATGTGAGAATGACGAGCATTCACTTTTGAAAAAGAGAAGGTGGTAACCTAATTTGGCAAGGTCTATTCTTATCATACATGCTTTTTGGTATGGAGTCTATGGTAGCATTATCTAATCTTTTATGATCCGATATGTTTTCTGCTTTGGAATCTTTGGATATTGACAAACACAAATCTGACATTATTTACATATGATGAAATACATGTTATTGTATATAGTCGATGAATGACATGATTACAGATATCATAATATAAGTGGTACATAAAATTAGTTTATAAAGAATTATGAATAATCTAACTAGCTAATGCGTGCTAATCCTAATTTATAGTCAAGCTACTTACGCGTAGCACTAATTCCAAATTTTGCCTTGTAGATCATTACCTATACAAAAACCAAATGTCACTAAATTTCTAGAAAGACGTGTCATATAATATGCGATTCAATTAAATATATTGTAGGAAACAATATAATAATTATTAAGTTTTTATACAGTACTAATTAATAATATTATTATTTAAATACTCTTAACATATCTCTATTTTAAATTTATAGCATAGTGGAATAATTATACTTTATTTAAATCTATTAAAATAAATAGCGGAATGCCGGTTCATAAAATAGAATTAATTATGCTTAAATCAAATCTTTATCATTTACTATTGTAATCTAATTATAAATCAATAATTAGTAATATATTTTAATCTCCATAAAATATTATTATCGTTCTCGTAAAAACAGAGTTCAAACTAAAACAAACTCACGTTAAATCAAGCCCAAATCTTAAAAGCAATGATATAGAAGTCGGGAAATAATGTAACAAGGTATTCAAATTGGTACGTGGGCTATGCGCGCATTACTGAAAGGCTAGATGGCATTTTTCAAACTTCATAATCGGAGCATTCACAATGAATTTTGTAAAATACAATGTCCTTTAAAATATAAAAAAGATTATTTCATCATCTAAAGGATGTTCTTTGTGGGATTTGGATGTTCTCTTTGAGATTTGGTTGGTGTTTATTATTTCGCATCAGACTAAAGGAAATAGGTTTTGTTATTTATTGCGAATCACATTTTTTGAAATATAGTTTATTGTTTACTGAAATTGACTATTTTACTTGAAATATTGTGCTCATTTGAATGTATTGTCATGAAATTTGATTGGCAGAGAACCACCAAAATTTATAGATTGCCAGTGATGACTTGCCGCCTATGGCAGTCCCGCCCAGGTCATTTGCAGACCTCGTTTCCGCGGTTCCTCAGCCACTGCTGGAGATGGAGGTACCTTTCCATCACCCAAAGACCATAGATGGTGAACTGGTTTTTAATAAGGAAACTGAAGCTCCACCAATCACATCCCAAGAATCACGCTGTACAAACAATACAATAGCTGGCACTGAATCATCTTCTGTACAGCATACCTTCACATAAATCCCGCACTGGGTGGTTTATGGAAATTCCCTTGTATAGCTAGACCACTTGCTGTATATATCCAGTAATTTATGGTCTTACCATATATAGCTAGACTAGACCACTTGCTGTATATATATTCATGTAAAACTTTCTTGTAATGTGTGAGAAAATATTTTATTCAAACCTCTTTATGGTATCACGAGCATTTTTTCTCTAACGAGAGTTGATCCATACCTTCCGCATCTATGGCCTCGTCTTCGTCCTCCAGTGCCTATGACCCCATGGTTGCCTCTCACCCAACCAATGGCCCACCGGTTGACAAAGACAATCCCCTCATTGCCATCAACACCAATCAACTGCAACGCTTAACCCCCTCAAATTTTCCATCCTGGAGTGCGACTTTTACCAGCCTTCTCTACGGATACAACTTGATGGGATACCTAGATGGCACTCTTCAATGCCCATCTATACCAGACATGAATGCTGACACCACTGCCCGTGCTCGCTTCAATTTTTGGTTTCGCCAGGATCAACTATTACTCAATGGTGTCCTCGCCTCTGTTGCTGATACCATTGCTCCTCTCATTGCCACTTCAGCAACTTCACTGGAAGCTTGGCAGCGCTTGAAGCGTCTCTATGCCAACCGCTCTCGTACCCATGTAATGCAACTCAAAGAAAGCCTCACCATGCTTCAACGTGGTGATCGTTCTGTTTCTGAGTATATGCAAGCCGTTAAGGCTACTATTGACGAACTGGCACTCATTGATGCCCCTCTTTCGTCTGACGATATAACCCTTTATGTTCTGCATGGGTTAGGTCCTGAATTTCGAGATGTGGTGGCCCCAATTCGCACACGCGAATCTGCTCTCTCATTTGAGGAACTTCATGACATCCTTCTTAGTCATGAAGTCTACCTCAAATGCTTGGATGCCTCAAATCAATCTGCTGTTGTTACGGCTAATACTGCCAGCCGACGGGATGGGCAGCGCTATCAGCGCCACAATGGCTCTCGCTCTACTCGGTCTTCATCCCACAATGACCATCAGTCCAACAGGAACAATAAGCCTCGCCATAAGCCCACATGCCAGTTTTGTGATGAACAGGGACATATTGCCAAAAACTGCCCGAAGCTCCAACCAACCACTGCTCATTGTGCTGGCCGATCTGCTGGCAAGAAATGGTTATTGGATTCTGGTGCCTCCCACAATATTACATCTGATCTGGGCAACTTATCTATTCATTCTGAATATGATGGTACCGATGTTGTGGTGATTGGTGATGGTTCAGGTTTACCCGTTACTCATATTGGCTCTCTTGTTTTTCACTCCTTTGCCAAGAATTTTACTCTCAGTGATACACTTTGTGTTCCCCAGATTCACAAAAACCTTGTTTCTGTTCATCAGTTTACCAAGTCTAATAATGTGCTAATTGAATTTCATCCTAATTATTTTTTTGTGAAGGATCGGACCACGGGGGCGACTCTGCTTCGAGGAAGGTGTGAACACGGTGTCTACCCACTTCCTACCTTTATTCAGTCTGCTTCGCCCTCCATCACAACCAATGTTGGTGAAAGAACAACTAGTTTAATTTGGCATCGTAGGTTGGGCCATCCGTCCCTAGGGGTGTAACCGATCCGGTCCGGTCGGGTTTTTGGAAAAATCTTGGACCAAACCGGTATGATCGGTTTTGAATTTTTCAAAACCGATTACGCCCCAGTTAACCTTATAAACCGGTACTTCCGGTTTAACCGGTTTCCGGTCCGGTTTTCCAGTTTTTTTAAAATGTAAATTTGATATGTTATCATTAAAAATCTATTTATAAAAAAAAAAAACTGCTTTACAAAAATCTGTTATACTTTTATTACAAAATCTGCTTTATTAAAAAAAATCTATTTCATCTTTACTAAAAACTACTTTACTAAAAGTTCTGTTTTACTAGAAAAAAAATCTGATTTACTAAAATCTAATTTACTATAAACTGCTTTAAAAAATCTGTTTTACTAAATCTACAACTCTGCTTTACTAAATCTGCTTTACTATAAATATTATATAACTATTACAAAAACTGGAAAAAAAAAATCTGCTATGGAATAAAATAAGTTCAAAAGTCTAAACTAGAAGTCTAAAAGTCTAACAAATTATAAATCCAAATTCCAAAAGTCCAAAAGTCCAAAACATTACAAATTTACACATTCAAAACATTACAAGTCCAAACACTAAAAGTCTAAATTATAAGTCCAAAGTCCATCAATTACAAGTCCAAATTACAAATCCAAATTAGAACATCCAACAAAAAATTTTACAACTCGAACCAATAGATATTCACCAAGCCACCAACTTCAATAGTCCATTCAACAAACCTTGCAATTATATGAAAATAAATCAAGCAATTAATTCCAATAAAAGCAGCTATAACTATATATATGTGGGGTAAGCAGCTGCCCAATTTCTCAATGTATAAAAGTAGCAATAAATTTATTTAAAGGATTAATGTAAGGCCCTATGGCCCCTATCAATGTAATTTAAAAAACTCAATCACTAAACACTAAACACAATTTCACAAAACCCAATTTCTCAATGCATGTGTTTATGTTTCCACAATATTTAATAATGAAAAATTCTATTCATAGTTCCTACATCACACACAATTTTCTTTTTATTTTTTTTTCCTTACTAAATATGTGGTGAATGAATGATCATCAGTAGAAGAATCCCTTTAATAATTACTGGCCATCCATGTTTTAACCCAACTTATTGCCAAACACGTTTTTTTGGTGGGGCTGCCTAAACATATATTTCGCGTCCTAGTAGTAGTTGTATTGAAAAAGAAAAAGCAATATTAAAAGTAAGGAGAAAAGCAGTAGAGGTGGGGTTGACGCGAAGTCTCCAGATCCCAAATTAATTAAATCCAAATGAATGAATTAACATTCTGTTTAATTGCCATGCCAAATCATCAGAAATATTAATTAGAATTATATTATTTATATTAACATATACCCAACGTGTTGCATGGATGATGGAACTCATAATTTCAAAGTATGTAATTTCACATACCCAAATTCCAATCACATAACCCTAATATTACAAATACAATTTCACAAAACCCAAACACAAAACCCAATCAAAATAAATTTTGGATTCAACAAACCCTAATGGCTAATATCACAAAGTAATTTCGGATTCAAAGTAATTTCACAAACCCAATCACAAAACCCTAATATCACAAACACAATAATAAACAAAATCACAAAAAATCCTAAATTTCAGATTTAAAAACCCGAAAATCACAAATCACAAAACCCAATCACAAAAACCCTAATATCACAAAACTCAATCACAAAAATGCTAGTATGTAATTTCAAAAACAGAAAACAATGCTTATAAACAAACTTACCGTTACACGTTGATGGAGAATTGGAGACTCGGGCCTCGGCAGAGAGAGTTGAGAGAAGAGAGAGTGAGATACGGCTCGAGAGTGAGAGACGAAAGAGTGAGAGAAGGGAGAGTTGAGAGTGACTGAGTGAGAGACGTGAGAGACGGGAGAGTTAAGAGCAGAGTGAGAACCGGGAGAGCTGAGACGCAGACGGGGCAGGGAGAGACAAAGTTGAGCTTGAAGACGACTGGAGTCTGGACGAGAGAGTGAATCCGTGATTCACTGATTTAGGGTATGCTTTTAGTAATTTAGGAAAACGGTGCTGTTTGGGTTTAGTTATAGGAAATTAATATAATATAATAATATTAGTATAATTATATTATACATTAGTATAAAAATAATAATAGTATAAATGATAGTTAAATTTTTTTAAATTTGTAATACATTTAATATAATATTAGTATAGTTATATACTTATATATTAGTATTAGTTATAGTGATTTAGTATAACTATAGTCTATATTAATAACTATAGTCTATATTAAACTATTAGACTATTAGTATTAGTTAAATAGTTATAGACTTATATATTAGTATAGCTATATAAATTATTAGACTATATAATAGTATTAATATTAGACTAATATAGCTATATATTAGTATTAATTATAGTGATTTAGTATAAGTGTAACTATGTTAGTATAAGTATAACTATAGTCTAGACTCTATATTAAACTATTAGTATTAGTTAAATAGTTATAGACTTATATATTAGTATAGCTATATAAATTATTAGACTATATAATAGTATTAATATTAGACTACTAGTATAGCTATATATTAGTATTAATTATAGTGATTTAGTGTAAGTGTAAGTTTGTAACTATGTTAGTATAAGTATTTGTATAATTATAGTTTAGACTCTATATTAAACTATTAGTATTAGTTAAATAGTTATAGACTTATATATTAGTATAACTATATAAATTATTAGACTATATAATAGTATTAATATTAGACTATTAGTATTAGTTATAGACTTATATATTAGTATAGCTATATAAATGATAATATATTAGACTATATAATAGTATTAATATTAGACTATTAGTATAATTATATATTAGTATTAGTTATAAACTATATATTACTATTAGTTATAAACTTTTAGTGATTTAATATAACTATATTAACTATAAGTATAGACTATAGTCTATATTAGACTATTAGTATTAGTTATAGACTTATATATTAGTATAGCTATATAAATTATAATATATTAGACTATATAATAGTATTAATATTAGACTATTAGTATAGTTATATTAATATATTAGTATTAGTTATAAACTATATATTACTATTCGTTATAAACTTTTAGTGATTTAATATAACTATATTAACTATAAGTATAGACTATAGTCTATATTAGACTATTAGTATTAGTTATAGACTTATATATTAGTATAGCTATATAAATTATAATATATTAGACTATATAATAGTATTAATATTAGACTATTAGTATAGCTATATATTAGTATTAGTTATAAACTATATATTTGTATTAGTTATAAACTTTTAGTGATTTAATATAACTATTAACTATATTAATTTTAAGTATAACTATAGTCTATATTAGACTATTAGTATTAGTTATAAACTTATATATTAGTATAGCTATATAAATTATTAGACTATATAATAGTATTAATATTAGACTATTAGTATAGCTAGATATAACTATATATTAGTATTTCATATATGATATATAATTATATATCATATATCTTATGTATAATTATATTAATAGCATATTTCATATATGATATATAATTATATTATATTATATATATAAAAATTTCACATATAATTATACATTATATATAAAACTTATATATTAATATATAATATATAAAACTTATATATTAATATATATAAAATATTTTGTATAATTTTAATTTTTTATAAAACTTATTTATAATATATTATTTTATATATATATATTTTTCAACCGGTTCGGTCCGGTCTGGAAATTTTCAAAACTGAAACCGGACCGGTTCCGGCCGGTTTACGGATTCTACAAACCGGTTCAGGACCGGACCGGTTCAAAACCGGTAAAACCGGTCCGGTCCGGGCCAGTTTACCGGTTTAAAATTACACCCCTATCCGTCCCAACGTCTAGTTACCAAAATAATCTCTCAACATGTTCTTCCACTTACTGCATCTGGTTCATTACCAACATGTCATCCTTGTCACATTAATAAAAGTTACCAATTACCTTTTCATTCTAGCACTATCTATACAACTGCTCCTTTACAATATATTTTTTCTAATGTGTGGGGTCCGGCTCCTGAATTATCATATGATGGTTATAAATACTATGTTGTGTTTATTGATCATTTTACTCGATACTATTGGTTCTTTCCCATGCATAATAAATCTGATGTCCGCACTATTTTTCCACAACTACATGTTTTTTTGGAAAAACAGTTTGGTCATTCACTTAAGAACCTATACAGTGATAATGGAGGTGAATATCTTGGTCTTCGGTCGTATCTTCAAAAATGTGGCATAAGTCATCTCACCACACCACCTCACACTCCTCAACATAATGGTATTTCCGAAAGGAGACATCGTCACATTGTTGAAACTGGTAAAACTCTCCTCACTCAAGCTAATATGCCACCAAAATATTGGACACTAGCTTTTCACGCTGCTGTTTATTTAATAAACCGCCTACCCACCGCCAACGGCCATGCACCGCCCCTCACACATCTTTTTGGCCAACAATCAAATTATCAAAAATTACGGACGTTTGGTTGTTTATCTTTTCCATGGATTAAACCGTATCACCATAATAAACTTGATCCAAAGTCCAAAGCCTGTATTTTTGTTGGTTATTCTAATTCTCAAAGTGCTTACAAATGTCTGGATATTACCACTAACAAAATTTATATTTCACGACATGTAACCTTTGATGAATTAGAATTTCCATACATGTCCATGACTCACACGGATCAGGTTTGTAAAAATCCTTCGATCGTGTTTGCTCAGGAGCCCATCTACTTGCCTAACCAGATCCTATTCGTGCCTCAAAACACTTCAGCCCCCACACCTGGTTCGCACCTCCAACAAGCAGAGCACTCGGTGTCCAGTCCACTCACTCAAAGCACATCTCCTGGTTCCGTACCTGTACCAAGTCCTGCCTCACTCGACCCTCGTGAGCAATCTCCCTTGACTGCCTTGCAGCCCAGTCCGAGCCCAGAGATTCCACGTACTCATCCCATGATTACCAGGGGAATGAATAACATCAGAAAGCCCAAGCGGATGTTTGCAGCCACCAAACATCCCATGCCATCCTCTATTGAGCCTACCTGCGTGGGCCAGGCCTTAAAAGATGAAAATTGGCGTCGGGCCATGAGTGAAGAATTCAATGCACTTGTTCGACATGGTACTTGGGATTTAGTTCCTTCTCAGCCCAACATACGGCCCGTTGGTTGTAAATGGGTCTTTCGCCTCAAACGAAAACCTGATGGTTCTATTGATCGCTATAAAGCCCGTTTGGTGGCTAAAGGTTTTCATCAACGGCCGGGTGTAGATTACACTGAGGCTTTCTCTCCCATTATCAAACCGACTACTATACGAGTCATTCTCACTATTGCCTTATCTCGTGGGTGGCCTCTTCAGCAGCTTGATGTGAACAATGCTTTTCTTCATGGTACTCTTACTGAGGAGGTCTATATGGTTCAACCTGCCGGGTTTGTGGACCCCGATAAGCCCAATCATGTCTGTAAGCTGCAACAATCTCTATATGGGTTCAAACAGGCCCCTCGAGCCTGGTACACTGCACTGAGTGGTCACCTGCTACACTTGGGCTTCCATTAGTCCAAATCTGATGCTTCCTTGTTCATCTACACTCATAATGATATTGTGGCTTATTTTCTTGTATATGTTGATGATCTTATTTTGACAGGAAACTCTAGCTCTTTTACTAAGTCTGTTATATCTTCCCTTGGTGCCAAATTCTCTCTCAAGGATCTCGGCCCCTTGCACTATTTTTTGGGTGTTGAAGTACTTCCTATGTCAAATGGGCTTCTACTCAGTCAACATAAATATATTAGAGAACTACTCCAATGCACACAACTAGATGGTGCAAAAGTAGTTGGTACCCCTCTGGCAACCACAACCAAACTCCATCTAAATGATGGCACCCCGGCGGCTGATAGCACTGAATTCTGGCGAGTCATTGGCAGTCTCCAATATCTTTCACTCACTCGACCGGACATAGCCTTTCCAGTCAAACGCCTTGCTCAATTTATGCACTGTCCGTCGCAGACCCATTGGAGTGCAGTCAAACGTCTGCTTCGTTACCTCAAACATACCATGCATCATGGCCTACTCCTCCAAAAAGATTCTAGTACCGCACTCACGGCCTATTCTAATGCCGACTGGGCAGGTAACGCAGACGACCGGACATCTACATCAGCATACGTCATTTTTCTTGGCCGCAATGCTATCTCCTGGGGTACTCGCGAGCAACGAGCGGTTGCCCGCTCTTCTACCGAGGCAGAGTATCGAGCCCTAGCCACAACGGCCTCTGAGGTAGCTTGGTTATCCTCTTTATTCACTGAGCTTGGGTTACAGTCCACTAAGCCTCCGAAACTTCTTTGCGACAATGTGGGTGCAACTCACTGAAGTGTCAATCCCGTGCATCATTCTCGCATGAAGCACATCGCCATTGACCTTCATTTTGTACGTGACTATGTTAACAAAGGAATCGTTGAAGTCTCGCATGTATCTACGCATGATCAGTTAGCTGATTTGCTCACAAAGGCACTGCCCCATACCAGATTTCATTCACTGATGTCTAAGATTGGCGTCACCGATGGTGGCACCATCTTGCGGGGGCGTAATAAGGAAACTGAAGCTCCACCAATCACATCCCAAGAATCACGCTGTACAAACAATACAATAGCTGGCCCTGAATCATCTTCTGTACAGCATACCTTCACGTAAATCCCGCACTGGGTGGTTTATGGAAATTCCCTTGTATAGCTAGACCACTTGCTGTATATATCCAGTAATTTATGGTCTTACCATATATAGCTAGACCAGACCACTTGCTGTATATATATTCATGTAAAACTTTCTTGTAATGTGTGAGAAAATATTTTATTCAAACCTCTTTAGTTTTCACCTTTACTCCGGAGGAGATCGAGAAAACGGCTCAGCCTTTCCGTTACTCTATAGTTCTGAAATTCCTTCGCCAACGGCCTTCTCTCGACACCGTGCAATCCTTTATTTGTAGCCGATGGGGACTGTCTTGCATGCTCGTGATCTCTATTATGCAACGGTCGCGCCATGTTTTTGTTCGGATGACCAACGAGGTAGATTTTTGCAAGGCTCTGTCCAGAGATTTATGCGAAATCAATGGAGTTTTCTACAGACACTTTGCTTGGACTCCGGATTTTGATGAGAACTTTGAACCACCGTGTGTCCCGGTATGGGTATTTCTTCTTGGGCTCCCTCTTAATCTTTATCAACCTTTGGTATTAAAAATGATCACAGCACCTATAGGAAGGTTTATTCGATGTGATAATTCTACAGTATGTGCGATAAGAACAGACAGGGTTGGGTTTGTCTTCAACTCGATTCTTCAAAGGATCCTATAAACTATTTCTAGATTGGTAAGCCTGGGGTTCCACGGAGTAGGAGGCAGGAGGTGGTTTTCGAAACATTACCTGCTTATTGTTCCTTTTGTAAGAGCCAAGGGCATAATATTCGAACATGCCGTATAGTGGGTGATCAGAAGAGACCGTTGAAGGGTGGGCATAAGTGGGTTAGAAAGGAAGGGCCAAATGCAAATGTGGTGGAAACAAATCCAGAAACCCAACTGCTGGAGGCCAACAGTGCTACGGTGGTGCAACAAGGTGAATTTTTGACTCCTGAAACTGTTGAGTTGGTTGAAACCAGTAAAGAAAATATGAAACTTAATATGGGGAAGAAATTTCTGGAGGGAGATGCTGCGATATGCCCAGTTGAGAGTTCGGATGGCTTGAGGGATTTAGATGGAAATCCATCAAATTTGAAGTAGGCTACGCCGTCTGCAACTTTGCCTGCTATAAGGAAGACTAATTCATCCCATGGACTTACAGGCCCTAGGCCTTCGAGTGAGAAACATGCCGACTCAAATGAAGAACAAATGAGGCTATCGGGTTTGGGCTTATATGATGGAAGTGGTGAGTTGGGCTCAGGTAAGGGTATGCAATTTGTGGACATTACGGGCTTAGATGAGGATGGGCTTAGTTTGAATGGTGATCATTTGAATGAAGCTAATGAGGGAGATCCAATGTTGCAAGTTTTTCCCAACGAATCTGATGCTATGGTGGAGAAAGATCGGGTTGATGAATCACAATCTGAAGGTGAGACAGAAAGAGATCAGTTGAAACATGACATGCGAAAAGAATATTGCTCTGACTTTGAAAAACTACGGAAAACGGCAAGTAAGTTTCAAAAAAGGAACTCTACCCGGGCTATCACTCGGCCCACCAAACTTAATTTATGATTAGTCCAGTTCTTTTTTGGAATATTCGGGGAGTTGTGATTGAGCTGCATTATTGCATATTTTATACATTTAAAACCAATATATTTTAATTGTTTTATTATTTTATCATTGGTTTTAGATGGAAAAATTGATTCAGAGGCATAAATCCAAGTTATGATTTAAATTGATTAAAAGTATAATTTATGCTTAATTTTATAGCTTGTGATTTAATTAAGCAATATTTATTAATTTGCATAACACTTTTAATATTTTATTTTCCATCTTTTGTCTAATTTTATTTTATTTTCTTTGTCTAGTTTTATTTTTTTGTTTCTCTGATTATTATTTATTTTGCTTGTCTAAATTTTATTTTATTTTATTTTTATTTTTCTGTTTTATAGGTTCTTCTAAACGACATGTAGTTTTTCTTAAACGGAAAAACGACATGTCGTTTATCACTGAATTAAAAAATGTCCTTCTGATAAACGACTTACCGTTTTGTCCATAGACAAAAACGACAAGTCATTTTACTTGTCTTCAACCTCACGCCTACATCTTTACGCTACAGTTTTCCACCGTGCCCAGCCACTTCGAACCACCACTACTCAGCCATCCTCTACATTGCCGCACGTCCACAGAAACACCAAGAGCTCGGCTATGAACAACCTTTCACGACCAACAGCACAACCATCTCCACCTACGGCAGCAACCTTCTCTTCCGCAACCCCGGCAGCACCACATCTCCATTTCTCCAACTGCCCCGCCATGCCCAGCCACCTTGAGCCACTTCTTCAACCTCCAGCACAACACCACTGCAACTCAGACCAACTGCACTTCCGAAGCTACCATCCACTTCCATGCATCCAACCACCACTGCATCCATCTGTAGTTAGCCTCGCCACAGCCATGGATGCACTACTGCAACTTGTCCGCTCCGCATGCACAGCACAACGTTGAGCCCTGCCATGTCTTCAGCCTCCACTCTGCAGCAGCCACTCACACGGCATGTCAAACTGTGGCAAACGAAAAAAGAAAAAAAAAAGAGAGAAAGAAAACGAACATGAGGATGAGCAGCAGAACAATAAAATAAAAATAGAAAGAGATGGACGCACGCGAAGATTCTGGGCAACTCAAACGAAAAGAAAAAAAAACAATAAATAAACAGAAAAGGATCTTTCGATTTGGAGGAATGTGAGGACATGAAGAATTTCTGTAGCTGAAACTCAAGGACGCCGTGCAAGAGAAAAAAATAATGATAAAGACAACACACGGGATGTAAAGCAAGAAGCTTTCGGCTTGAAAAAAAAAAGAGTGGGGAACATGACAGCTAAGTAGTGTTTATTGGTGTCTTTTTGATGCCTATATAAGAGTTGTATGCGGACTGGAGAAGGGCGTCAGATGTTAGATGTGAGAGTTTTGTTTTGGGTAGCCAGTTTTTATTAGTTTCGTGTAATTCAATCTTCAGTTTAAAAAAAAAATCAATTTTAGTCAATTTTAGTTTATAGCTAGTAAATTTTATTTGTATAAGTCTTCATTTTCAGTTTTGAGTTTGTTTAGTGAGTGAATTTTCAGTCCTCCTTGATAAATGCTGAGAGTCCATTTTTTAGAATTTATTTTAATTGGAAGCTCAGATTTTTGGATTGGAGAACGCAGTCTCCATTTCCAAACATCAAGTTTATTTCTTACAATTCATGTTCTTATTTAATTTCGAATTTATGTCATTTAATTTCCTCGCAATTTTAATTTCTTGCAATTTAAATTACTGTCAATTAATTTTCTTGCACTTTTAATTTTCTCGTACTTTTAATTTCCTACAATTTAAATTTATGTCATTAAATTTTCTCGCACTTTTAATTTCCTGCAATTTAAATTACTGTCATTTAATTTTTTTGCACTTTTAATTTCCTGCAATTTAAATTACTATTATTTAATTTTCCTACACCTTTAATTTTTGCCATTTACTTTTATGTCATTTAATTTTATTGTTCCTTTACATTTTAATGATTTAATTTTCAGCAATTTTTATTTACTATCTTGCATTTTAATTTCTAACTTTTCATCATCCATTCAAAACCAACAAATATGAATCTAGTCCATGACTAGTAAATTTTCATTTCCATTGCACTCCCACATTCATTGTACATATCATCACTTTTATTTTTATTCTCTCATTGTAACTATTTCCACTATTTTACACGAGTTTGATTTTTAAGCACTTTTCCTGAGGAGACGATTTAGGAATTTATTCCTAATTATTACACGACACGCTCATGCACTTGGGATAGCCTTTGTGCTGCTCATTTTTGAGTGAGTCAAGTTGGGTCCTTAAAGTTACGTTTGAGGAAACTCATTAATAAATATAGGCCTAATATTGTTGCCTTGGCTGAGCCTTTCCTAATGGAAGATAAACTTTCAACTTGTTTGGGGAACGTTAATTGTGATTTTTTTGTTACTAATGAAGCGCAAAATGGGAAAATCTGGTTGTTGTGAAATGCAGAAGTTTCTATACAATGGTTGTCGGGGTCTAATCAATTTATCTCAGTGAAAGTTGAGGAAAATGGGTTTAGCTTTATTCTTTCCATTGTGTATGCTAAGTGTAATCCGCTAGAGAGGAAGAAGTTATAGGAGGATTTGGTTGCCTCTAGTAACAGTAACTACCCGTGGCTTCTTTGTGGTGACTTCAACATTATCAAATAGGACTCTGATAGAAGAGTGGGTCATCCACGTCCTTTTGCAGCGATGGAAGAATTTAATTTATGTATTCAAAATTGTGGTCTAATTGACATGTGTTCGAAGGGCTCGAGGATGACTTGGTGCAATGGTCAAAGAGGCTTGGCTCGTAGCTGGGCAAGGTTAGATAGATGTTTTATTGATGCTAATTTTCTTAATTGTTATCCTAATGTGTTTTATCAGGTTTTGTCCCGTACTACGTTGGATCATTCTCCTTTAGTGATCCAAATGGGTGAGGATCCCTTCAGGTATGGGCCTAGTCCTTTTCGATTTCAATTTATGTGGATTGATCATGTTGATTTTCTTAGTTTTGTCCAGGGAGTAAGGAATGAAGAGGGAATTGGTTTTGGTTTTTATAAATTATCTCTTAAATTGAAAAGGATGAAGGTGGCGTTAAGAGACTGGAATCAACGTGTTTTTGGGAGAACTAATATTATTATTAGTGAGCTTGAGTCTCGTATTGATAGCCTGGAACTCGCCTTCAAAATTCTTTTTCTTTTGAGGATGATAATATTCTCCTGGCTACTAATTTGGAACTTTTAACTTGGAAGGGTCGAGAAGACATTCGCCTTTCTCATATGGCCAAGAAAAGTTGGCTCAAAGATGGGGATCAAAGTTCTAAGTTTTTTCATGCTTATTTGAATGCCAAACATCACAAAAGGGTTACTGATATGTGTTTGGCTGATGGCACTCATTTAAATACCCCGCTTGATATTCATCAGGCGGCTATTGCTTATTTCCATAATTTTTTGGGAGAGAGTAGTAGTAGTGAGTTACCCAATTTAGGAGATTTGATTCCTCTTATGATTACTGATGCTGAGAATTTGATGGTTTGTAGTATCCCTTCCATTGGGGATATTAAGGATGCACTTTTTAGCATTCTTATAGATAGTAGGCCGGGTCCGGATGGATTTGGTTTTGGGTTCTTCAGGGTTTGTTAGGATATTGTTAAAGATGATTTATTGGAAGCCATCTTTGAGTTTTTCCTTCATAATTCGCTTCCCAGATTTTATACTATTTCTTTTATTTTGCTAATTCCCAAGGTTGATACGCCCAATAGTTTTGATAAATTTAGGCCTATTAGCCTTTGTTCGGTGATTTATAAGATTTGTGCCAAGATCATTGTGAGTCGTTTGACTAATATCCTTTCTAAAATGATTTCTCATGAATAAGGTGCTTTTATTCCTGGTTGCAGCATTTTTGATAATATTAATCTTACCTAGGAAATGATCCATTCAATTAATAAGTAGTCTCATGGGGGAAATGTTCTGGTTAAACTTGATATGTCCAAGGCTTATGATCGTGTGAATTGGAGTTTTCTTTTACATGTTTTGGATTCTTTTGGCTTCTCTTCTCAGTTTTGCACTCTAATTAAATTGTGTATTTCCACCCCTTGGTATTCGATTATGATGAATGACACCTCTTTGGGTTTCTTTAAAAGTGAACGGGGTCTGAGGCAAGGATACCTTCTTTCGCCTTATTTATTTATTATTCTGCAAGAGGTTTTGTCTCGTCTTCTGAAGGAAGCAATTAAGCATGGTAAGATTGGTCAATTTACTCAGGCTAGAGGTACTCCTATTATTTTCCATCTTATGTATACTGATAACATTGTTATTTTTGCTAATGGTGGTAATCAGTCTATGAAAGGTTTGATGGAGGTCTTAAATGTTTATGAGACTTGAACTAGCCAAGTTCTTAACAAAGATAAAAGTGCGATTTTCTGCTCTAATAAGATCCCTGCTTCTAGAAAATCCTCTATTCTCCGTACTACTGGTTTTTCGAATGGTTCCTTTCCTTTTAAGTATTTGGGTGTTTCTATTGTGGTTGGTAGGTTTAAGGTTTGTGATTTTGGTGAGTTGCTTGAAAAAGTTAATAAGAAAATTGCTGGGTGGAAATGAAATTGCTCTCTACTGGTGGTCGGGTTATTCTCTTGCACCATGTTTGGTCTAGGATGGTCACTCATCTTCTTGCTATTTTACAGGTCCCTCACGGAGTGCTTAAGGAATTGAATAGAATTCTTAGTTCCTTCTTTTGGGGCGATTCTGATGGCAAAGGTAAAAGGAAGTGGGTGGCCTGGTATCATATCTGTACTCCTACGGAGGAAGGTGGCTTGGGCATTCGTGATTTTGGGGATATTCAGAAGGCTTTGCACATGAAATTTGCTTGGCGTTTCCTTCAGGGTCAGTCTTTATGGACTGAATTCTTTAAAGGTAAGTACGTTTAGGGTAATCATTTATCCCTTTTGAATCCTAATAAAGGTATTCAGTTTTGGAAATCTATTGTTCGTTGTATTCTGGAGGTTTTGAATAATTCCAAATGGATGGTTAGGAAGGGTAATATTTCTTTCTAGTATGATAATTAGGAGGATGGTGGTCCTATTAGTGATCATTACCAGGTTATTGAGAATCCTTTGTTGAAAATTAAAGAGTATCGGATTGATGACGGTTGGGATATTCCTATTTTGGAGAGACTTGTGGGTTAAAGTAAAGCTCTTGAGTTATATCAGTTTTTGGCTAGGAGGAAGGATGGACACGATGTTCTTGTTTGGCTTAAAGATAATAATGGTAAATTTGCTACTAAGAGTGTCTGGGATTATATTCACATTAGAGCGCCTCCTTTATCTTGGGCTCATTGGATTTGGCATACTACTCTTCTTAAGAAAATCTCTATAATGATGTGGAAGGCTTCCCATAATTGTTTGAGTGTGGATGATAAGATCCGAAATATTGGCATCTCTATTGTTTCTAAATGTGATTGTTGTGTTAGGGGCCATATGGAGGATTTAAACCACGTGTTGTGTACTGGTGATTTTGCCAGACAATTATGGCATCTGGCTGCGGTCCAGTTGGGTGTTCATATGGGTGTTTTTAAGATTTGGAAGGAGCAAATTAATTTCTGGTACCGCCGTGCTGGTAAGTCATCTCAGGTACGGATTATTTTTGGTCTTCTTTCATCCATTGTCTCTTGGAAGATCTGGGATAGGCGTTGTAAGGTTCGGTTTAAGGAGAAGGTGGAGTCTGTTCAGTCGGTTTGGCATGTGATTAAGCTTTGGCTTCGCAGGATTATTTCTCTTGTCATGAAAGTCTCTGTGCTCTCTTCCCATGATGCTATCGTCTTACAGAGATTGGATATCCCGGTTTTAGCTCCCAAAATTCGTCAAGTTCGTGTGGTTAGGTGGATTCGACCCCTGCAAGGTTGGTTGAAGCTGAATTCGGATGGTAGTAGTTTAGGGAATCCTGGGTCGGCGGGTGCTGGGGGTGATTCATGATGGTTGTGGTAGATTGCATGCAGCTTATTCTAGGTTCTTGGGTGAGGGTTCTAATAATTTTGCTGAATTGAGAAGCTTATTGGAAGGGGTTCGAAGTTGCTGTCAGTTAGGTTTTGGCAGGGTTGAGATTGAGACTGATTCTAAATTACTTGTTAATTGGATTACTAGAGGTGCTTGTCATATTTGGTACTTAGAGGATTTCTGGGAAGAGTTGCAGGGTCTTTTGGGCTGCGTGGAGTATCGTTTGACTCATATTTTTCGTGAGGGTAATGTCGTGGTGGATTTTTTAGCCAAGTAGGGTGCTAAGGGTTTAAATATAGATTGGACCATTAATAGTGAAAATCTGACTGGTCATCTTCAAGGTTTTCTTCGTATGGACAGAATCGGTCTTCCCTACCTGCGGTTCAAGTAAGTTTCCTTTGTCTAGTTTCTTTTGTTTTATTTGAGTTAACTTTGTTGGTTGGTGTTTTCCTCTTGCAGGTGCCTTTCCCTGACTTAGGCTTGTTAGAATTTATTTTGATTTTGGTTTATTTTGATACTTGGTTTTGAGTTAGTTTATAGCGATTTACTCTGTAAGCTCCCAAGTTTATTGATGTTATCACGGTTTTTCTCCACCATAAGTGAGGGCTTATTAATAAATTTGAGACTGAGCCACTTTGTGTGTGACTACCGGCTCTTTTGATAAATATATATATATATATATATATATATATATATATATATATATTCGTAGTACTTTGACTTGAAACATTGGTGAGAACTAAAACAGCCTTAAAAGCTTTAAAGTTATGTTGAATCTAGGCCCAGTTTGGATTTGGAAAATAGTTTGATCTAATTTCATCTTATTATTACAGTTTTTTTTAAATTTTCAGACAAAATATAGTAAACAATTTAACTTTTTTCAAATCACAAAATAATAATAATATTAAAAAATAATATTATAATAATATTTTATTTAACTTTCATCTTTTATCTAAAACCATCTCATCTCATATCTGAATTCAAACCAGTTAATCTGAAATAGGACATGATTAGATGACATTGTATATAGAAAGATATTGCAAATATCGAAAGATAGGAAGATATCATTAAAAGTTAGAGAAGCTATTTAAATTGAATAAAAAATATTAAAAAGTATAATATTTAAATAATATAGAAAAAAATAGATAAGCTAATATATTATATATTGTAAAAGTCAGTATGTAAATAAAAAAAAGTGGATTTTGATAATGTATTTTAAAGAAAATGATGAAGAAACCATTGTGAATGTTTTTATTGAAAAGCTAAAGGCAAAACTTAATCTTGAAAAGAATAAGGGTCCTTGTGATATTTAGAATATCTCAAACTATTTGTGAATAATAATAAAATAGTTTATGAATAATCATGAAATTATTTGAGTTAAAATATTTTATTAGATTTTGAAAAATGAGAAAAAAATCTGAATACAAATATTATAAAAAGAATATAATTTTTTAATATAATTTTTGTTTTGAAATTTAAAAGATGTATATGTTTTTTTTAATTTTAATTTTTTTTTTTATGTTTTGTGTGAAAGTTTGAAAAAGTTATAATGATTAGATAATGATTTAATGAAAAAGTTAAAAATTAAAAATTAAAAAATATTTTATATTTAATTGATGTTTGAAAATAATATTTGAGAATGAAAAAGTTAAAAAATTTAAAATTTAAGAACAATTTAAATTGTTTTATTGGAGGATATTTTGCCTTGTTAAATGGGTTTGGAGCATGAGTTTTACTACTTATCGTTCATAAACATCACATATCATACTTATTTTATATTTATTTATATATGTTTTTAAAAAAATTGGTTTTCTTCTTTTTAAATTAATTGGTTTCTTTTACTTATTATTTATAAATTATATATTTATTAAGGGCAAAAAATAAAAAAATAAAAAGTTATATGTGTTGCGGAATATGAGGATGAGGAGTTTTCACTTTTGAAAAAGAGAAGGGTGGTAACGTAATTTGGCAAGGTCTATTATTATCAGACATGCTTTTTGGTTTGGAGTCTATGGTAGCATTATCCAATCTTTTATGATCCGATATGTTTTCTGCTTTGGAATCTTTGGATATTGACATACACAAATCGGACATTATTCACAGATGATGAAATACATGGCACTGATGGGTCAAAAGGACCCTTAGCCAAATAGAAATTTATCCAAAAATTATTGAACTGAATAGCTTTGTTGAATTTGATTTTATATTCGTACTACTTCCACTTGAAACACCGGTGAGAACTAAAACTGCCTTAAAGCTTTAAAGTTATGTTGAATCTAACTATCTAAGGTCGTATTTGGATTTGAAAGGTGTTTTATTTAATCATATCTCATAATTATAATTTTTTTGAATTTTTATATAAAATATAATAAATAATTTAATTTTTTAAAATTTTAATTCAAAATTTTTAAGTCTCAAAATAATAATAATATTAAAAAATAATATTTTAATAATATTTTATTTAACTTTCGTCTAAAACCATCTCATCTTATATATAAATCCAAATCAGTTAATCTGAAATAGAACATAATTAAAAGACATTGTATATAGAAAGATACGAGAATATTATTAAAAGTTAGCGAAGTTATTTAAATTGAATAAAAAAAATGAAAAAGAATAATACTTAAATAGTATATATATAAAAAAATAAATAAACTAATGTATTATATATTGTAAAATTCAGTTTTGATTAGATTTAGAAAGCTTTTTATCCAATCACATCTCATCATTATAATTTTTTTAAATTTTTACATAAAATATAATAACAATTCAACTTTTTTAAATATTAATTCAATTATTTTAAATCTCAAAACAATAATAATATTAAAAAATAATATTTAAATAATATTTTATTTATTTAACTTTAATTCTCCATCTAAAATCATCATTTTATATCATTTTTTCAATTCGTACCTAATCCAAACCATAATCTTAAAGAATAAAACTAATCTGCCGCCCACATCATACTGCTCCATTTGACCGACTCAATGAATTTTTTTTTTTTTAACTTAATGAGTAAGAAAATAATTTTTAATATATTGATGTATTTTTTTTATTTTTTAAAAATATTTAAAAAAATATATGAATAAAAAAAATATATGAATAAAAAAATTAAATAAAAAAAAACATGACTTTTACACTGTCGGTTACTTGCAGCGGTAAGCTGCAAGCGGCACCGTAGTGCAGCTCAATCTCAAATAGCACAATGACGTTGGTGAAGATGACTACATTGATGAATAGAATATTTCTTGGTTTTTGAAAAAGCGAAGAGCATTATTATCTGACATGCTTTTTGGTTTGGAGTCTATCGTATTGACAAAAGCGAAAAGGTTGTCAGGTCATTTCGCAAATCTTTTATGATCCGACATGTTTTCTGCTTTGGACTCTTTGGATATTGACAAAAACGAATCTGACATTATTTACAGAAAAGGCAACATGATTTGATCAATCAATTGAAGCTGCAACGTTAGAAAAGAAAACAATTGCAAGAGGTTCGGTGCGGGAAAATAGGCTTGGGGAAAAGAATTGGCTGTGCGGCGAAGGCTTACAGAGCGGAAAGAACCAGAGGGCACAGTACGACGGTAAAAACTTCCGGGGTAACAAAGGAGATTAATTTCAGATTCCATTAGGCTGAGAAAACCGTGGCTTACCGGAAGGTGAAAGTTTGATGGGAGGTGATTGGCCGAAATTTTCTGGGTTGGCCGAATAGTTTTCCGACTCTCCCAGTGGCGGTCGATGGTGGAGAAGGAGCAAATCACACAGAAAAAGTAACGGCCTTCAGCGTCTTTGGGTGTCTTCCGACGGCGGCGAGGTAAGTGTCTCGGCTTGAAGAGAGGTTGTATGGTGGCTTTACTGGGTTTTCTCGGTTTTTCTTTTGTAAGGCTCCGTTGGGTGTTTATTTCATTTCTGGAAGAGGGACTGTTTTCTGAGCAGATGGCAGTGTAAGGGAAGCAGTGTAATGGTTGGCGGTTTACTAATTAACCATGTGCTTTGTCTAATTCAAAATTGGTATGTAAGTCATTTTTGGGTTTTTTTTTTTTTTAACATTCTATGTGATTAGCTACTACTTTTTTTTTTTTAATATAAAATAACTATTTTTATAAAATAACTATTTTAGCATCATCACGTACACAAGAAATACACAAAAATAACTATATATTACATAACTTTTACCTATTTAACCTATTTATAAGAGAAGATTAGGCCTCCGTTTGGTACCATTTATTCTCTATATATATTTCGTTTTTAAATATTACTTGGTACAAATATTTTTTAGTTTAATTTTTTAAACTTAATCATTATCTAATTATTATAATTTTAATTTTTCACATAAAACATAAAAAATAATAATTTTTTATAAATTTTTAAAATAAAAATAATATTAAAAAATAAAAATTTAATTTTATAAAATTTTAGCTTAAACTATTTCATAAATCATTTTGTAACTATTCATAAATATTATGAAATATTTTTAACATTAGAAAGAGTTATAAGATTCTGTTTTATATAGTGAGATAGGATGATAAGAGATAAGAAATTTGTGAAAAATTTGTAGATAGTAATGAAATAATTTTAGTTAATTATTAGATTTTGAAAAGGTAGAGAGAAAAAATTAAATAAAAATATTATAAATTTAAAATATTATTAAAATATTATTCTTTAATATAATTTTTATTTTGAGATTTGAAAAAATTAAATTATTTTTTATATTTCATATTTTCAGAGCTTTTGCTAGCTAGCTGTTATGTTGAGGGTCAGTACTTCATATGATGTTGCTTGCTGTAAAATAAAAAAAGGTCCTGTTTTTAGTAATTTGATGAACTAATATGAGTGACGCACCAAATTAGGAGATTCAAAAATCCTTTTCACTCATTTTATCATTATAAATATTTAAAATTTTTATATAAAATATAATAAATAATTTAATTTTTTAAAATTTAAAATAATAATAATAAAATATAATTTTAAAATATGTAAAGTGTATGGTATGAGATGATAAGTAGCATCCATATATTTTTAGTGTTTTTATTAATATTATGAAGCCTTAAACTTTATATAATTATATATATAACTTTATTTATTCATGTTTTAAGTGATCTTGCATTGTATCTAACTAGAGAAATTCTAAAAGAAAACTTTACACCACAAATCTCCACCTAACTAATATATGATCCATCTATCATTTTGACGTTATATCTTAATACTTAAATATGTGTGTATAAATAGAACGATAAAAATGAGAAATCACATATTAGTTAGATAGCAGTGTGTGGTGTAACATTTCACATTTAAGTAACGCTACCTAATTCTATATATTCACTAGTCATCTAATTAAACTTTTGAAACCAAAGGTCAATAACATATATGATTAATCTCATAGCTAGGGATAAATATATGATAAATGCTCATTAATTTCGAATAGTTAAATATGGATGAATGTTTTTTCTTTTAATCTTCGACCAAGTATGTATACCTAATAATTAGTCTTTGGATTGAAAAGTTAAGTTCCAGTAATCCATTGTGGATAATCCAAAAATTTAGTTCCATAATCCATTGTTGATTTCAGCCCCATCATGTATTTACATCGATCATGATCGTTAAGTAGTTACTATATATATGGTAATAATGAGAATCTCAGCACATTGTGATTATTTTATTTATGGTACAGATTGAACAACTATTGAGAATTAAGTTTCAGCATTTCCATAGTAATTAAGAAGAACTGAAAGTGTTGTTGAAAGAAATGGAAGATGATCATGATGTGGAACAGATATCTGAAACTAGTAATCAACAATCAAATGAGAGTACTTCAGATGCAGTTCACAAGGCAACTTTTGACATTGTCGAAGAATTGAAAGATGACAATCCAGATGAAGATCAGAGGCGTATGCCAAGAGTCCAAACACAAGACCAACGTAGAAGATTAGGAAAAACTGTTCCTAGCCGACATATTAGCTGTATCAACGAGAGTACTTCGGATGTAGTTCACCCGACAGCTTTTGGAAATATTGATCATGAAGAAGAAGAGGCTAATTTTGACATAATTGGTCATGAAGAAGCAACTACTAAGTTTGGCATTGATCCCAAAGAAGCATCAGCTTTTGGCATTGGTGGAGAAGAAGATGACAATCAAAATGAAGAGAGACGTCAAAGAGTCTTGACACATGAGCAACGTAGAAAATCAGTTCAAAAGACAACTTTTGACATTGGTGAAGAATTGGAATATGACAATCCAGATAAAGATCAGAGGCGTACGCCAAGAGTCCAAACACATGAGCAACATAGAAGATTAGGAAAAACTGTTCCTAGTCAATATGCAAGCCGAATCAACGAGAGTACTTCAGATGCAGTTCGCCTGAAAGCTTCTGGAAATATTGATCATGAAGAAGAAAATGCTAATTTTGGCATAATTGGTCATGAAGAAGTAGCTACTAAGTTTGGCATTGTTCCCAAGGAAGCAGCAGCTTTTGGCATTGGTGGAGAAGAAGATGACTATCAAAATGAAGAGAGACGTCAAAGAGTCCTGCCACATGAGCAATGTAGAAAATTAATTCACAAGGCAACTTTTGACATTGGCGAAGAATTAGAAGATGAAAATCCAGATGAAGATCAGAGGCGTACGCCAAGAGTCCAAACACATGAGCAACGTAGAAGATTAGGAAAAACTGTTCCTAGTCAACATGCAAGCCGAATCAACAAGAGTACTTCGGATGCAGTTCGCTTGGCAGCTTCTGGAAATATTGATCATGAACAAGAAGATGCTAATTTTGGCATAATTGGTCATGAAGAAGCATCTACTAAGTTTGGCATTGTTCCCATGGAAGTAGCAACTTTTGGCATTGGTGGAGAAGAAGATGACTATCAAAATGAACAGAGACGTCAAAGAGTCTTGACACATGAGCAACGTACAAAATCAGTTCACAAGGCAACTTTAGACATTGGTGAAGAATTGGAAGATGACAATCCAGATGAAGATCAGAGGCGTACGCCAAGAGTCCAAACACGTGAGGAACGTAAAAGATTAGGAAAAACTGTTCCTAGTGAACGTGCAAGCCGAATCAACGAGAGTACTTTGGATGTTGTTTGCTTGGCAGCTTCTAGAAATATGGATCATGAACAAGAAGATGCTAATTTTGGCATAATTGGTCATGAAGAAGCATCTACTAAGTTTGGCATTGTTCCCATGGAAGCAACAGCTTTTGGCATTGGTGGAGAAGAATATGACTATCAAAATGAAGAGAGACGTCAAAGAGTCTTGACAAATGAGCAACGTAGAAAATCAATTCACAAGGCAACTTTTGACATTGGCGAAAAATTGGAAGATGACAATCTAGATGAAGATCAGAGGCGTATGCCAAGAGTCCAAACACATGAGCAATGTAGAAGATTAGGAAACACTGTTCCTAGTCAACATGTTAGCCTAATCAACGAGAGTACTTCGGAAGTAGTTCGCCTGACAGCTTCTGGAAATATTGATCATGAAGAAGAAGATGCTAATTTTGACATAATTAGTCATGAAGAAGTAGCTACTAAGTTTGGCATTGTTCCCAAAGAAGCAGTTGCTTTTGGCATTGGTGGGGAAGAAGATGACTATCAAAATAAAGAGAGACGTCAAAGAGTCCTGACACATGAGCAACGTAGAAAATTAGGAACAGTTGTGACTCCCGAATGTGTGATTCAAATCAACGATAATGAGAGACAAAAACCTGTTATCATCAGCGGATCAGGATGGTCGACATTGAAAGTTCCAGCACCTATGCTCAAAGTTGACAAAGATGCTTATGTCCCCAAGATTGTCTCCATTGGTCCATTTCATTATAATGAACCAAGTCTACGAGCCATGCAAACTCAAAAATGGCGGTTTCTCGATCGCCTTATTCGAAATCGAACAGGGCAGCCTATCCTTGAAGAAAATCTTAAAAATTCTATGAGAGAATTGGAGGGAAAGACCAGAGATTTCTATGCAGAAGACTTTCAGGCTATAAAGCCTGATGATTTTGTGCAGATGATGCTCCTTGACGGTTGTTTCATTGTAGAAATCATGCGTTTATACGAGGTATTAATTAGTTATACATTTTAATTAAGTTGGTTTTAAGCTCTAATTTTCCTTTAGCAATTATGATCACATGAAGGCAAACTGATAATCACATTTATACTTCTTGACTTGCAGAAAAAATATGTGGGGGAGCCCATTTTCGAAACACGATGGACGCTGCTAAATATCACTCGTGATTTACTTTTGCTTGAGAACCAACTCCCTATGTTTGTGCTGCAGAAGATTTTTGAACTTACTCGGGAGGCAAGTCCTGATCTAAACACGCTTGCTCTTGAATTTTTTGAACCCTTGAGACTTGGGAAGGATGAGTCTGCAACACTTAAGCTGAACACGTACGCTGACAAGTATATTCATCTGTTGGCTTTGTTTCACTCTACCTTAACATTAGACGATAACATATACCCGAAGCAGCTTGCAAAGAGTGAAAAAAACAAAACACATCTTATTCTTCCTGGGAAAGGTTGGGTGCATAATGCCCAAACACTTTGTTATGCTGGTATTGAGTTCAAAAACAATTCTGGTAGTATTCTCCACATACAGCTTAAAGGCAAGACGCTAAATATTCCGACCATGATCATCGATGATAGCACCAGCCCTTTGTTGAGGAACTTGATAGCCTATGAACAAAACAATCGCTCTACAACTCCATATTTTTGTTGTCTTGCAGTGTTCTTGGATAGCATAGTGGATACGGTCGAGGATGTCAAGATTCTTCGTGATGCCGGGATTATCAAACAGGCAAAGGGTGGAGACAAGGAGGTGGTGAATCTTTTCAGCAGTCTCACTAAAGAGCTAGTGTTTGATATTGATAAGGAGGACTGCTACTTGATAGAGCAAATCGAAAACATCAATCGTCTTTGTCGAGCACACGACACCAGAGTTCGAATTTGCCGTCTTCTCGCCAAGCTGAACTACAGGGGATTACTCAAAACATACGCTTCCATCTTGGTTACAGTCATCTTTTCCCTTATCGTTGCTAAGTTTGCAAGTTACAACCCCTCAGTTAATCAGTACTATCCACCTCAACCTCCACCTCGGCAACCGCCTAAACGTTCATAAGCATTTCGACAAAAATAAAACACCATTTGAAATGGTTGATGTAGGTTTATCTGGTGGAGCTGGCATTGATAATTGAGCCATACGTTTGCACATCATTTAGCTTAATATTGGTTTTTCAATAAAACTGAGAGTATTCAGAATCTCATGAGCAGTGTTTTTTTTTTTTTTAAAATCATGTCGTGTATGCTATGTTGCTGTTTCATTGCATATGTCAATACTATGTGTATTATGTTTGAATTTTGAATCAAATAAATCCATCTTAGAATCAGAAGTTGCTGGGGTTCGCTCCCAATCCATGTTATAGATTGTGACCTCCATAAATCTACTAATTTATAAGGAATCCTTTCAATTTTCTTTCATACATATATATCACGATTATGTGTGACAAAAATGTTTTCCTCAAAATTAAATGCCACAAGTACGAAAGGCATTTTTTAATTTTTCAGCAGCATCATACGAAAGGGCATTTTTAGGTGAAGCGTTTTGCATACATTCAAAAAATACATGTACATTATTTTTTTAATGCGTTTTACTACCTTCACAAATATGAAACACAACCATGGACGTTTGGAAACTGAAAATTTCAATAATTTATGGGGTTCTTGAAAAAGAGTTCATTTGGAGGTAATAAAGAATGAGTCGGTAAAATCCATTTTCGTTCTTATAGTGTAATTTGATTATATTGACATCAAAGACTAAAAAGTAATGGTGCAAGGTTTTAAGATACTTGTTTCACATCAGTTTTTCCTTTAGGTCGTGCTTGGTCATTCACCCCTTCAACTTCCTTCTTTACTTAAAAAACAAAAGGTGGGGTTGTGATGCTATTTTTGCCTTTTCTCATTTTATAAAAAAATAGAGGGATCAAATCTATTTTTTGTATGGCAAGTTATTGAGAGATTGGAGTTTGAGGAAAATGTATAGTTTAAATCATAACTATCTTTGAGTGGTCACTTATGCTGCACCTTAGCTTAACAGAAAAGCCAAAAATGAAGAACTATAAGCTTAGGTTGCTTCTGGATCGGTAATTCCTCATTGGGAAGTTAGATTATCATTAGGCCTATACTTTGACATGGCCACTTCACACATCTATAAGTCATGTTCAATATTGTGGGTGATTTTTTGTGTTTGAACAAAACCTTTTGAATGGTATTGGTACTACTGTCTTACTTTACAATGAGATAATACCTGTGCAGCGTACGAGCTGTGTAACTTGGTAGTAGCTGTTTCACCTAATTCCATGAATTTCCTTGCCTCTCATTGCTCTCCACACCTCCAGCAACTTCAGGCACTATTCTCTTATAGAACCAGTGCTTCCTCCACAGGAAAATCATCTCTTCAATTGAACTCCCTTAGTTTCAGGTAGGAAGGCGTAAAAAAAGATGGTCACGATGGTAATCCAGCCAACAAATAAGAGGAAGATACTGAACTTGAATGCACAAAGAAGTGAAAAGAAAGATTGGGCTATAATGAATGTGAATAGAAGGTTCACAACTACAGTAATGCTTTGTCCTACTGATTGAATTTCCAAGGGGAATATCTCACTTGGCATTGTCCAGTCAAGTGGACCCCAAGACCATCCAAAAGCTTGAACAAAGAGGCAAATGACCAGCACCACCAATATAGAGAAACCCTTCGATAGTTCTTGATCCTTGCCGAATTTCATCCCTAAGATTATAGCGACGATGACCTGTTTCACATACACACATAATGATTAAATGAAAATATGAGTTTAATACAAGATCTTTTTTGTATGTTCAGAAAACTCAATGCTTCTTTTAGTAGAGTTGCTGAATTGAAACATGTTATGTACCGAAGGGGGAATATTGCCAAATCCAAGTTTTGGAAAATACCATAAAAATGACTGCATTTAGAAACTCTGGTGCTATTTTTCATTTGACTTGTCGTGTAACTCTACCTGGCATGCAATCATTTGAATTCCACCACCTATAAGTAAAGCCCTTCGACCCAATCTATCTACCATTGCAATAGAAATTATTGTGGATGAAGCAAGAACAGCCCCAGTCAAAGCTGAAGAGTAGAGAGAAGCATTGCCACCAAACCCCATACTCTAAAACAGCACTTGAGCATAGAATAGAATTGAATTTATGCCTTCGAGGATTTGAAATGCTGGCAAGAAGATTTCCATAACCAATTGAGGTCTGTTTCTTTTTTCAAGGATGTTACGAAATGGATGCTTTATTGAGTTTGCGAGCTCACTTGTACCAACCATGTTGAAGAAAATTGTGCTGATACAGTAATTTGAAAAAATAAATGTGACTTTGAGGCGTGTAGAACACAATCTTTAAGATGATAATTGTTCCCACTCAAAAGAGTTTGCTATCAAATTACAAGCAATTCACCTCCAGGATACAACAAAGTCACCAACTGTAGATAGCAATTCTGAATATTTTCCTTCAGAGTGTCTCTACAAAATTGTGTAAGTGACTGAAAATATGATAGAATGGAATGAATAAATTTGTGGGTCTCATCCTCTATTTATAGAGAATGAAGTGACACCGTGTGAAAAATCACAACTCTTAACTTATGACTTTTCAACTGGTAGTTGTAGTTTAAAGGTCATGTTGTTTCATTTAGAGACTAAAAAACATGTCTGATCAAGTCGTTGGACACCTCCCTTCCCAAAGGTAGGTCACTGGTTCGAACCACACACTTTTTGTTGAATTCATTTTGAAACATTGCACCCATCCAAGTGGGTCTTCACACAAGCCGCTTCGGCCCGTGCGTGGTGCCTATTTAGCCCATGTTTGGTCCATGCCATACATGGTGTCCCTTCGGCCCATGCGTGGTACCCCTTCGGCCTATGCATCATATCTCTTCAGCCTGAACATTGTGTCTCTTCAGGCTTGGCCCACATGCGCCCCTTGGACTATTCCATAGCATTGTTAAAATTAAAGAATCAAAGTGCAGCCATGGTGATTTGAAATCACACCATTTCCTTTGAAACAACACACTCTTACCATTGAGCTAATGCATCTCTTTGAGATAATGGTTCACAAAAATGAAAAAATAAAAATCCACAATAAATTCACATATTTAATATCACAATCTATAATAAACATAACAATCCTTCACATAGATTGAGATATTAGATTTTCAATCAAATATTGATATCCTCTTGCATACAAGAAGGTATCTCTCGACTTAAACCTTCAATTAGTGTAAATATCTCAAACTCTTAACAAAGTCAACGGTTGCCTAGGCTTAAACCAAGACTCTATACGTTAAAAACAGAAATACCACACATATGATTCCATCCAATTTTAGCGAGATACTTCACCAATTATTTACACTAATACACATGCTCCACTGTGGCATTCATAAACATTTACAAAAGTAAATCTTAAACTTTTGTTAGAAGTTATTCCCAGCTATGTTCACATAGGTAAAGTTCATTTTATGTCTCTGTTACTTCAGACACTAATTCAACTATTGAATTTTATTAAGAGTATAATACTCATCCTACATTTAGGTTAGGTTTGGAAGATTTTTAAAACACAAAATTCTCATCTTATCTCATCTCATCATTACAACTTTTTCAAATTTCTAAATAAAATATAATAAACAATTCAACTTTTTCAAGTCTCAATTCAACTTTTTCAAATTTCAAAATAATAATAATATTAAAAAATAATACTTTATTCAATTTTTAACTTTCATCTCAAACTAAAAATTCTCATCTCAACATCTAAACCTAACCTTAGTGTAACATCCAGCACTGACCATCCTGGAAGGATCCACTAAGTGCTATCACAACCACTTAACTGTAACTTGTTATTACCCATTAAACTTTAGACTATTTATTAATAGTGTAAGGTTGGGTTCCTATTACAGGTGAATTTTTTAAAAGAAATGTTTCAAATCCATTCCACTAAATGTACTATTCACCAAATCTCTCGAGAGTCCCTTTGTGAAAGGATCCACTAATTTTTTACTTGATCGCACACATACAATAGTGATAATACCATCACTTATTAATTATTTGACATATTCATGTCTCAAGCTAATATGTCTAGATTTTTCATTATAGACTTTACTATAAGCCCTAGACATAATAGTTTCACTATCACAGCACAAAGAAATGGCTAACATCGATTGTGGCATGCCATAACTTTATGTCAAATAACAAATTTCTCAACCATTCTGCCTCTTTGTATACTGCTGCCAAGGCTACAATTTCATACTTCATTGTTGAATGTGAAATACATGTTTGTTTCTTAGAAGCCCATGAAATAGCTCCACTACCAAGGGTGAAAACCCAATCAGACGTAGCCTTATTATCACTTGTACTAGTAATCCAATTAGTATCACAATATTCTTCTAGTACAGTAGGAAAATGGGTATAATACAGTCCTAACAAACTAGTTGTTTTAAGGTACCCAAGGACTCTACTAATTGCTTTCCAATGCTCCGTACTAGGATTACTCGTATATTTAGAAAGCTTACATACTGCAAACGAAATATCTGGCCTAGTGCGCATTGCATACATTAAACTATCAATTGCACTAGCATATTCCAAGTGGGTCTTCAAATGGGCCGCTTTGGCCTATACGTGGTGCCTTTTCGGCCCACACCAAACATTGTGTTTGTTCAGCCCATGCCATATATGGTGTGTCTTCGGCCCATGCATGGTACCCCTTCAACCCAAGCATCATGTCTCTTCTGCCCAAACATTGTGTCTCTTTGGGCTTGGCCCACATGTGCCCCTTAGGCTATTCCATAGCCTTGTTAAAATTAAAGAATCAAAGTAGCCGTAGTGATTTGAACTCACACCCTTTCCTTTGAAACAACACACTCTTACCACTAAATCAATGCACCTCTTTGAGATAGTGGTTTATGAAAATAAATAATAATAACCCACAATAAATTCCACATATTTAATATCACAATCTATAATAAATATAACAAACCATGTCTTCAAACTCTGCATTGACATTTTTGGTTCCTCTAATCTTTTCTAGGACTTTTCTACCTTCTCTTTTAGTCCTTGCTCAATTAAGCACTAGTGAGAACTCAGAGTCAAATTGCCTTAAAGCTCTGAAGTTATGTTGAATCAAGGGAAATTATCTCATATCATATAATCATTACAATTTTTAGAAAGTTCTATACAAAATGTACTAAACAATTCAACTTTTTCAAATCTTAAAACAAAACTATTATTAAAAAATTATATTAAAACAATATTTTATTTAACTTTCAACAAAACATCTCATCTCTTCTTATCTAATCTAAACTGTGTAACCAAACGAGACCTAAATTAATCTGAAATAGGACATAATTATATGACATTGTATATCAAGAGATATTGCAAATATTAAAAAATACAAAAATATCATTAAAAGTTAGAGAAACTATTTCAAATGAATAAAAATATTAAAAAGTATAATATTTAAATAATATAGGAAAAAAATAGATAAGCTAATGTATTATATATTGTAGAAGTCGGTATGTAAAATAAAAAAAGTGAATTTTGATAATGTATTTTAAAGAAAATGATAAAGAAACCATTGTGAACGTTTTTACAGAAAAGCTAAAGGCAAAAAACTCAATCTTGAAAAGAATAAGGGTGAGTGTGATATTTAGAATATCTCAAAGTATCTGTAAATAATAATAAAATAGTTTATGAATAATAATGAAATTATTTGAGTTAAAATATTTTATTAGATTTTTAAAAATGAGAAAAAAAATTGAATAAAAATATTATAAAAAAGAATTTAATTTTTTAATTTTTTTTTCTTTAAATTTAAAAAATGTATATATATATATATATATTTTTATGTTTTGAGTGAAATTTAAAAAAATGTATATATTACCTGTTACATCATTTAAGAGTTGGTGCACAATATTGAGATGCATCAACGCAAGGACCTTTCACTATAAAGACATTGAAGTTCTACATATATTTGAGGGGGAGAAAATAATCATACAGATTGTACTCTTTTTCCTTCGTTAAGGTTTTATTCCACTAGATTTTCCTTGGCAATGTTTTAATGAGGCAATCCTAAAGCATTCAAAGACACGTTAGAATGTTGTACTCTTTTTCTTTCGCCACAAGTTTTTCTCACTGGATTTTCTTTGGTAAGGTTTTAACGAGGCATATTTCTTGTGTATGGTCATCCAAGAGGGAGTGTAGTAAATACATGCATTTGGTGGATGATTGTTGTAAATATTATTGTGCATGTGAATTGGTGGGCACAACAAACTACCATGGAAGTTGCCTATAAAAGAAGGTCTTGAGGATCATTTGTAACACACAAGAATAGAGGAGTAGTGAATTATATTGAGCTCTTGAAGAGCCAGTATATTGCAATCTCTCAATCTTCCTACTTCTCTCTTGCAATCTTTCAATTATTTGCTACTTCTCTTTAGTTTTATAATAATAATAATAATAATAATAATAATAATAATAATAATAATAATAATAATAATAATAATAATAAGTTGTATATAATGAGAAAAAGTTGCCATATTTTTCAAAGATACCCAAAAAATTATTAAAGGGGCTTGCATGTTATTATATTATATATATTCACTGACATACTCATGAAGCTCGAATCGGTGTCACAAATCAAGTCAACTAACACCTACCGCCTCTAACTACAATTAACAAAGACTTGGAATAATCAATTCTTCTAGGGGTAGTCGGCCCTTGCAAACGGTGTGGAGTCAGCCCAACATGGCAATGCCACGTCAATTATAAAAAAGAAAAAGAAAAAAAGAAAAAGAAAAACTAGAACAAGAAATGCGGGAAAGATGCTACTGTTGGCTTCTTCTTCAAGTTTCTTTTTCTTCCAAAATATTTGAGCTCTGGGTTGGAGTGGAAAAACTTTCACATTGTGCTTGCTTTTATGGTTGAAAGAAAGTGGGCAAAAAACTAGGAAAAACGCTGAGCAGTCGCGTGGGGTAAGCGTTATTTGCATTTGGTCTTCGGCATCATCGTTTGTAAATAAAACCAGTAAGAAATCACGGTGGATCTTCATCTTCTTCTTCACAGTGCTCTACCCTGTGGATCTTCATCTTCATCTTCACAATGCTCTACCGTGTGGGTCTTCGTCTTCTTCTTCACTGTGTGGTAAGAAATCACAATTTAGGTTGTGTGCTTTGAATGTATTTGCTTTGTTTTGAATCTATTTTCCGAAGCTCTGTTTTGAAGCTTTTTTTTTTCAATTGAAAGTGAGACTTTTTTTTTCAATGGTTAAATAAATTCTCTAAAAATGGGTTTCGACTTCTCACAATTATTTTTTGATGAAGTTCAAATCCCGCCCAAAGTATATATGCCTAATGACAGGAAACCTTATGAGGAGTAGAGATTATGCACGGCTCATGTGCTGCCTTGTTCTTGTATCCATCAGTAGTTCGTCACCTATACTCACAAATAATGGAACATTGACAACAATATGTTGTAAGATTAGGAAATAAGTCGACAAGCCACGAGTTTCCTTTCCCATTCATAGACCCCCTTGCAACTGTGGACTTTATGTCCATCCCTCTCACATTGTTGGCTTATTGTAGCAGTGCACCCCAGAAAGTATGTTGGCTTGACCGAAAACCATTCCTATTGTAGCTGAAAAAATGATACTATCATTTTTTTTTATAGCTATTCAATATAAATAATTTTTTTGAGAAAATTACACTTTTTATAACCTCAATTTTTCAAGTTGAAAAGTTGGTGCACCAAGCTTCATGAATCACCCGTAAAAAAGTTAAACTACTTCAACTTCATATCAGATATAAGCTGATTAATTTCCAGCAACAACCTGGTCATGTCATGATCTAGTCAGCATATTACTCTGTCTCGAAACTTTTACATACGGCTTTAATTAGCATCAATTCACGTGGTCTCTACTCTTTGCATGATTTGTGTTGTGATCTCCTACATAAACATGCACATAACATAAACATTTTCAGGGAAAAACAAAATTGGCAAAATTGGCAGCTACTTTTATAGCTTACCAAACTACAGTTTACAACATTTTTGTTCATTTAGAAGATAAAGAATGCGCAATCACTGAAAGAGACCTTAAACACAAAGCATCCTCCAAGGCAAACCGAAACAAACAAAACCCTAACATGCCAAGCTCAAACTATTCAAACCAAACACTCACCCAACAAAAGAAAAAATTTTAAAACCACAAGTTGTCTGTATACACTATAGTGTATACCAAAAAATGTTATAATGTTATTGGCCAAGTGCGTTACTATCAGGGGTGTAACCGGTCCGGTCCTATTCGGTTTTGGACATAATCTTGGACCGAACCGGTATGACCGGTTTTGTATTTTTTAAAACCAATTACGCACTGGTTACCCTCCTAAACCGGTACTTCCTGTTTTATCGATTTTCGGTCTGGTCCGGTCCGGTTTTTCAATTTTTTTAAAATGTAAATTTGACATTAGCATAATATTAGACTAATAGTATTAATATTAGACTATTAGTATAGCTATATAATACATGATCAATTACATTTTCATTTTTAAGATTAAACTTTTATTTTATAATAACATTATCTTATATATAATTATATTAATAGCATATGATCAAACAAATTATAAATTTTCATATTTAAGATTAATATTTTATGTTATAATTTATAAATTATAATATGAAATTATTTCATATATGATATATAATTATATTATATATATAAAAATTTCACATATAATTATATATAAAACTTATATATTAATATATATAATATTTTGTATAATTTTAATTTTTAATAAAACTTATATATGAAATATTAGTTTTTATATTTTTTTTATCAACCGGTCCGGTCCGGTCCGGAAAATCTCAAAACCAGAACCGGACTGGTTCCAACTGGTTTATGCATTTTAGAAACCGGTTCCGGATCAGAATGGTTCAAAACTGGTAAAACCGGTCCGGTCTGGTTCGGTTCGGACCGGTTTACTGGTTTAGATTTACACCCCTAGTTACTATAGGCATAAAATGCATGAAACAAATTTGTTACAAACTGCAACTATAAAAAAAATCAGCAATAACTCTTAGTTATTTTTTTTATAGGCAAGGACAATTGGCAATTAACTCCTAATCATAAAATAACATACACAATAAGCTAGATTGCCAACTCCTAAAAATCTTCACGTTTCTTGGTAATACAAAGAAAATAGATATCTACCACACCTTCAAACCAAAGCATGAAAACACCATTTAGTAATACAAAGAAAAAGAGCCTAAAAAATCCTAATAGTTTGTAGATCGAACACATAAAAAAAAAATACACATTTCGTAGACAACAAAATCCTAAGACAAAATTATGGAATGTTAATTGAAAATATACCCATTTAGATTATAGGACCTTGGATTTGTGGTAGTAGACGTCGAAAATGAAGCTGCGTGTCGGAAATTTGAAAGTTAGGGTTTTTTGGGATGAAGGGGAAGGGGCTATTTCCAGAAGAAGACGAAGGGAGGTCGTAAGCGTGGCTTTGAGGGGACAAAGAAAGATTGCTCTCGTGAGGAAGCAGAGAGGGAGGGAAGGGCTGGAAATAAAAATTGCAAAGAGGGAAATAAGTTTGGTCTGAAAAGTGAGAAATGAGGATGCAGGAAAGTTTGGAAAAGAGAAACACAATTCAAAATGGTGCATTTCAAAACGTTTTGCCACATCAGCAGCCGCTTGTGCGGCGCTTACCCCTGGCGACTGATTCCAGCATTTTTCTGGAACAATTAGTGCATGGATTTTAAAACCATGCCCACCCTAAAACTGTTCAGGGGCATGCAATTGCATGGTATATATTTTCCTTAAAACTTAGCACTATTGTTATCTTCAAATTTGTTTTTTAGCAACATACTACGAGAATATCATAAATGAAAGAAAATATATAAACGGATAATACGTTGTGTGTTCTCATCTTATTATAAAATGTCAACATAGAAATTATATGTGGTAGGATTAATGGATCTATATCGATCAGGTCATCTATATTCCGCTACTATTTAATAGTTTTTGTGATCTTCTTTCGTTCCCATTGTAAAAAAAACATATCTTGAAAGAATAAAGAGATCTATAGGATCTTTTATTTCCAGCTATTTGGGTTTGAGAACTGAAAAACCTACAAAAGAGAGTAGAGATTTTATGTTGAGAAGGGACTTCTAGTCTTTTACCTTAGAACTTTATGGGTGAGTTTAATGGAAAACACAAGCCCCTTCCATTTATATAGGCAAGACTAGGGACCCTTACTTATTACTCCTACAACCTTTGGACTACCCTCATTATTTCATCCATAAAAAAATAGCAAGAGTTAACTACTTTATTTATTTAAGGGCAATTATCTAAGATAAAGTGAATCATCTTAGATGAAGTGAACTGCCTTAGGGAAGACAAATGGTTTTCAAGGGAAACCAAAAGTCTATAACAGTCTCTCACTTGGTTTACTTAATAGGTAAAACTGAAATGACAAAAAATAAAATCCTCAATTCTGTCATGGTATCCTATACACGAACCATGGTGGTATTGCTCCCTATAGTGAGCATTTCCCTTCCATGCGTCACAATACATAGTATCCATTAAAATACTAATAAAGGTCATTCGGGTCCAACTTAATCACCCAATAAATATAACAAATTCATTACTTTATGCACAAAACTAAAACTAAACTCAACTTTATTCTTTGTGGAATATATAGCAATATGAGAGAGATTACACTTTAGATAGGCCCCTATGATCCACATGATCTTGAAGCTGTTTTACCAGTAAACCTTTGGTCATTGGATTGGCTAACATCAAATCTGCATTGGTGTGCTCAATATATACCACTTTATTTTTTATGCTCTCTCTCACTCTTAAATACTTTATGTCGATATGATTGCTTATGCTTCCGCTATTATTGTTCTTTGAGAAGGACACTACAGTGGTGTTATCACAAATAATTTTTATTGGTCTTTGAATGGAATCGACAACTTTAAGAACAGAAATAAAAATTTTCAACCACATGGCTTGTGTCATTGCGTCATAGCATGCAATAAATTCTGCCTCCATAGTAGATGTAGCAACTATAGATTGCTTCGTACTCTTCCAAGATATAGCTCCTTCAACAAGAAGAAAGATATGTCCAGAAGTAAATTTTCTAGTGTCTACACAACTGTCATAATCTGAATCTGAATAGCCTACCACTTGCAAACTTTTTGTATGCCTGTAGGTTAGCATGTTGTCTTTGGTTCCTTACAAATACCACATCACCTTCTTTGCAGCTATCCAATGTTGAAGACCTGTGTTACTTTGATAGAGACCCAATAATCCAACTGCTAGACATATGTGGTGCAAACTTGAGCATACATCAAGCTATCCACTGTAGATGCATAAGGTACACTTTTCATCTGCTCTTGTTCCAAAGCATTTTCAGGTGATTGACCTTTATGAAATTTATCACCTTTGATAATGGGAGCTACAAAGGTTTTACAATCTTTCATACCGAATTCCTGTAAAAAAACAATTTCAATGTAGGTTTTTTTGAGATAGTTTTAAGACTCTTTGTTTCCTGTCTTTGTGAATATGTATGTCAATGACATAAGAAGCTTCACCCATATCCTTCATTTCAAAGTTTTATGAGAGAAATTGTTTAGTCTCATGTAATAAGCCCAAATCACTACTTTCAAGAAGAATATCGTCTATATATAGGACTAGAAAAATGTATTTGCTCCCACTGACCTTAAGGTATATACACTGATAAACAAGATTCTTGATAAAACCGTATGAGATGAGAATCTTGTAAAAATTTAAATACCATTGATGGAAAGCTTGTTTTAGTCCATAAAGAGACTTCTTCAACTAGCATACTTTCTGACTGTTGTCACTAAAACCTTCAGGTTGATTCATGTATACCACTTCATCAAGATCCCCATTAAGAAAAATTGTTTTCACATCCATTTGATGTAGCTCTAAATTAAAATAAGCTACTAAGGTCATGATTATCTTCAATGAATCCTTCTTAGAGACTGGAGAGAAGGTTTCACGATAATCTATGCCTTCTTTATGAGTGAATCCTTTAGCGACAAGTCTAGTCTTATATCGTTTGATATTACCAGAAGAATCTCGTTTGGTGTTATAAACCCATTTGTAGCCAACTGTTGCCACTCTTTCTGGTGATTTGATGAGATCCCAGACGTGGTTCTTATAAATAAATTCTAATTCATTCCTCATGGCATCCAACAAAAATGTATATTTATTACCACTCATGGCTTGTGAAAACATAATTGGGTCTTCTTAGAGCCATTACTTCGTCATTTGGAGATAGCTCAATTGGCTTAGACTGTAAATGCGGAATAACTTCAGGTTGAACCTTATTTATGAGAACATGTTGTTCTTGAGTTGTTGTCACTACATGATCTTGTGATCTATTTTGCCTTAAGACAACCATTCTTCCTCCAAAAGAAGGCTAAGTAGCATGTTCAAGTGTTTCCTCAAAAGTGACCTCTTGAGGATTCACACTCCCACTAGATTCAACATCCTCAAGAAACCTTGCATTATAGATTCGACAATTCTAGGGTTATGATTGAGACAATAAAACCTATATCCTTTGGAGTTACTTGGTTATCCAATAAAAAAATCGTTAGTTGTCATTGGGTCTAACTTCTTTATGTAAGGATTATAAATCCTAACTTCAACAAGACAACCCCATATTTGTATATGATTTAAGCTAGGTTTCCACCATTTTCACAACTCGGAAGGTGTTTTAGAGATAGACTTAGATGGAACCCTATTCAATATATACACTGCAATTTTAAGAGCTTCATTCCACGAGAAAAGTTGCATATTAGATTTACTAACCATGCTCCTTACCATATCTATTAGCGCACGGTTCTTTCTTTCTGCAACACCATTTTGATGTGGTGTGCCAGGCATTGAATATTGGGCAACAATGCCTTTCTCTTGAAGGAAATTTGCAAATGGACCATTCATTTGTCCATGTCCTGTGTATTTACCATAATATTCTTCTCCTCTATCAGATCTTACGATCTTGATTTTCTTTTCACTTTGATTCTCTACTTCTGCTTTATAGGCTTTGAAAGAATCTAATGCTTGAGCCTTCTCAATAAGAAGATAGAGATACATATACCTAGAATAGTCGTCAATAAATGAGATAAAATATCTTTGACCATTCAAGCAAGGGGTAGGAAATAGTCCACAAATATCTTTGTGTATAATCTCAAGAACACTTGAGCTCCATCTTGAACCTTTAGAATTATTGTTGTTTCGCTTGCCCTTTATACAGTCCACACAATTCTTGAATTCAGTAAAATCGAGATCCTATAGGACCCCTTCTTTTACTAACTATTTCATCCTCTTTATAGAGAAGATTTTTTATAGAGATGTGTCTCAATTTCTTATGACATAGTAGAGAAGATTTTTCATTCAAAAAGTTTCTCTTAATGCCAATTAGGGAGAGATAATTCTCCTTAAATTCGAGATGAATATCTAATTTAAACAAGTTATCAACTAAAGTTCTAGAACCAACAAGAATTTTATTCTTAAAAACAGTCATAGTATTCTCAAAAATACAAATTGTAACTTTTGATAATAAGTCTAGAAACAAAAATTAAATCTCTACTAAATTCTGAAATATAAAAGACATTATTTAAATCTAAAACATGTCCCGATTTGAGAATCACTTTAAAAACTCCAATTGCAACAACATGTGAATGCCCTTTATATCTGCGAAAACCCAAAGCTCACTTGTTGTTGGTTTCCTTCTAGTGAGAAAACCCTACAATGTATTCACAATATGGATCGAAGAACCGTAGTCAATCCACCATGAATTTTTAGGAGTATCAATGGAAAACGATTGATGACACACAAGAGAGATAGAGCTACCTTTCTTTTCAAGCCCATCTTTATACATGATGCAACTTTTCTTTACATGGCCCTCTTTCTTGCAAAAGAAACAAGTCTCCTTTTTGCCATTAGATCCATTGGATTTTGATGGCACATTATGCTTCCTTTTCTTTTGAGGTCCACCTTGGCCTTTCTTGGTCTTAACTTTATCATTCACGATCATATTTGTACTTTCAGGTCGATCATGCTTCATCCTTTCCTCTTCTTATACACACATGGTCAGAAGAGTTGTAATTGACCAGTTTTCATTATGTGTGTTATAAGAGATTTTGAAAGGCTCATACTCAGATGGTAGTGAGTCAAGCATGAAATGGACCAAGGATGAAATGGACCAAGAATGGCTCAGATATCTCTATCTTTAAGCCCTTAAGTTGAGAAACAATGTTTCTCATTTCCGTAATGTATGCACGCATACCCTTAGAACTATCAAATGCTTTAGTAGTGAATTGCCTGATAAGAGTGCTAGCTAAAGCCTTGTCAGAGTGAACAAACTGTTCCTCAATTGCCTGCATTAATTCCTTAATTATAGTGCAGTCACCAATAGAACCTCTAATGCTTTTATTCGTATGAGACTTTGTGAATATTAGACTTAGGTGATTAGATCACTCCCACCATTGGCGACTTTCGATAAATTCTTGTGTATCCGTATCTGTGGCAGCAGGTGGTTGCTCTACACGGAGTGCATAGTTAAGGTCCATATAGCCCAATGTAAAATGAACCGAATCTTTCCAGTTAGAATAATTAATGCAATCAAGTTTTGGAATAAAATAAACACCATCAGCTAAGGATTGTGGAACAACAACTGCAAAACCAAGAAAAACTTTAATGCTATGAATTCAAGTAAATTTTAACCTTCCTGTAGGAAAAAGTTGCATAACAGCATAAATTTACCTATCTTTATTTATAAGACAAATTATTCCGAATATTAACAAATAAAATTATCCACACCTCCAGGCAGAAGACAAATTTTACCATCAATACCGAAAATCATTTTCTTATACTAATTAAATCACAAAAAAATTAAAGATTTTCCCTCTAGGGATAAATCCTTAAAACTTATGATTTAGTTACAATGAGATTCCAAATTCTAGTATTCTTTTAAATAATAAGGATGCTATAGCATTACCTTCATTATTCAAAAGAAATACAACTGGGCATCTACTAAAATAGGTAAAAAAACCTATTAATTGTAAATTAGCTCCAAGGCCCATCAATATGTATAAAGCTTGAAATTAAGCCCAAAGTAAAAACATCCCTTTGAAATCCATTAATATAGTTATGAGCACATAGCCATCCAGATATGAATTCAAAGCCAAAAACTTAAGAGTCGAAAGTACAGCCCATCTCCGAAATCATTAAAGACTCATTATTTGAACAAAATTGAAATGCTAATAATTCAAACACAAAGCTGAAAGGTTTCGCTCTAATACCAACCCTAAAAAAACACATCTTGAAAAAATAAGGAGATCTATAGGATCTTTTACCTCCAGCCATTTGGGTCTGAGAACTGAAAAACCTACAAAAGAGAGTAGAGATTTTCTGTAGAGAAGGGACTTATAGTTTTTTACCTTAGAACTTTATGGGTGAGTCTAATGGAAAACACAAACCCCTTTATATATGTAAGACTAAGTACCCTCACTTATTACTCTTACAACCTTTGGGCTATGTACTATCATTATTTCATCCATAAAAAAATAGCAAGGGTTGAACACTTTATTTATTTAAGGGCAATTACTTATGTTTGATAGATAAAGTGAATTATCTTAGATAAAGTGAATTATCTTAGATGAAGTGAACCACCTTAAAAAAAAAAATGGTTTTCTAGGGAAACCAAAAGTCTAACACCCATCTCATGCTCAAACATGAATGGAAAATTCTAGCTTACTGAAAATTTTTTTCCGTACTAATATGTTTGAATATATAGAGCCTGCATAATTGTAATATTGTATCATTATTACTTCGATCTATATATACATATATATAATATTATCAACACCTCACTTAATAACCTTAATTTGACAGTTATGACATAGGTCAAATCCCAATAAAAGATGGCGACCGCATGCATAGTCCAATATCCTCTGTTTGATCTTAAGTTTCAGTAGTAGTAATTAAGGTAGATAGCTAGGCTGCTTTAATCTCGTGATTTATATCATTTAATCTCTTATATAGTAAGTATCACTACAACAAATTTTAGTTTTGGGGACGAAATTTGTTTAGGATGAACTAAATTTTTGCCTAAAAGTAATTTTTTTGAGACGAAATTTGAATTGAAAGTAATTTCATCCCGATATTTTGTGACGAATTAGATTGTCTCAAAAAATTTACACCGTTTGAACTGACAAAATTATGTTTGAACAGATTATTAAGCCTGTTTGAATGGTGTATAATTTGTTCCAACGGAACATACATGTTTGAACGGTGAATACCTTGTTCAAATGCTTAAACAAGAGTTCGAACGAGATTGTTTAATTATAATAATATATTGTTTAAGAGGTCCAAAATATATTGTTATCATTTTCAAAATATAAAAAATTTGTATATATTATATATTATGATTTACAGTGAATTAAAATATTTATGAATTCATAAATTAATTTTATGTAATCAATTTAAAAATATTTTAGTGATTTCTTTTAAATAAAATTTTTAGTTAAATAAATATTACTTTAATGATAGTGTCATTTTTTCTATTATCTTGAACGATAAGTATACTGAAAAGAAAACATAATTTACAATAAATAGGCTAGCAAACACTAAAAATAAAAACCATACATTAATCACATCCCAAAACTCTAATGTTCGATACAACATAAAAAAAGTAAAATAATAACTAACACAATCTATTTGTTAAATAAATCAAAATCCTTCTGTATGGTAGCTAAGCATCCATCCAGCTCCTTAAGCTTCTCCATGATGGACTCAATGATCTCTTGCTTCATAATTTTGAATGTGCTCCGCCAACAGAACTCGTACCTCATCGAAAGTAGCCCCAACCGGCTCTCAACAGTGGCAATAGTAGTAGAAGCTAGATCGGTAGGCATGCCACTATCATGTACTGCAGGTGTCTTCGGCAAATGACCCTTGCTCTTGTTGAATGTGATCTTATTAAGGGGCCCTACCTATGGTGACCTCCACTCAGTATCTTGCACTGTAACCCCTGATCAAAGTAGGAGGTTAGATATCAGTAGTGCAAATGGTAGACTACTTCCACCCGAATAGCGTGACTTCGATCGAATGCGGAGGAAGAAAAGCAATGCCAGATCAATCGGAAGTTGACATCGCAGTGATATTGTGTAAATTGGAGAGTTTGCACCCGCCTTCCTTATTTGATGTAATAGTTCATTTGGCTATGCACCTACCTCATAAGCCCTTAGTTGTTGGCTTGGTTTAATATAGATGGATGTATTCTATTAAACAATTTTTGAGAAAACTTAAATGATCTGTCGGGAATAAGGCTCGTCCGGAAGGTTCGATTGTAGAATCATACATTGATAATGAATGGAGTTACTCCCTGTAACTTAAAACTCTCATTTCATCAATATATATATATATATATATATATATATTCCAAAATATAAAGTCATCAGAATATTACAAAATCTCTTAATAAGATTCGCTAATTCTCATAAATCTTCTATGAGTAATCCACTATACTTAAATAATCATCTCACCCATGCTCCATAATCCTGAACTATTCAAAATCATCTGAGAAGTCTTTGGCATGACGTTCTGATTCTGTTCTAATTCTGACTCTGATTTTGATGTGATTATGATTCTGTTTTGTTATGATATTTTGCCCTATCACGGGAGATAATAGTGATCTCTAGCCCTGTCATGGGAGATAGTAGTGACCTTTGGCCTTGTCACGGGATATAATAGTGACCTCTGGCCCGTCACGGGAGATAATAGTGACTTCTGGCCCTGTCATGGGAGATAATAGTGATCTCTGGCCTTGTCACAGGATATAATAGTGACCTCTGACCCTGTCACGGGATATTATAGTGACCTCTAGCCTTGTCATAGGATATAATAGTGATCTCTGACTTTGTCACGGGATACAATAGTGACCTTTGGCCTGTCACGGGATATAATAGTGGTTTTCTGTTCTGAGTGCAATTGCTTTGATATTTATAGTGATTTATGTTCTGCTTGGTTATCTCCAGATGCACAACCCTACCACATGCGTTATACATGGCCTCTGTTCTGATATGATGTTCTGATGATGATGATGATGATTTATGCTATGCCAAAAGATATTTTTGAATGATATTATTTTCTGAATTTTTGCTTCCGCACTCTGAAAATGAAAATATTTTGTTCTACATTCTGATCTATGTAAATGCACATGTTTACATACTAGTATATGTTCTTTGCTTACTGAATTGTTGATAATTCACCCCTTATCTCCAAATATTTTTCAGATGATTTTGAATAGTTTAGCTAAAGATTAGGACAATGGAGCATGGGTGAGATGATTATTTAAGCATTGTGGATTACTCATAAGAAGATTTCTGAGAATTGACGGATTTTACTAAGAGATTTAGTAGTATTATGATGACTTTATATTTTAGAGTTTGTAAATATATTGATGAAATGTGAGTTTTAAGTTATAGGGAGTAACTCTCCGACCCCTGCGGGAACGGTGCGTTACAATATATTTTGTTCATGTATTTTCGTTGGGTTGATACTAGATTTACGAGACCGGATGGAAATTATGAAGGTGGACGAATGAGAGTCTCATCATCATTTTCTGTGTTTTCTCAAACCGTATGTCCCATAGGCGCACAAGGGGGCTATGACCTATATGGACGAGGGTTTGATAGAACTCGATGGTATATCTTGAATAACTGCACATAAATTGAGCACAACTTGAGGTTAGTGATGAATCTCTGTATCAATAAAGTTTTGCATATTGAAGTCATATAATATAATATAACTTGATACAAATTAATAGTTAACATGAACATGCGCATCGAACATTTATAACTACTTCACACGGGTAGTGTAACTGACGTAGAAAAGAAGCATAAAGAGGAATTCACCTCATGGTTTGAACATAGGGTATTATTAAAAAATTAAATTTAGTGGTATATACAAACTTCATACGTTTAAACTATACTTTTTTCTATTTATATTTGATAGCTCAAAATATATTTAATGATGTAGGTTCTATCGAAATATGCTGAAAATTCTGGTGAAGTCTCAGCAGAACTGTATGCATTGGCATGTGGTCCATCCAGGTGTGCCATCCAATACTCAGGATGTTTGGTGTGTGGATATATATTTCACACGTGTGATAGAGAACGATACAGAAAAATTTAAAATTGTGGAGTCGTAGTCGAAGGAAGCCATGAGGATGAGAATATTGACTTCTACGAGGTTGTAGAAGATATCATAGCGTTAAAGTACGTGGAGAGATAAATGATTTGGTTGTTTAAATGTATTTGGCGGGATGTCTCAAATCCTAATGATGAAAAATTTGACAGCGTTAATACATCTTGCACAAGGTACATGGACGATCATTTCGTTCTCGCTTGGCAAGCGAATTAAGTTTTTTATTTAGATGATCTGGAGTATGGGAACCCATGGTGAGTGGTGGAGAAGTTTCAACCAAGAAATGTATATGATTACATTCCAGAGGCAGACGAACCACATGAAGAAGTTGATAGTCTAGCAAATGAAGAAGCATATCAAGAAAACGAATCAGGCATCAATCAATTTGTTGATCTAAGCCAACATGACATGGTCCCATTTCATAGAGAAGATGTTGAACCAGAAGTAATTGAGGGTGAAATTTTGGAAGATTATGAATCAACTGAAGTGTCTAGTGAGAATGAGAGTGACTGATCCAGCAAAACTGATAGTGAATGAATCTAATATTTGTGTAAATATCATTCTTATAAATATCCGCAACGTATCTTATACTATATAATTTATTAGAATTTCAAACAGATATACCTCTGGAATGCATAGCAACGTGTGCGCCATCCCCATCCATTATCGACTTCCCGTGTGGTTCACCTACCATCAATAGGGGGCCAACATTACCAAATCCAAAATAAGGTATTTTATCAAATTAAATGCCACATTTAATGTATCGATATAAGTAATTTATTTTTTAAAATAAAATACTTAATTAAAATATGTGTTTTAATTACTGTATATATATCTGTTTTAAGCCAGCGGTCAGCAACTATTTTTTCTTGGACCTCAATCGTTTTATCTTAAGTGTTGCTTCCTCTAATTTCTTAGTCTTCTCGTCATTTGATCTGGCTTTAGAAAATGATGATGATATTGAGGATGGTTTCACGCAACATTCTAAGTCCTTCAAATATCCAGAATGTGATCTAAGAACTTGATAAAGGATTTAAGCATCGTTGACAGATGATTCATCAGATGAATCAGCAGTAGGTTCCTTAAGAGATATTATCCTATCCTATAAAAAAATATTAAAATTAGTATAAGTAACAAAAACCATTTCTAGACAATGGAATTAAAGAAACTTAAACTTATATAATTTGCCTCTATTTCGGGATTGCTTCGAACACCATCATGATTTTTTTGTGCTTTAGTATACAATTGGGTCAGATCATAGTCAGCAGAACTTTCTTTTTGTTGCAAAATTAAAATCTATATTAGAACTTAAATCAGAAAACAGTATATGTTAATATTTAACAGGGATTAGAATAACTTACCATTTTTTAGACAAGCGATAAAAAGATCGAGAACCCGTATGATGGTGTATTGTTAAAGTTGATCTATTTGCTTTGTTCACAATACTCTTTTGTTAAAGAAAAAAACATTATAACAATATGTTTAATAGATATATCATATATTATTAAAAAAAAATAGTTGCGAGATTACTTGATAAACAAGATTTTCAAATATATCACAAACCTTCTCTCATTCATTTGGTGGCATTGCTTGGAATGGAATTTGATGAGCCTTTGTCGTAGTACTGAACTTCTGATAGTGTGCATGACATTGACTTTTGTACCTTCGAAATGCATTCGACACCAGCTCCTCAACCGTTAGTTAATCATCTCGCCGGCCAAAATTAAGTTCAAACTCGTATTGTAAAAAATCATAAACAATTAGTATAAATACAAACTAATTTTAAATCAACATGTTATTTTTTGTTTTCTTGGGATGTAGCTCATTAACAAGCAATGGTTTTTTATGTGGTCTTTCATATCTTGGGGAACTTTAGCCCAGGAGGATGTAGCCATCGATGCCTATGCGTGAGTAAGGGTACCGACATAAGAAGCAAGTCAAGTTGCTGAATCCCAGGAGCTATCGGTGTGATCATTAGGAATATAAATTTTAATTTTATCCACTTTCCTTATTTTCTCTATGCAGACATCCCTCGTAATGAGCATACAATGAATATTGGCATTTATTTTGAAGAGGTTGCAGTTAAATAACCAACAATTGTTTGAATAGTGGCAGTCAATGATGTGTCAAAACTCTATGCCACCACTACAATTTTAATATTTATTTTTTTCTTTAAATATCTTTATATTATGATGTTCAAAAACATTTGAACAATTGTGATGTTTGAATTACAATTTGTATGTATTTTTAATTAAATATAGTTATGTATGATTACTACCGTTCGAATGGTAAATAACTTGTTCGAACAATAAATTACCATTTATAAATCCATTTCAAAAAAAAAAAAAAACCTATTCGAACAAAAAAATATCCATTCGAAAGACAACCGAGAAATATAGTCTGTACGTCCGTTCAAACTAGAAAATTTTTGTTTGAACAACATTAATATGCAAAACCCCATTGGAACAGACATAATTTTTTAAAATAAAAAATACATTTGAACGAACAAAATTTATATTCGAATACAAGTCATTAGAAAAATTGATTAGTTCGAGCGCATAAACTCTGTTCAAACATTCAATCTGTTCGAACATGATCAAATATGGTTATTAGTTTGAATCAAAATTTCTTATAGTTTGAAAGGTACGTGTCGGTTCGAATGGATTGGGTTCCATTCAAACGGTGTTTTGAGATGAAAATGATTTGTCTCCCCGAAAAAAATCCGTTTGAATGGTTTTGATTGGTTTAGTCAAATTTCACCCCTAAAAACGATTTTTTGAGACGAAATTCAATTTTCGTCTCCAAAAACCTTTTGAGACATGCTTTTCAAGACAAAATAGAAAGGAAATTCTTTCATCTCCAAAAATATTTTGGGATGAAACTTGGATTTTTTGAGAGAATATGATTTGTCACAAAAAATCCAATCTCTTGTAATGTATATATGTAACACCTCCATGATCTTTTAGATCTGGGATGTCACATACTTATTAAAAATAAATATTTATTTAATAAAAGCAAAATGATTAAATAAACATGTCTTGATAAAAAAAAAAACTGAATTGAAAAATGTCTCTCATAAAACTAAATAAAAAAGCCTTGAACTAAATATTATCAGTCTGCTCCATTTAATTCTCACCTGGCTACTCATACTCATCATGATTCTCACCTAACTGGTTAAAAATATGAAATAGAACTAAAATGAGTTGAAGAGTCAGTAAGAAACCCATCACATTGTAAACATAATAAACATAAAGTTTTCATAAAATCTTTTAAAGTTGAGAATTTAAATCATGATCATCTATAGATATACTTATGATATGCATGACTTGTCTTGACGAATCTGACTGGCCAACACAATTAATTCTATGTGCAATGTTGTGCACCGGTCTCACATCCTGTGGCCACAAGGGGAACTAGAGAACCGCTGATAATATTATAGCATATTATGGTGGAACACGCTTAGGTCATTGGCTTGTACATCTACCCATAAATCGTATTGGTACTATACATCTGAATGACTATCTTATTAAACTAATCTAATCTTACACTTGATCATAAGAAAGTTTAACTGTTTTATGCAACGCGATGCATGACATACATAATACATAAATAACTATAAAATGTTGAGTCAAACATGATCATGTAATATGATGAATGACATGATTGTAGATATCATGACATATGTGGTATATAAAATTGGTTTCCAAAGAACTGTTAGTAATAATAATCTAACTAGCTAATGCGTGCTAATTTTAATTTATGGTCAAGCAACTTACGAGTAGCACTAATTCAAAATTTTGCGTTGTAGATCATTAGCTATACGAAGTACCAAATGTCACTGGCCATTTGGTTCAAAACTCTCAACAACTCATCTCATATTTATCATTACAATTTTTCTAAATTTTTACACAAAATATAATAATATATTTTTTTCAAATCCTAAAAGAATCTTCCCAAATTCCTACACCAAAATATAATAATTATACTTTATTTTAAATTTATAGCATAGTGGAATAATTATACTTTATTTAAATCTATTTTAAATTTATAGCGGAACGCCGGTTCATAAAATGGAATTAATTATGCTTAAATCAAATCTTTATAATTTACTATTGTAATCTAATTACAAATCAATACTTGGTAATATATTTTAATCTCCATAAAATATTAGTATCGTTCTCGTAAAAATAGAGTTCAAACTAAAACAAACTCACGTGAAATCAAGCCCAAATCTTAAAAGCAATGATTGAGAAGTACTCAGGGAAAATAATGTAATAAGGTATTCAAATAGGTACATGGGCTATGCATTACTGAAAGGCTAGATGGCATTTTTCAAACTTCATACTCAGAGCATTCACAATCACCAATCAAGGCCATTCTCATGCTTCCTTCGAGTTCATGTCACAGTCCAGCTTACACCAACAGTAGGGCTTGGTCATAAGAAGTTGCATCAGTGCTCTCAACCATGCATTACTGAGAGGCTAGATGGAATTTTTCAAACTTCATACTCAGAGCATTCACAATCGCCAATCAAGGCCATTCTCATGCTTCCTTCGAGTTCATGTCACAGTCCAGCTTACACCGACAGTAGGTCTTGGTCATAAGAAGTTGCATCAGTGCTCTCAACCTTGAGGACAAGTTTCTTTAAGGGAGAGAGATTGTTATGACCTCTTCTAGAGAAGGGTTTGGCAAAGGCAGGAAATGGAGGGAAACTCTAAATACAGCATTTTAGAAGTATTTTCAGTTGCTGCCGTCTAAGTATGGAGTCTATCGTTTATGCTTGTCGTTATTTCTAATTCTTGTTGTCGAGCCATTGTAATATTTCTTTTAAGTAAGCAATTGGTTATTTCTACTTTACACGTGTTGCAAGTTTATTAGTTCAGTTAGTTATCCCTGCGTGGATATGAGGGGAAGCAGAGCACTGAGGAGGTTTTGATGAATATTTTGGAAGATTTTACTTAATGATGTAATGGAGGTTGGGTCTCTCGAAGAACCCGTACCAAAATACCAGTGGCTCTATCGAGCTTTTTATCAAACATTCCTTGTGCATTCTCTTGTACTCATTCACCCAGTGATTATTTACATTCACTACATTCTTCATTACAAGCATTTCATACAACCATTTCTGTGTTCTTATCTACTCTTCCAGTGGGAGTCATTACAATTCATTGTTTTGGTGCCATCTTTCTCTCTGTTTGGCGCCTTCCTTCGAGTTCATTGTTGCTCGTTGACTCCATCACCAATCAAGGCCATTCTCATGCTTCAAGCTCGCCTCTCTCCGGCCCAAGCATTCCGTTATGTAAGACGGTTGAGTTAAACATTTTGACATTTTTTCCTCCTCTGATTCTGTGTAAAGTTTGGGTATTTAGAGATTTGTTTTATTTGATGAATATGGGTCTAAGAGGCTTGTATTTGGGGAAGGAAGATTACGTGTGGGTGAGAGCCAGAATGCTAGTAACGATGTCGTTGATGTCTAGTGCAAGGAATGTGTGACTCTGTAGTAACATTTCATAATCTAAAGGATGTTCATGGGATTTGGATGTTCTCTTTGAGATTTGGTTGGTGTTTATTATTTTACATTAGACTAAAGGAAATAGGTTTTGTTATTTATTGCGAATCGCATTTTCTGAAATATAGTTTATTGTTTACTGCTCATTTGAATGTATTGTCATGAAATTTGATTGGCAGAGAACCACCAAAATTTATAGATTTTAGGCTTTGTTTCATATTATATTCTTTAAAAATATGTTGGTTGGAGGAGAGAATGGAAGGAAGGTTGAGGAGGTTGTTGTCGTGTTACCTTGTTGGTTGGCCCGTTTGACCGTTCTAGCATTTTATTTTATTTTTTTAATATTTAAGAAAGTAATTATTAATAAATTAATATTTTTTTAAAAGTATTTAAAGACATTTAACAAATATAAAAAAAAAATGAGATTGGACTCAGGCTCGCCGGGTGATAAGAGCTGGAAGGGTCAAAGGACCCTTAGCCGAATAGAAATTTATCCAAAAATTATTGAACCGAATAGCTTTGTTGAACTGCCTTAAACTTCAAAGTTACGTTGAATTAGGCTTTGTTTGGATTTGGAAAACGTTTTATCTAATCTTATTTTATCATTATAATTTTTTTTTAAATTTTCACACAAAATATAGTAAACAATTCAACTTTTTTAAATCCTAAAATAATAATAATATTATAATAATATTTTATTTAACTTTTATTTTTTATCTAAAACTATCTCATCTCATATCTGAATTCAAACCAGTTAATCTGAAATATGACATAATTAGATGATATTGTATATGAATAGATATTGCAAATATCAAAAGATATGAAGATATTTTTAAAAATTAGAGAAGCTATTTAAAATAAAAAAAAATTAAAAGTACAATATTTAAATAATATAAAAAAATAGATAAGCTAATCTATTATAAATTGTAAATGTTAGTATGTAAAATAGAAAAAGTGAATTTTAATAATGTATTTTAAAGAAAATGAAGAAGAAACCATTGTGAATGTTTTTACAGAAAAGCTAAAGGCAAAACTCAATCTTGAAAAGAATAAGGGTCCTTGTGATATTTAGAATATCTCAAAATATTTGTGAATAATAATAAAATAGTTTATAATAATAATGAGTTTATTTGTTTATTTTCAAATTAATTAAATAATTTATTTTACTCATCATACTATATATTTATTAAGAGAAAAAAATAAAAAATTATTTGTGTTACTAATGTGAGGATGACGAGCATCCACTTTTGAAAAAGTGAAGGGTGGTAACGTAATTTGGCAAGATCTATTATTATCATACATGCTTTTTGGTTTGGAGTGTATAATAGCATTATCCAATCTTTTGTGATCGGAAAAAGTTATTGTCAAGTTGGCGGACGAACTGCGCACACCCATCCTGAAAAAATAGGGCGTTTGCGTTTAAATGATGTGGGGCGTATTCGTTTAAAATGAAATGGTGAGTTTTACCCTTCCTTACCTTTTAATTCCGGACATATTTGTGGGCAAGTAGAGAGAGACCTATCGGATTGGAGGATATCTTTGACGAGATGAGTAATGGGCTCGGTGTCTCTGACGACCTCGACTTTCCACTTGTGCTAGTCGGTGTCCTCGCACTCAGAGTTCTTGGCAAGCCGAAAGGGAAGAGATTTCCACTCGATTTTCAAAGTTTGCGAAATTAGTCCAAAGATTAAACAATTTACAACAATTTTAAAAAAGTGAATTTGAAGTATAATTTTCAAAATAAATGCACAAACGGTACGAAAAAATGCAAATGAAAAAATACAGATGAAAGAGGTAAATTTTATAATCTAAAAATACAGATGAATTTGCACTCCTCTGACAAGTAGGTGGAACACAGCCAGATGGAATACAGACAATCTTTTTACTTCTAACGAATAATGGGTAATGGGGGAGTGCAGCACAGCCGAAGAATAATGGTCTGAGAGAGACGTCAGTGTTTAGCCTTTGGAGAAAAATGATGAATAGTTCGTAGCCGAGGAGAGACGTGTTCAAGTTGGCCACTTTTTTGCCTTATTTTTTTTTAATAATATAAAACGTCCACGTCGGCAGGCGTGCACAAGGGAGTCCACCAACTTGTTTGCATGCAGAATTACTGTTTATGATCCGACATGTTTTCTGCTTTGGAATCTTTGGATATTGACAAATGACAAACACAAAGCTCACGTTATTCACAGATGATGAAATACATGGTACTGATGGGTCAAAAGGACCCTTAGCCAAATAGAAATTTATCCAAAAATTATTGAACTGAATAGCTTTGTTGAATTTGATTTTATATTCGTACTACTTCCACTTGAAACACCGGTGAGAACTAAAACTGCCTAAAGCTTTAAAGTTATGTTAAATCAGCCTTGTTTGGATTTGGAAAACGTTTTATTTAATCTTATCTAATTATTATATTTTTTTAAAATTTTTACATAAAATATAATAAACAATTTAACTTTTTAAAATCTTAATTTAATTTTCAAATTTTAAAACAATAATAATATTAAAAAATAATATTTTAATAATATTTTATTTAACTTTTATCAATCATCTAAAACCATCTCATCTTATATCTGAATCCAAACCAATTAATCTGAAATAGGGCATAATTAAATAACATTATATATGGAAAGATATTGTAAATATCGAAAGATATGATGATGTCATTAAAAGTTAGAGAAGCTATTTAAACTGAATAAAAAAAAGATTAAAAAGATTAATATTTAAATAATAAAGAAAAAAATAGATAAGCTAATGTTTTATATATTGTAAAATTTAGTATGTAAAATAGAAAAAGTTTTGTTTGGATTTAGAAGTATTTTATCTAATCACATTTCATTATTATAATTTTTTTAAATTTCTATATAAAATATAATAAATAATTTAACTTTTTTAAATATTAATTTAATTATTTTAAAATTCAAAACAATAATAATATTTAAATAATATTTTCTTTATCTTTCATCTCTATAAAACCGTCCCATTTTATATTCGAAGCCAAACCAGTTAATCAGACGGAATTAAATGACGTTCGTGAAGATGACGTATTGATGAATAGAATATTCCTTGGAGCATTACTTTTGAAAAAGCGAAGGGCATTATTATCTGACATGCTTTTTGGTTTGGAGTACATATATGGTATTGACAAAACCGAAAAGGGGACATTTAGCAAATTTTTACGATCCTACGTGTTTTCTGCTTTGGACTCTTTGGATATTGACAAAAACGAATCTGACATTATTTACAGAGAAGGCAACATGATTTGATCAATCAATTGAAGCTGCAACGTTAGAAAAGAAGACAATTGCAAGCGGTTCGGTGCGGGAAAACAGACTTGGGGAAAAGAAGTGGCTGTGCGGCGAAGGCTTACAGAGCGGAAAGAACCAGAGGGCACGGTGCGACGGTAAAAACTTCCGAGGTAACAAAGGAGATTAATTTCAGATTCCATTTGGCTGAGAAAACCGTGGCTTACCGGAAGGTGAAAGTTTGATGAGAGGTGATTGGCCGAAATTTTCTGGGTTGGCCGAATAGTTTTCCGACTCTCCCTGTGGCGGTCGATGGTGGAGAAGGAGCAAATCACACAGAAAAAGTAACCTTCGGCGTCTTCCGACGGCGGCGAGGTAAGTGTCTCGGCTTGAAGAGAGGTTGTATGGTGGCTTTGCCGGGTTTTCTTTGTAAGGCTCCATTGGGTGTTCTATTTCATTTCTGGAAGAGGGACTGTGTTTTGAGCAGACGGCAGTGAAAGGGAAGCGGTGGTTGGCGGTTTACTAATTAACCATGTGCTTTGTCTATTCAAAATTGGTATGTACAGTCAGTTTTTGATATTTTTTTATGCTACTTATGCGATAACCTACGTTACTTTTTTTATAATATAAAATAACTATTTTAATTAATTACATTAATAAAATATACAAAAATAAATACACAAAAATAATTATATATAACATAACTCTTACCTATTTAGAGAAGATTAGGTCTCCGTTTGGTGCCATTTATTCTCTATATATTTCATTTTTAAATATTACTTTGTACAAAAAATTTTTAGTTTAGTTTTTTTTCATTTTATTATTATCTAATTATTAGAATTTTTTTAAAAATTTTTACATAAAACATAAAAAAAATATTTTTTAAATTTTAAAACAAAAATAATATTAAAAAAAATATGTTAATTTTATAATACTTTTATTCAATTTTTTTTTTCTTATTTTCCAAAATCCAATAAAACATACTTCCTTAAATTATTTCATAAATCATTTCACTACTTTTTACAAATATTGTAAAATATTTTTAACATTTGAGCGAGCTATAAGATTCCATTTGGATAGTTAGGTGGATGATATATATGAGATAAGAAATTTGTGAATATTAGCGAGATGATTTGTAAATAGTAGTGAAATAATTTAAGTTAAGATTTTTATTGGATTTTGAAAAAGTAGAGAGAAAAAATTGAATAAAAATATTATAAATTTAAAATATTGTTAGAATATAATTTTTTAATATAACTTTTATTTTGAGATTTGAAAAAATTGAATTTTTTTTTATGTATTATATAGAAGTTTGAGAAAGTTGTAATGAGTAGTAATAATTAGATGAAAAATATATGAGAGAGAAATTGAAAAGTATTTGTTTTTGAGTAGTGTTTGGATTTTGAGATAAGATAAGAAGAGATAATGAGATGAAACGAAATGATTATCCAAACGGGCTAAGTCAATCACCAATGAGATTCGGTCAATTGTGTCGATTTCATGTTTTCACAAACCATCTCAACTTATCTCATTTCATCTATTCATTACAATTTTTTCAAAATAAAAATAATATTTTATTTAATTTTTATCTCATCTCATTTTATCTGAGTAACCAAAAGAGATTAATTGTGAAAATAAAAATCTTAATTGAGGATTTTAACTTATCTTTTAATAAATGAAAAAATAAAATAAAAATACTAATATTAATTTTAAAACTTTTATGATAATATCAAAAATAAAAATAAATAAATAACTAGACTTATTTTGTATGTCCCAATTTTACGATCTGCAGCATGTTACAATATATATACATATATTTATTTGTCCATGCATATTGGTATATTAATTCTTGTGCTCACGTACGTACCTTTCATATTTTCAGAGCTTTTGCTAGCTAGCTGTTATTTTGAGGGTCAGTACTCCACAGACTAATAATTAGTCTTTGGATTGAAAAGTTTAGTTCCAGTAATCCATTGTGGATAATCCAAAAATTTAGTTCCATAATCCATTGTTGATTTTAGCCTCATCATGTATTTACAACGATCATGATCGTTAAGTAGTTACTATATATATGGTAATAATGAGAATCTCAGCACATTGTGATTATTTTATTTATGGTACAGATTGAAACAACTACTGAGAATTAACTTTTAGCATTTTTGTAATAATTAAGAAGAACTGAAAGCGATTTGAAAGAAATGGAAGATGATCATGATGTGGAACGGATATCTGAAACCAGTAGTCAACAATCAAATGGTAGTACTTCAGATGCAGTTCACAAGGCAAATTTTGACATTGGCAAAGAATTAGAACATGACAATCCAAATGAAGATCAGAGGCATACGCCAAGAGTCCAAACACGTGAGCAACGTAGAAGATTAGGGAAAACTGTTCCTAGTCAACATGCTAGCCGAATCAACCAGAGTACTTCGAATGCAGTTTGCCCGACAACTTTTGAAAATATTGATCATGAAGAAGAAGATGCTAATTTTGACATAATTGGTCATGAAGAAAGAGCAGCTTTTGACATTGGTGGAGAAGAATATGACAATCCAAATGAAGATCTCTATGAAGATCAGAGGCTTATGCCAAGAATCCAAACACGTGAGAACTGTAGAAGATTAGGAAAAACTATTCCTAGTCAACATGCTAGCCGAATCAACAAGAGTACTTTGGATGCAGTTGGCTCACCAGCATTTGGAAATATTGATCATGAAGAAGAAGCTACTAATTTTGGCATAATTGGTCATGAACGAGCAGTTACTAAGTTTGACGTTGTTCCCAAAGAGGCAGCAGCTTTTGACACTGGCGAAGAATTGGAAGATGACAATCCAAATGAAGATCAGAGGCGTACGTCAAGAGTCCAAACACATGAGCAACGTAGAAGATTAGGAAAAAATGTTCCTAGTCAACATGCTATCCGAGTAAACGAGAGTACTTCAGATGCAGTTCACTTAACAGCTTCTGGAAATATTGATCATGAAGAAGAAGATGCTAATTCTAGTAAGTTTGGCATTGATCACATAGAAGAAGCAATTGTTGGCATTGGCGGAGAAGAAGATGACTATCGCAATGAAGAGAGACAAAAATCAGGAACAGATATAATTCGAGAATGTGCGATTCAAATTAATGATAATGAGAGACAAAAACCTGTTATTATTAGAAGATTAGGATGGTCGAAAATGAAGGTTCCTGCACCTATGTTCAAAGTCCACAAATGTGCTTATGTCCCCAAGATTGTCTCCATTGGTCCATTTCATTATAATGAACCACGTCTACGAGCCATGCAAACTCAAAAACGGCGGTTTCTCGATCGCCTTATTCAAAACCGAACAAGGCAACCTATCTTTGAAGAAAATCTTAAAAATGCCATGAGAGAATTGGAGGAAATGACCAGAAATTTTTATGCAGAAGACTTTCAGGCTATAAAGCCTGATGATTTTGTGCAGATGATGCTCCTTGACAGTTGCTTCATTGTAGAAACCCTACGTTTATACGAGGTATTAATTAGTTATATATTCTAATTAAGTTGGTTTTTCACTCTAATTTTCCGTTAGCAATTATGATCACATGAAGGCAAACTGATAATCACATTTATACTTCTTGACTTCTTGCAGAAAAAATATGCAGGGGAGCCCATTTTTGAAACACGATGGACGCTGCCAAATATCTCTCGCGATTTATTGTTGCTTGAGAACCAACTCCCAATGTTTGTGTTGCAAAAGATTTTTGAACTTACTACCTTGAAGGGGGAGGCAAGTCCCGATCTGAACACGCTTACTCTTGGATTTTTTGAACCCTTGAGACTTGGGAAAGATGAATTTGCAACACTGAAGTTGAACAAGTACGCCGATGAGTATATACATTTGTTGGCTTTGTTTCACTCTGCCTTAACTTTAGACGATAACATATACCTGAAGCAGCTTGCAAAGAGTGAACAGAACAAAACACATCTTATTCTTCCTGGGAAAGGTTGGGTGCATAATGTCAAAACACTTCGTTATGCTGGTATTGAGTTAAAAAACAATTCTGGTAGCATTCTCGACATACAGCTTATAGGCAAGACGTTGAATATTCCGACCATGATCATCCATGATGGCACCGACCCTTTGTTGAGGAACTTGATAGCCTATGAACAAAACAATCGCTCTACAACTCCATATTTTTGTTGTCTTGCAATGTTCTTGGACAGTATAGTGGATACGGTCGAGGATGTCAAGATTCTTCGTGATGCTGGGATTATCAAACAGGCAAAGGGTGGAGACGAGGAGGTGACGAATCTTCTCAACAGTCTCACTAAAGGGTTGGTGTTTGATATTAAAAAGGAGGACTGCTACATGATTGAGCAAGTCGAAAACATCAATCGACTTTGTCGAGCACACGACACCAGAGTTCGATTTCGCCGTCTTGTCTACAGGCTGAACTACAAGGGATTACTCATAACATACGCTTCCATCCTAGTTACAATCATCTTTTCCCTTTTTGCCGCTAAGTTTGCAAGTTACAGCCCCTTAGTTAATCAACACTATTCACAGCTAGAACCTCCACCTCCACCTCCACCTTTGCATGTGCCTCTGTATCTGCATCCACCTTTACCTCCACCTCCGCATCTGCGTCCACCTCCACCTCCGCATCTTCGACCGCCTCCACCTCCACCTCCAACTCCGCATTTGCATCCCCCTTTACCTCCACCTCCACCTCCGCATCTGCATGCACCTCCACCTCCACCTCTGCATCTGCATCCACCTCTACCTCTACCTCCACCTCCACCTCTACCTCCGCATCTGCTTCCACCTCTACCTCCACCTCTGCATTTGTGTCCACCTCCACCTCCACCCCCACCTTTACCTTCGCATCTGCATCCACCTTTACCTCTGCATCTGCCTCCGCATCTGTGTCCACCTTCACCTCTGCATCCACCTCTACCTCCGCATATGCCTCCTCATCTGTGTCTTCCTCCACCTCCACCTCCAACTCCGCACCTGCATCAACCTCCACCTCCACCTCCACCTCTACCTTCACATATGCCTCCGCATCTGTGTCCATCTCCACCTCCAACTCCACATCTGCGTCCATCTCCACCTCCACCTCCACCTCCACCTTCGCATCCGTGTAAATGTCCATGAGCATTATGACAAAAATAAAACACCGTTCGAAATGGTTAATTCAAGTTTATTTAATGGAGCCGGCATTGATGATTGAGTCCTGGGTTTGCACCTCATTTAGCTTAATATTGGTTTTTCAATAAAACTGAGAGTATTCAGAATCTCATGTTGCAGAGTTTTTTTTTTTTTAAATCAAGTCGTGTATGCTATGTTGTTGTTTCATTACATATGTCAATACTATGTGTATTATGTTTAAATTTTGAATTGAATAAATCCATCTTGGAATCAGAAGTTGCTGGGGTTTGCTCCCAATCCATGTTATAGATTGTGACCTCCATAAATCTTCTAATTTATATTATAAAGAACGAAAAATGTCTTCTAATTTATAAGGAAGCCCTTCGATTCCCTTTCATACATATATCACGATTATGTGTGAAAAAAATGATTTCCTCAAAAGTAAAAGCCACAAATACGAAAGGCATTTTTTATTTTTTCAGAAGCATCGTACGAAAGGGCATTTCTAGGTGTAGCATTTTGCAAACATTCAAAAAGTACATGTAAATTATTTTTTTCAATGTGTTCTACTGCCTTCACAAATACGAAACACAACCATGGACGTTTGGAAACTGAAAATTTCAATAATTTTCTGGTATTTTTGAAAACGAGTTCATTTGGAGGTAATAAAGAATGAGTTGGTAAAATCCATTTTCGTTCTTGTAGTGTAAGTTTGATTATATTGACTTTAAAGACTTAAGAGTAATGGTGAAAGGTTTAAAGATACTTCTTTCGCACAAGTTTTTCCTTTAGGTCGTGCTTGGTCATTCACCCCTTCAACTTTCTTCTCTACTTGAAAAAAGCTGGGGCTTGTGATGCTATTTTTGCCTTTTCTCATTTTATCAACAAATAGAGGGATGAAATCTATTTTTGCCATGGCAAGTTATTGAGGGATTGGAGCTTGAGGAAAAGGTATATTTTGAATCATAACTATCTTTGAGTGAAAACTTATGCTGCAGCTTAGCTTAAAAGAAAAGCCAAAAATGAAGAACTATAAACTTAGGTTGCTTCTAGATCGGTAATTTCTCATTGGGAAGTTAGATTATCATCAGGCCTAGCTATACTTTGACATCATGGCCACTTGACACATCTATAAGTCATGTTCAATATTTTGGGTGATTTTTTTTGTGTACAGAACCTTTTGAATGGTATTGGTACTTCTGTCTTACTCTGTAGTGAGATAATACCTGTGCAGCTTACGAGCTGTGTAACTTCACAGTGGCTGTTTCACCTAGTTCCATGAATTTCCTTGCCTCTCATTGCTCTCCACACCTCCAGCAACTTCAGGCACTATTCTCTTCCAGAACCAGTGCTTCCTCCACAGGAAAATCATCTCTTCAATTGGAACTCCCTTAGTTTCGGGTAGGAAGACGTAAACAAAGATGGTCATGATGGTAATCCAGCCAGCAAAGAAGAGGAAGATACCGAACTTGAATGCACAAAGAAGGGAAAGGAAAGACTGGGCTATAATGAACGTGAATAGAAGGTTCACAGCAACTGTAATGCTTTGTCCTGCTGATCGAATTTCCAAGGGGAATATCTCACTTGGCACTGTCCAACCAAGTGGACCCCAAGACCATCCAAAAGCTAGAACAAAGAGGCAAACGACCAACACCACCAATATAGAGAAACCTTTCGATAGTTCTTGATCCTTGCCAAATTTCATCCCCAAGATTATAGCGACGATGACCTGTTTCACATACACACAGAATGATTAAATGGAAATATCAGTGAAATACAAGAACTTTTTTGTATGTTTAGAAAATGCTCATGCTTCTTTTAGTAGAGCTGGCTGAATTGAATTGAAACACGTTATGTACTCTTGGGGAATATTGCCAAATCCAAGTTTGGGAAAACACCATAAAAATGACTGCATTTAGAAACTCTGGTACTATTTTTCATTTGACTTGTCGTGTAACTTTACCTGGCATGCAATCATTTGAATTCCACCACTTATAAGTAAAGCCCTTCGACCCAATCTATCTACTGTTGCAATAGAAATTAGCGTGGATGAAGCAAGAACAGCCCCAGTCAAAGCTGAAGAGTAGAGAGAAGCATTGCCACCAAACCCCATACTCTGAAACAGCACTGGAGCATAGAAGAGAATTGAATTTATGCCTGTGAGGATTTGAAATGTTGGCAAGAAGATTGCCATAATCAATTGAGGTCTGTTCCTCTTTTCAAGGATGTTACGAAATGGATGCTTTATTGAGTTTGCAAGCTCACTTGCATCAACCATGTCTTCAAACTCTGCATCGACATTTTTGGTTCCTCTAATCTTTTCCAGGACTTTTCTCCCTTTCTCTTTTAGTCCTTGCTCGATTAAGCTGTTAGGTGTCTCAGGAAGTAGTAGTCCTCCCACTGTCATCAATAGAGCTGGAAAAGCAGCCAAGCCCAGAGAGAGCCTCCATCCCCAAGGTTGAAGCTTTTGTGTTCCGTAATTGATCATGTTTGCTGTAAAGATCCCAAGTGTAGTTGCCAACTGAAACAACATGTTCAGGCCTCCTCGAAGATGAGTAGGAGCCATTTCTGATAAATATAGTGGAACCGCCTTCAAAACAAACATGGGGAAGACTATGTTGTGTGTTTTCTGAAACAGAAAACATATATTCGCTTTTTTTTTTTTTCTTATAACACTTGAAAAGGTAGGTGAAACCGGATACCTGATTTCCAAATCCAATGCCAACACCAAGCATGATTCGACCCAAAAGAAGCATTGCCATATTAGCGGCGGCTGAGTTCAGGGTTGCTCCAACAAGAAAACTGATCCCACCACAGACAATACTTGCCCGACGCCCATACTTCCTTGTAACAGGAGACGCCACCAAAGATGCAACCAAACCAGCAAGGTATAAGGAAGATGTAAATGCTGCAAGTCCTTGGTTGTTGTACTTGCAGTAGTTACTTTCATGTGCATGCGTCTTCTTTATATAAACCGTATGGAAGAATTTTTCGAGAAATGGATCCATCGATGTCACTCCTCCTGTTGATCACAAAAGAGCATTTGGTAACAAGCTTAAAGAACATGTAGACACACTCTTCTTTCCTACAGGCACGCACGCACCCATAAGTGAATCATCTGACCACCACAAAAGTTCAATGATGTCTCACACATGTGAGTCATCTGACTAACAATAATTTAATTTATTGATTGAAATTTCATTATCATCAAAGTACATTCAATCTTATCCTTTGTACATCTCTTCCATTTCACGGTATCCCACCCTTTATTTTGGTTCTGTCCAGGTTGTATCATAAGCAAGAGGCCTCACCATTGAACTCAGTACTTTAAGAGAAACCATGGCCGTAATAATCTGTACCATTAAGCAAAGTACAAAATTTGACATATGATTGTTTTCTTCTTGCGTCAGTTTGACTATCAGATTAAGATTTTGATAGTTCCTTCATTAGTTTTCCAAAATGAAGCAGCAAGAAGTCCTCTCACGAATCAAAGCTGGACCAAACACAAAGACGACACCAGGATTTTTCAGTAACAATTATAGGGTCTAATTTTCCTCGAAGCACCAAAGGTAAGCTGGAATTTACGATAAACTTCAAAAATTTCTCAGCTGGTACATAAAGTGATTTCAACTTGGGTTCCAATGACAGACAAGAAAAGAAAAGAAATTTGGTGTGTAATATTTGCACGTTATAGACATGGTATAGGACACAGGATTTTGTGAAGATGTCTCAGCCTTTATGTTGGCTGACGTATTTGAACAAAAATTAGCTATGAATTGTGTGGGGGGCATACAATTTTTCAACTCGGAGCAGAATTTTGGAAAACTGGTATAAAAATCTTTCTTTTCCCCTAAAGAAAGCAGCGTCACAAAAGACTATATTGCCTTGCTATCTGATTCTATTATTGCACATGCAACCCATATAAAAGTTCATGTGACAGCTGAACTTTTCACCAAAATAAGAAAAAAAAAGGAAAAAAAGCAGAACTTTTCACTCCACCTAATTTGATTCAATGTTGCATGACAATCTTTGGTATATCCTCCACCACCATAGTAATCATCGAAAAAGAGAAAACAGCAATGAATTTGACAAAAATTCTGATCCAGAAAGTTAAAACTGAAAGTACCTGAAATTCCAATATCATAGCCAAAAATTGAGCCACCAACAGCAGCAACAGAGCAGGCAATGATCACATAAACAGTGACCTTTCCTTGGTAATGTTCAGCTCTCTCTTTGGCCACACCGGCCGGACCAATAGACCCACCTGCCATCTCCATTGTCCAAAGCCCTTCTCTTCAGAAATATGAAGGGAAACTCAGCCGGCCAACTCCTCACCCTTGGGTAATGATTATTAATGACATAAAGACCCACCTCCTGCCATCTCCATTGACGTTCGATCTCTTCCGATCTCAGACCTCACAAATACTATGAAGGCCCAACTCTTCGCCCCTGAGAATTGAGTATCAATGAGATCACGTCATTAATTTGACGTTTCATAAAGATTGCAGTAGTAATGGTGTTAACAGAAGCAATTACATTCCCCACTTACCTCGATCCAACAAAACGATATCTTCAAGGGCTTAACTTGTTGGGGGTTTGTTCTTGTTCTTTTAGTTGAACGACAAACATATATGGTACGTACTACGTAGGATTAATCAACCTTCTCGCTACTCAGGACAAGGTGGGATGTACTTTTCAATGGAGAGTTCCTGTTCTGAATTATAGGATCTAAATATTTGAAGAGAGAAATATAATCTGTGTGAGTATCCCAGTTATTTATTATTTATTATTTATTGAAATAAAACTAAATTTTCGGACAGAAATTCTAAAGAGTTCTTTTTTTAGAGAAAAGTACGTATAATAATTCTGTTAAAGAAGGACCATTTTCTTAAAAGGAAAATAATGAATTTATAACTTTTTATTATTATTATTTTACATTAATTCTATTTAAAACGAAGGATTTTATGTCAAAATTAAAATTGTTTTTAATCAAGTGGTATGATTTGATCATTAATTGCAGTTTAATTGTAAACTTTAAAAAATTAAATAAAAAATTCACCATAACTGGAAAGGAAGATATGAATCTATTCAACAAAATGAAGTTGATCATGCTATAAGAGATGATCCTACAAGAAATAAGGCATTTTGCGGTGATTTTATGTCTGTTGGAAATAAAATCGTTGCAAAAAGTCTTTAATTGCGGCGATTTTTACATCGTCGCACAATTTTTACATAAAATCTAAAAAATGATCTTTTGCGACGATTTTTTTAATTTTTTGTGACGGTTGTATTCGACGCAAATAAAAAAAAGGTCTTTTGCAGCGACTTTGAAATTTTTGCGACGAAAAATTCGCCACAATAGCAAATTTTTTTTGCAACGGTCAGTTAAGTGCTGCAAATGTAAAAGTTGTCATTTGCAGTGATTTTTTAAATTTAAAAATCGCTGAAAAAATTTATTTGCAGCGATTTCAAAATTGTTGCAAAAAGAGTCGCTGCAAATATAGATTTTTTGCAGCGATTTTAAATTTCGCCGTGTAATTCAGCAACAAGCGAGTACTTCCAGCGATACTATTTTCGTTGGTAATTATTTTCGTATTTGCAGCGAGGTTTTAAGAATTTGCGGCGATATGAAGACGCCGCAAATACTGCAAACCTAAAATTAAAATGCCCGCTCGTTCCAATCGTTTCCCTCCATCCCTTCTTCCCCCCGCACCCCATCCCTCCCCTTTCTCTTCCGAGCTCTTCTCGAGCAGAACCGACGCAGGCAAGCATTGTCCGTCGCCAGCGAGCCCACCACACCTCGACGGCCATCCCCTCCTTCTCCCCCAGCGCCCCGCCGAACTCTGTCCTCCCGAGATCTGGCCTCATCTCTCTCTCTCTCTCGGATTTCTCTACATCGCCGCTACTAAGGGCGCCGTTCGCCACCACCCACACGTCGACGTCATCGCCAAATCTCCGTCGAAGCCCCCTGCTCCTCCACGCCTAGCCCAGTAGCCCGAGGCTGTCCCTCTCTCCCTTGCTCTGTTCGCAACCCACGGCCACCAGCTCTCCCCAACGCCACGGTGCTCCTCTCGAGCCACCATTCCACCCCAAGCAACCACCACGACCACCCCTCTCAGCATCCTCGTTAACAGATTTGGCTTGCCATTTCCCAGTAGACGGTATACTCAATTTATATTCTGTTTTACAATATCTTTTCTTTGATATGGTCCTCCTTGTGTAATGTTTCTGTGGGGAATATCTAGGATATGTGGGCAGAGAGCCAGAATGAAGATATGTTAGAAGAAAGTCAAAAGGAACTGTGTTTCAATGTAGGTTTTTTACCTGCATTTTACTTTTCTTTCTCTAACCTTATTCTTTGTTTGCTTTAAGGATATTGATGAGAGTAATCAGCAGAATGATCTCGGTATGCTACTTTCTAAACCTTTTAGAAATGCATCTTAGTTGTCTTTTTGATTTTATGTAGTTGCTAGTGCCAGAAATTTATATGCTGCCAAGATTTCATTGAAGAAAAATGTATGTAGTTTGTGTCCCAAGATTTGAAGTTCAGGTGTTTACTAGTCAAATGTAACAAAGGAAGTATGTAGTTTGTGTCAATATTTTTTTTTTTATTCCACCGGACATAAACAGTATTTTTATGGTGAAAGCCAGGCGACATTTTTAGCTTTTCCTCCTTCTATATATATATATATCAATACCTGCAGAACAAGAAGCCCGTCTTCTGCTATTAGTGATTCACAGCAACCAAAAAAATCTTCCATATATTCATGGCCCACATTTTCTATCATCTTGCTGAAAAAGTTGCATTAAAATAAATATCATGGTTTTTGTTAGAGTCATTATGGCTAGATATTCAAAGATTTGGTAGTAAAAGAACTCACCAGGATATAATTCTGTCATATTTATAGGTAGGAGGCAATTGCCGGTAGTCGCAAAGAAGTAGTCTAATATGGTCCTGAGATCAGCTAATTAAGTTGATTAGGAGTCATTTGGAAGTAACTGAACCTTAAGAAGCGGAAGAATTTCATTAGATCATGTACATTCTCATGCTGAGAGAAGAACTGGATCATTGTTGATCTATGCAAATTGCTTCCTAAGATAGAATATGATGTAATGATGTTTTGATCCTCAAAGAAAATGTATTAGAGAGATTACAATTTATATATACAATGTATGGCATTTAATAAGTGAATGTCTATGATTTGAGAAGTTGTGAAAGGGCTCATGTTATAAAATTATGAAAAAGTAAATAATGAAAGGAAAGAAGGAACAATTATGTATGACATTATAGTTGTTGCCATTATGTAAATAAGACTTATTTATGACATTATGTAAATAATATTTTTTGTTGTTGCCCTTTTCTTAGTAAGTTTGGTCATATTAGTAGTTTGGATCTTTTTTGAGTATGTAAAAAGGACTATAAACCAATCCATAGTGTATGTAATTTCTATGTAATTTCTTAGTAAGTTTGTTCATATTACTGGTTTAGGTATGCAATAAGTGGGTATGCAGTAAGCTCACTTGGAGCCTTATATTTGTGACATTTTATTCGATTTTCATTCTCAAGCTTGGTTTAATACAAAAATGTTCATTTTATGGCACTTCCACCTTGTAATGTAAGGTCTATTGAACCATCTATTCAGAAAATGTTCTATTCTTAAGCAGGGTGGCATTCTTGTATTGGGACCTGAACCTTGGATGCCTGATGGTTTCATATTGATGCCTGAGTGCTTAAATCTTTCTCTGCAAATGTATTGGATGAATTAATTAATTCATTTCTCTGCAAATGTATAATGCATGCTTGGATTCTAGTGTGTTCCTATGAGAGATACACAACACATAGATACATGATTAAGATAAATGTGCACACAATACATGATGCGTCTCATGTGAGGAAGACAATATATATAGATTAGTGAAAGAATAGTTCCAAAAATAATTTGAAAATTAATTACTTTTTAAAGTTTGCCGAGAGCTACCTTGCTGTTTATCCTATGCTTTCACAAAAAAATGATGTTTCTTCTCTGGTTTTCTTCAACTCTAGTATGCTTGGTTTATGTAGTTGAGATTGTGGTTAAATGAGGGGTGTTTAAGAGCATGAATGTATTGAAGCTGCTAGCTGTCCATGGTAGTGCAGACAATTCTGCTATGCACTTTGTTTTGGGGCTTCAACCAGTCCATTTCATCCCCCTTTTTCATTTGCATCTTTTGCTCAACCAAAGTTATTTGTTTGTATGAAAAACTATTGAAAACAAGGGACAAAAACCAGCCATCTTGTGAGCTTAATGCTGATGTGGGAGGACTAGAGCCAACACCTGAAAGTTCTTACTCACTTGTCCTGTGTATGCTAGTAAGGAGAAAATCTGGTTCTAACATACAATATCTGGGACCCATAATGTGTAATTCTTTCAAGCTGTTTTTTTTTCCTCCTAAAGCACCTTGTTCATTTCATGGTATGTGTTGAAGCTGAGTTCTTGCTTTGCATAAAAATGTTTGGATTTTGAAGTTATTTTTCTTTTTTCTAGGTGAATACATTTTTCTTATAGACTTCTGTGAATATAACTTATGGTGATGGCTTTATTCATGTAAGAAACTTAGAAACTGCATTATGGATGATGGAATTTTGCTAGATCCGTTGGTTGTATGGGTTGTTTTTATGATTTGCTAGCATTTATTTTGTTTAAGTATAAGTTTTTTTTTTTTTTTTAATTTTGTAGAAGAGTATATATTATAGTGCAAATGTATGCATATGGACTACTTAGGTGTCCTGCTTTTGGAGGCAGATTTGAAGGCTACAGTATGAATGCATTATGTATCTTGGTTAATACATTTTTTTTTAAATTTTGTAAAGGGCCATTTCCGGCAATTTTTAATCGCCGGTAGTTTTTTAAAATTGTAACATTATTTCTGGCGATTTTACTTATTTGCAGCGATAATATCGCCGAAAACAATTATTTCCAGCTAAAAATATCGTCGCAAAAACATTCGCAGCCACTTAACCATGGCTTAAAAGACCTTTTGCAGCGCATCATCAGCTTTTTCCCGCGAACAAGTTTCGTCGGAAATAATTATTTCCAACGTTGTAATCAGCTCTCGTAGGCATTTTTGTGGCGATTATATTCACTATTTACGGCGATTTTATTTTGCCAAGATTTATATGCTGCCAAGATTTCATTGAAGAAAAATGTATGTAGTTTGTGTCCCAAGATTTGAAGTTCAGGCGTTTACTAGTCAAATGTAACAAAGGAAGTATGTAGTTTGTGTCAATATTTTTTTTTTATTCCACCGGACATAAACAGTATTTTTATGGTGAAAGCCAGGCGACATTTTTAGCTTTTCCTCCTCCTATATATATATATATATATATATATATATATAACAATACCTGCAGAACAAGAAGCCTGTCTTCTGCTATTAGTGATTCACAGCAATTATGTTTATTTGCAGCGATTTTTGTATATCGCTGAAAAAAAATATCAGCATCCACTTTTTGGCATCCAATGTGCAGCGATCATAAATTCGTTGCAAATAACTTTTTGCAGCTTTTTTCAAAGTTTTAGCGGCGAATTTGTAGCGCTGGAAATGAACAATTTTCTTATAGTGTGATCATGATCATAGTCGTACTCATAGCAATGTTGACATTAAGAACATCTTATCATATATGAGCCTATTAATATATTAGAGTGGTGTCTTAATTATCACGATCGCGAATAAGAAATAAAACAACGTTCAAAGTTCGTATGGATGGAATATTTACTGAATTTGAAACTGGATCGATCTGATCCATCCAATATTTCATGAGCTTCTATAGATATATTATAAATATTATTGGACTCTTCAGCTTTTTAATCATTAATTTAATGTAGAATGATGGTAGAATGACGTTAAAAAGTTTCTCAATATCATTTGGGTGTATTTGGTTGTTGAACCAATCCAACTCAATTCATTTCAAATTAATTATTTATAAAGAGATTTTTTTTAATTTTTTATTAAAAAATTAAAACTATCTCAACCTACTTTATACATTTTAACCTAAAAAGTTAAGAATAATACTACTATATCGCCCAATTTTACCCTCTCATTATGACCGCTCATCCATATAATTTTTTATTTTTACATTTTTTATCTTTTACTTGCTAATTAAGAAAGTGACTATTAATGTATTGATATCTATTTTTTATTTTTTTAAAAGTATTTAAAAATCATATGAATAAGAAAAATTAAAAAATTAAAAAAGAAAAATTTGTTTAGTGGCACGCCTAACTGTGAACGGTCAATACTAGACGACACCCTAACAATATTTAAAAATTAAATCTATCTCAATTTAAAAAAAAATTAAATCTATTTGATCAATAAAATTAATAAAATATTACTATTTATAGCTCAACTAACTTAACTCATATCAATATCTAAAATCAACCTAACTTCTTAACTCGGAGGAAATCAAAGATAAATTCATTAACGGTGCATGAGGACGATTGTGCCATATAATATTATTATTGTTGGACCCATGAGTTACGGCCATTTTCTTCTCCCTGCTAGCAAAAGTAAAAGTCTACTGATTGTACAATTCCCCCAACCGTATTTTTCGTTGCATAATGGGAAAAAACATTATTTTATTATACATGATATGATCCTCTTCTGTGTATAAGAAGGTGAAATAATATTCATGAGTGGCACTACAGCCATCGTTACCTACGGTTGGGAGATACAGTTAGTTGTAGGATTTATTTTATTTTTTCATACATGTATTTTATGACACTTTTAAATATTTAAAATAAAAAATAAAAAAATCACAATATTATTAAAAAATATTTAATTAATCACTAAGTAAAAATAAAAATAAAATAAAGAATCACAATGGTAGAATGGAACAATAAAAAAGAGCAGTAAGAGTAATATTTTTCAATATTTATTATGCTAATGATTCAATGAAAATCGGATTAAGAAACAATAGCCGAACAAGTACCCAACTTTTCATTCGCAGTACTACAAAAAAATAATATTTGTGACGAGAATGCCATTTGAATTGACTATTTTGATAGAAAATGATTATTTCATACAAATTTTGTATGAATTTTACTTACTAATTCAGATGTTATTTAGATACTGAGTTAATATGAAAATTAAAAATTGAATAAAATATTATTTAGAATATTATTTTTAATATTATTATTATTTTAAAAATTAAAAAATTAAATTATTTATTATATTTTGTATAAAAATTTAAAAAATTATAATAATTAAATAAAATAAATTAAAATGAATCGAGATTCAATACTCTTATATCGAACTGGAAAGTCTCGTGATACGGCCGTAGTCTATATGTGTTCCAACTCGCAGTCAATGAATTAATGGAATTAAGATGCCAGGTAGAGATCATCCATCATTCAGGGAACAGTACTCATGTTACAGTGCAGAGAGAGAAGTCACGAATGATTGATTAATGAAATGGGCAATTGGTCATAAGTATGAGAGAAGTCCACTCTCCGATCCTTAGATAATACAAATTAAGAAGAAACGATATAATATATATATATATATATATATATATATATATTTATATATATAGATATGCGTGTCTCACACTTTAAATAAGATAAATAATCTAAAGAAATCATACGTACGTACGTGATGGTATTTGGGAAATAAAAAAATCGTCGTCTGTTTTAACGTTAGCCATGACAAAGATGGTTGTAACATATTTGAACAAAAGATCAGATGGATGGATGGATGATGCAAAGACATGATCATGTGCGTGCATGGGGGAAATTGGAATCTTTGAAAGTTCTAAATCTGTCTCGCTATGGATCTAATTGAAGTTCTGATAAAGAGACGTACGTACCTTGTATGTACTTCTGATCCATTGTCTTGCAGCTTTAAGCTGTACTTCTGCATTGATCTGTTGTAACCTCAACTCGATGCGTGCATGGGGTACTACTTTTAATGGCACTTGCATGATTCAGATTCTTAACCCTAGTTTTTCTGCATTTGGCTCATGATGAGTATATAGATCATCTGCGAGAGGCAACTTCCATTAACAAATTAAAGGCAACATTAATGGACATCCAAATATGGGTCAAAAAGATCATGACTGCTTAAAAAATGCCGAAAAAACCAACTCTATTTTTGCCAGAACGGCAAATATTAATGCTTTAATTATAAGATGATACCAAAGCCAGGCAGACAAAGCATCATGAGAAAATGATCAGATGAGCTGGTTTGGTGTAAAACTCGCCTCTTTTCAGTTAATTTTTCTTTTTGTACGTACTGTGTATGCATGCATGATGCATGTACTGATCTTGATCCTGATCTTTATAATAATTGTATGTTTTTAACCCTTTTATTTTTAATTTAGTTTGGGGTTTTTTAGTTTTTTTTCTTAATTATGAAAAGTACACGGAATTAAAATGTTATGTGGCAATAATATCGTACGTATTATCATAGATATTGTAGATACAATAGTTACTACTTTTACTTTACTGTAAATTGTAAATAGTTAGTTGATGTAACTAAGCCTTCAGTTCAAGTTAATTACTTTACTTTCTTTAGTGTACTGGTATAAATACCAGCTCTCACGTGTAAAACTGATAAGTTGAATGCAACAGTAGAATTCTTTTCTCAATAGTTTTCTTCTCAGTATTTCAAGAATGTTTTTGATTGGATGGATTTGAATTTGCTTCATGGTATCAGAGCGGATACCTTAGGATTTCACTTTTGACTGCTATCGCTGCAAGATTCAATACAAGATGAGTACATTAGTCTCTGTTTCGCTAAAGACAGAAGATTCTAATCCATATCATTTGCAAAATGGAGATTTTCCTGGTTCTGTCTTAGTTTCTAAGCTTCTTATGAGAGATAATTACGATAGTTGGTGCAGATAAATGGAAATGGCATTAAAGGTAAAAAACAAGATAGATTTTGTAAATGGAATGATAAATCCATCAATGGATTTAGATCCACTCTTCGCTCTATGGGACAGATGTAATAGCATGGTTTTGTCTTGGATTTTAAACTCGGTGTTAAGAGATATTGGGGAAACAATTGTTTATGCGAAAACAACAAGAGAAATATGGGAAGAATTGCGTAATCAATTCTGTTAAGGGAACAGGCCAAGGATTTTTCAATTGCAGAAGGAGGTCTCATCTTTATCTCAAGATCAAGCTTCGGTGAGTGTTTACTACCACAAAATTAAATGTTTGTAGGATGAATTGATTAATTACAATCAAATGCCCAATTGTACATGTGGAGCATGTAAGAATTGTAGTTGTCGTGCTCCACGTTTGTTCTTGGAATATCAACAATGTTAGCACCTTATAATGTTTCTCATGGGGTTAAATGAAGAATTCTCACATGTTAGAGGCCAGATTTTGTTAATGGATCCATTACCACTAATTACTAAAGTTTTTTCTTTAGTAATTCAAGAAGAAAAACAAAAGGAAGTTGGATCGATGGGTAGAATTGCTGTTGAAACTACTGTTGCGTTTATGAACAAGAAGTTGAAAATCCAAGACCAAGTTTCAGAAAACAGTAGTATAGAAGGGAGAAAGTTTTATGTACCCACTGTGGAATGACTAATCACACAATGTGTAAGTGCTATAAACTACATGGATATCCTCTCAATTTCAAGTAAAAGGGAAACTTTCATCAGCAAATCAAATTATGACCCAACCTGCGAGTAAACCCTTTGATTTACATAACTCTATGCCATTTTCTCAAGAAGAGTATTAGCAATTGCTTGCATTAATATGCCCACAACCACAGCCACAACCACCTGTTGCAGAAAATGTCAACCATCAAGCAACCAATATCATATCCACCTTAACTGTTTTACCTCCTTTTTCAGGTAAAACTAATTTACATCTTTCTCATAATATGTCATCATGTTATTCCAGCCTTTCGTCCATCAGAAATGAGTCTCCATATTTTTTTCCAAGCATTTGGATCATAGATACAGGAGCTATAGATCATATCATACACTCATTTAATCTTTTTACCACAATTAAAAGTCCTAAATACTTTTGTCAAACTTCCAAATGGAGAAAATGTTACAATCACACATATTGGGACTGTTTATTTGTCAGATGGTTTAGCTTTGAAAGATGTATTATGTGTGCCAAGTTTTGCATATAACCTTCTTTCAGTAACGAAACTAACTGCTGATTAGAATTGTTGTTTCATCTTTATGCCTGAAATCTGTTATATACATGGCCTTACCCAATAGAAGATTATTGGGAAGGGTAGAAAAGTAGCTAGTTTATATTTTCTGCAACAACCATCAGTGAGTGCAACTAGTAATTTAGTTCTTTCATCAAATGTCAACTTTGTTTTTGACTCTAATTCCAGCTTGTGGCATAATAGATTGTTAGTCCTTGCAAAATTACTTCCAAACCTTGTTCTGAATAAAAGTGGTCATAAGGATCATTGTTCTATATGTCCTTTGGCAAAATAGAAACGTCTTTCATTTCCAATTCATTCTTACAAATCCAGCTTTCCATTTCATTTAATACATTGTGACATTTGGGGTCTTTTTTCATTACCTACTCATGATGGTTTTAAATATTTTTTAACCATTGTTGATGATCATTCAAGATCAACTTAGGTATATTTGATGCGATCCAAATTTGAAGTGAAAACCATTTTCCAATAGCCTTTTATAATATGGTTCATACACAATTTAAACAAAAAATATAGTGTGTAAGAACATATAATGGCTTAGAATTTAACATGATTGATTTTTTTTGTTCCAAAGGAATTATACATCAAACTTCTTGTGTTGAGACTCCTCAACAAAATTCTATTGTTGAAAGGAAATATCAACACCTCCTTAATGAATTTTAATCCAATGTTCCACTAACTTTCTGGGGTGAATGTGTTCTTACTGCCACACATATCATAAACTATATTCCTTCTTGCATTCTAAATGAAAAATCACCATATCAGATTCTCTATGGTGATCTTCCTTTCTATTGTTATTTAAGAGTTTTTGGATGACTATGCTATGCTTCTACTCTTAGTCACAATAGATCAAAATTCTCACCTCGTGCAAGAAAGTGTGTTTTTGTTGGATATCTATTCGGAACAAAGGGGTATAAACTTTTTGATCTTGATTCAGAAACCTTCTTTATATCCCGAGATGTAATATTTCATGAGTCTATATTTCCATTTCAGCAAAAATCATCTCCACTTCCTTCATCCATTCAATCTGATCTTGTTATACCTAAACCAATTCTAGATTCTGTTTATCAATCTGAAATTTGTCCATCACACAATTTCAGATCAGATACACCTTTTAATAATTCTACTGAGCAATCACTCACTTCCTCTCCATCAATTCCAATAATTCCCTCACTTCAAGATAATGTTCATTTCCCTCCTCTTCAAAAATCAACCAGACAACACAAAACTCTTGGTTATTTGCAGAACTATCACTGCATCTACCTCTAACACATCTTCTTTAGGCCCAGTTTCTACAAAATCAGGTAATCAATATGACATTTCTGATGTTTTATCTTATAAACATTTATCTCCTTCTCATAGTGCTTTCAACATTTCCATTTCATTCCATATGGAACCATAATTTTATCATCAAGTTGTTAAACACTCTCATTGGAGAGATGTTATGACTATTGAATTAGCTAACCTCCAATCAAATAACACCTGGACCCTCATTGACCTGCCACTTAATACAATCCCAATTGGTTGCATATGGGTAAACAAAACCAAGTTTAATACTGATGGCTCAATTGAGAGACATAACACAAAATTGGTTGTCAAAGGGTATACTCAAAGAGAAGGTCTTGGTTATTTAGAGACTTTTTCTCTAGTTGCAAAGATGGTGAAAGTCAGATGCTTCTTATCATTAGCAGCTATTCATAATTGGCATTTAATACATTTAGATGTAAATAATGCTTTTCTATATGGTGATTTGAAAGAAATGGTGAATATGAAGCCACCTCCTAGGTATCTTAGAAAGGGGGATACAAGGGTTTGTAAGCTACAGAAATCTTTGTATGGTTTAAAATAGGCTTCTCGACAGTGGAATTCTAAGTTCATTGCAGTCTTGTGTGATTTGGGATTCATTCAATCCAAATTAGATTATTCTTTGATCACAAAGAATAATGATGATTATTTTGTAGCCCTATTGGCATATGTTGATGATATACTTTTAGCTAGCATTGACTTATCCGCTATTTAGTCCATTACATCCTAAGTACACATTTCAAGTTGAAGAACTTAGGGCTTAAATATTTCTTAGGCATGGAGGTTGCCCAATCAAAAAAGGGTATTTCTCTATGTCAAAGAAAATATGCCTTGGAGTTAATCTTTGATACTAGCTTACTGGGCTAAAAACTAGACAGCATTCCCATGGATTCTCATTGTAAATTTTTCAAAACTGATGGTGAATTGCTTGAGGATGGAACAAGCTATAGAAGACTCATTGGTAGGCTACATTATCTTATTCATACCAGACCAGACATCACCTATTCATTACATCATTTGAGTTAGTTCGTTGACTCTCCTCGAGCTCCACATATGCAAGCTGCTCTAAGAATATTGAAGCATGTTAAAATGACTCTTGCTCTAAGAATCAAGCAAGGACTTCAAGTGCTCCACATAATTCACGTCGTTACTCATTATGAGAATATCATCAATATAAACAAGAAGAGCAATGAAAGAGGAACTTGTAGTCTTGGTGAAAAGAGAATAATCAGCTTTGGATTGTACAAAACCCAAGTCAAGAATCAAAGTTGAGAACTTAGAAAACCACTGCTTGGAAGCTTGTTTCAGACCATAGAGAGATTTGTAGAGTTTACAAACTTTGGACATCCCTTTAACATTAAAACCAGGAGGCAGTTTCATATACACTTCTTTAGATAAATGCCCATGCAAGAAAGCATTATTAATATCAAGTTGGGTAAGATTCCAACCCTTGACAGTAGCAATAACTAATAATGTTCTAACAGTATCCATTTTAGCTATTGGAGAAAAATTCTTAGAATAGTCCAGACCTTCTTTTTGGGTATAACCCTTAGTAACCAACCTTGCTTTGTAATGTTCTACGGAACCATCAACACGATACTTAATTTTGTAGACCCATTTGCAGCCTATGGGTCTTTTGTCAGGAGGTAGAGAAGTAACAGTCCATGTATTATTATTTTCTAGGGCTGTAATCTCAGTAGTCATAGCATCTCTCCAATGAGAATGCTTACCTGCTTGATGATAGAACTCAGGTTCAGTATCAGAAGTGATGGACAAAGCAAAAGATTTATGAGAAGAAGAAAGATGAGCATAAGAAAGAAAGTGTGAAATATCATATTTGGTGTGTCAAAGGAGAGGAAGAAGAAGAACCTGGTAGAGGCTTTGATGAAGAGTGAGTAAATGAAGAAGAATTACAGTGAAAATTCTGCAAGTAACCATAGACTTCTTCTAACTCTGGTGGATCTTTGAGGAGTGTGAGGAATTATTGGAGAGGTGGAAGGTTGAGGGTCAGTATGAGAAAAAGGAAGAGAAATTGAATGTTCTAATGATGGTGGATCATTAGAAGAGTTATTAGAAGGATTTACTGTTGAAGGCACATGAAATGAATATAATGTTGAAGATGTACAAGGAAAAAGAAGACGTTGAAGGGAAAGAAGAAAAATCTTGGAAATGAAAGGGACAACATGTTCATGAAAAACAATATGTCTAGAAACATAACATTGACTTATGTTGAGATTAAGAAATTTATATCCTTTGATTCCAAAGAGATAACCAAGAAAGACACAAGCATGAGCTTTAGGATCAAATTTGGTTTTAGATTTTTGTAGAGTTAAGGCAAAACATAAGCAACCAAATGTCCTTAAATGATCATATGAAGGGAAAGATTTAAACAGAATTTTAAAGGGAGATTTATGGTTTAAGATTGGAGTAGGTAACCTATTAATAATGTAGGTGACTGTTAAAATGGCGTCACCCAAAAAATGAATAGGTAAGTGAGATCGAAACATTAAGGCTCGGGCTACATTAAGTATGTGCTGATGCTTTCTCTCCACAACATAATTTTGTTGTGGAGTTTCAACATAGCTGTGTTGTTGTAAAATGCCTGTGGAATTAAAAAATGGAAAAAGAAAAAATTATGTATCATGATCAGTGCAGAATGTCTTCATCTTAAGATTAAATTGAGTTTTGATCATTTTAAAGAAATTTTTAATTATTAGTGACACTTCAATATTATGTTTAAGAAGATCGATCCATGTGGCACAAGATGAATCATTAATAATAGTAAAAAAAAACCTATAACCTTCAATAGTAGGGACAAAATATGGCTCATAAACATCACAATGTACAAGATCAAAAGGAGCATCAAATAGATGAGCAATATGAGGGAATGACAAATTTTTTTGTTTAGCTAATGGACAAATCATAAAGGGATCATTTGGAACATGCAGATTGGAAACAAATTTATTCATAAGCAACATCTTTGAATTAGAAGGATGACCAAGTCTATTATGTCAAAGTTCAAGCAATGAGTACTTGGATGATGCAAAACAAGTATGTATAGGCATGCTATTAAGAGAGCAGACATTATATGAGATAGGTAAAAAAGTAGGTTTAGAAAAAAAACCTAATTGCTGCAGTATATAAATGCCTCCTTGCTGTCTACCCACTCTAATAAGCCTCCAATGAGTCAGGTCCTGAATGAAACAAAGGTCAGAAGAAAATAAAAAACAAGTGAGTGACCGAGTAAGTTTACTAATAGAGATTAATTTGAATGTGAATGAAAAAACAAAAAGAACATCATTTAAAATAAGATGTTCAGAGACTCGAACAGAGCCAATATGTGTGACAGACATAGATTGACCATTGGGAAGCTTAATAGAGGAATTTATAGTTTTGGTAATGGAGGTAAAATAATCAATGGAAGGAACCATATGATCTATGGCTCTCGTGTTAAGGATCCAATAGTTTGAATCAAAGGAATTAGATGTTGTGTAAGAAAAAACAAATTGATTAACATTGTGAGAGAGTATACCAGACAAAGAGTTTGAAGTTACTACATTTACAGCATGAGAGGACTCATCAAAATTGTTTGGAGGATGAAGCAGGGACAATAACTATTGATACTAAGCCTCAGTCAAAGAGAATGGAGAAACAACCGAGGATGGTTGTCAGAGCAACCTGATTGACCATAGACTGTTGCTTAGGCTTTGGTTTGTAGCCAGGTGGAAATCCATGCAGCTTATAACATTTTTCAATCCCATGACCAGTGATTCCACAATGTTCACACACTAGTCTTTCCTTCTTGGAGAAGGATTTAATAGATCTAGCAACATCAGTCTTAGATACAAAAATATGTGAATCAACATTTTGAAGAGGAACAACAATTTCTCGTTGTTGTTCTTCTTGTAAAACATGTGAGATTCATTCAATCCCATTAAAAACTGTAAAACATGCTCCTGTTGAACATAATAGGTCAACGTACGTACTGATCCACAAGAACAAGCAGGAGCAGGTTTGTAATTTGCTAACTCATCCCAAAGAGTTTTTAGGCGAGTAAAATAAATGCTCACAGAAAGCTATCCTTGAGATAGAGGAGAGATCGATTTATGTAACTAGAAAATACGAGGACCCTTTTTTTTGACAAAAACATTCCTTAAGATCCAACCCCAAATCTCATGCGCAGTAGTTATGTACAAAATACTAGCAGAGATATCAGGAGAAACAAAGTTTAAAAGCTATGATATCACCATATTATTGCAGTAAAGCCACAGGGATAGAAGTGGATTAGCCGAATCCGAAGGTTTGAGGATGGAGCCATTGACGAAATCGAGTTTGTTTTTTTTCGATAGAGCCATCGCCATGGAACTAGACCAGGTATGGTAGTTGTCGCTGATGAGTGGTTGTGTAACAAGAAGAATACCGGGACTATCACTAGGATGGAGGAAAAAGGGACACGTAGAATACTCAGAGACCGATTTGTAACTTGGCGTCATAAGAGAAAACTTCTGATACCATGTAACGATGAAACCCTAGAGGGAGAGGAAGTGATTATTGAAACTTAGTCAATAATAATCCACTCTTTACAAGTAAAATGGAAAAGTAAAGTATTTATACTATGTACAAATAAACACTAGTTTACGTGACACGTACGTGTATTAAGATATAATATATACGTGATAAATATATATGTGATAATATATTATACTACAACCATGCATTAATTAATTTTAATAATAAAATATGATGTTTAATTATATATATATTTATTTATATATAGCCACTTGCATGCATGCGTTTTTCGCGTGTGCCAATTATTAAGATGCTTCATATATAGAAGATACATCAAGCCAACTAGATTATTGGATCTTTTCTTAATTGATGATATATATATCTATATATACACACAAACTAGGTCAGGAGCAACGTGCAAGGCACGTATGCCTAGTTGGGTGAAATAGTTTTTTTACAAAATACGTATGTATTCACCATATAATAAACACGGTATAATTCTCTACATGTGATGCAAAATTCCATTTAGGAAAGAAAAATCAATCTTGAAGAGTAACTGATAAGAAAGTCCCACCAGAACTTTAAGTTCAATAAAAATTTATGTACTTTAAATTAAAGCAATCATCTTATGATAGGAGGATCATTTTGATCCAACAACACGGTACCTCTTCAACTAATTTTACACTTATAATTCGAAACATATCTATTTGATGATGACCAACAACAATAGTCATAGATGCAGAGCTCTGAGATTCACAACCAGGTTTAGAAAAATAATTATATGAAGATTGCTATATCTAGAAAAGAATTATACAAAAAGAATTATATAAAATGACATAATTTCATCTGATTTGTTAGATCTACTTTATAATAAAAATAATTATACAATCTGATAAATTAGATCAAGTCATGTCAATTTATAAGATTACTTTTGTATAATCATTTTGTACCTAAATATTTTCTTTTTATACGTAAGTACTTGAGTTCGTGGATGGCCATTAATGGATATTAAAGGAGCTGATGTGTGTCCGGCTATAAGCCATATATGGGATCTACTACTATTTGATATATAACAATCGATCGATGTGCCGAATCATAATTTGCTGAAGAAAAAAGATGGATTGAATGACTGTAGGGAAACCAAGCGTCAATATATAATCTGTCCATGCATATGCATGACCTTTAACAGAGAAAAGGCGTTAACTTTAATGAAAAACAACAAAAATTGTTAAAACAAGAATTCCCGTTAACGATGTCATGATCGTTAGCTATATATATACTTTATTTTGCCAGCTAGCTAATAGAATTCCAATGGATAATTTGTTAATTACATGCCAAGAATAATATATATATTTATATATATCTCCCTCCTCCCGACCACCTCCTATGAACTTAACTTTAACATGCATGATTAATTTGACCCTTGTAGACCCACGGATCGAAACTTTAAAAATCAAGTTACACCTGCCGCTTTAGACTACAATTAAGAAAGACCTAGAATAATTTGTAGTACAGCATGGATTCTTGGGGACAATTGCATGGTACCTTCCTTAAAACTATTAGATATTAGATAGCTAATTTTGTTAGTTAGTTATGTTGGTCATAATGTTTTTACCTTTATAGCCTTCAATATTTTAAATGTATAAAAGCAGAGTTGTAGATTCAGATTCAATACAATAATATAATTCAGAATTTCCTCTTCTTAGTTTTCTCTTCTCAGTCGATGACTTCATTTCATATCTTTCTAAGTTGTAACATGGAATCAGAAGTGAAACTCTAGGGTTCATTTTTTTTCCGCTGCGATGTCTGATGTGCTGCCAAACTCCAATTCTGTTCCAACCTCTAATTTTGTTCACATACGTGATCAACTAGCCGATCCCTATCATCTACAGAATGGAGATTTGACTGGTTTTGTGTTGGTTTCTCAAGTCCTCACGGGGGATAATTTCCACACATGGTGTAGATCAATGCAAATTGCTTTGAAGGCGAAGAACAAGATGAGGTTCATCAGTGGAGTCATACAACAGCCAGCTATTTCTAATCCTTTATATGAATCATGGGAGTGATGCAACAACATGATACTATCTTGGATCTTGAACTCTGTTTCGAAGGATATTACATGAACAATTATATATGCAACAACTGCAAAGGAAATGTGTGAAGAATTAGAGAATCAATTTTCTCATGGAAACGGGCCAAGAATCTTTCGACTACAGAAAGATCTTGCTTCACTGTCACAAGATTAGTTGTCTGTAAGTGCTTACTATCGAAAATTTAAGTGCTTATGGGATGAACTACTTAACTACAATCAGATTTCCAATTGCTCATGTGGAGCATTAAAATCTTCCAGTTGTGGTGCTGTCAAGTTCTTTCTAGAATATCAACATAGACAGCATGTCATTCAATTCCTTATGGGATTGAATGAAAATTTCTTTCACATTAAAGGACAGATTTTGCTTATAGATCCACTACCACTGGTTACCAAAGTTTTTTCTCTAATTATCCAAGAGGAGAAACAACAAGAAGTGGGATCTACACGTTCATCTAATGTTGAAACAATAGCATTCTTGAGTAAGAAGATAGATAGACAAAATTTTGGAAGGCAGCAAGGAAGAAAAGAGAAATTGCTATGTACTCATTGTGGGATGACCAATCATACGGTTGATAAATGCTACAAGATCCATGGGTATCCTCCCAACTATAGACAGCAGAAAGGGAAATTTTCCACAGCCAATCAAGTCATGGCTCAACTTGCGAGTACTCCTTTTGAATCCACAAATTCACTACCTTTCTCTCAAGAAGAATGTCAACAATTACTTGCTTTAATCCATAACAAACAACCATCTCAGGATAATCACCAAGCAGTAATTGTCTCATCCATTCCAAACCTGTTATCATCTTCAGCAGATATAAATTTTTCCTATAAATCTGTTTCCAACCTGGTCTTTAATGTGAGCATGCCAAACAATCCAATTCCAAACACCTGGATCATCAATACATGTGCCACAGACCACATAATTCATTCTATTGCTTGTTTTACAAATATTACTCAAAAAATCAATTCTTCTGTGCAACTTCTAAATGATGAAAATGTTCCAGTTACACATATTGAAAGTGTACAAATATCTTATCAATTAATTCTAAAAGATGTACTATGTGTGCCATCTTTTTCATACAATCTGATTTCAGTCAGCAAACTAACCTCCAATCAGAAATGTTGTTTTATATTTATATCTAATGATTGCTATATTTAGCGCCTTACCCCATGGAGGATGATTGGGAAGGGTAGAAGAGTTGCTGGTTTATATCTACTACAACAACCACAAGCTAATGCTGTTGACAATTTTTCTACTTTCTCAAATACCAACTCAGTAATAAACTCAAAATTCCATCTCTGGCATTGTAGACTTGGCCACCCATCGTTAGCTAGGTTGCAAGTTCTTTCTAAATCAATTCCAGATGTTTCTTTTCCAAATAAAGAGGTACACACAAATCATTGTTCTGTATGTCCCTTAACAAAATAGAAAAGATTGTCATTTCATACTCATAATTACAATGCTAGCTCTCTTTTTCAATTACTGCATTGTGATATATGGGGGCCTTTCTCAGTCCCTACCCATGATGGATTTAGATACTTTCTAACAGTAGTTGATGATCATTTAAGGTCAACATGGACATATCTCATGAAGTTCATGTCAGATGTGAGGAATATTTTCACTTCATTTTACAATTTGGTTATTACACAGTTTAAAGCAAAAATTCAGTGTGTAAGAACTGATAATGGTCTAGAGTTTAACATGTTAAATTTCTTCTCTTCAAAAGGAATTATCTATAAAAAATCTTGTGTGAAAACACCACAACAAAATTTCATAGTAGAACGAAAACACCAACACCTTCTCAATGTAGCTAGAGCTTTGAGGTTTCAATCAAATGTGCCTTTGAATTTCTGGGGTGAATGTATACTCATAGCCACATACATAATAAATAGGATTCATTCTCCTATTCTAAATAATAAGTCACCTCATGAAGTTTTATATGGAAACATTCCTTCATATACAAACTTGAAAGTTTTTGGTTCATTATGTTATGCTTCAACACTTACTCAAAATAGATCCAAGTTTGACTCTAGAGCTAAAAAATGTATATTCATAGGATATCCTTTTGGCACAAAAGGATACAAATTGTTTGATCTTGATACAAATTCATTCCTCATTTCTAGAGATGTTGTGTTTCTTGAAACAGTTTTTCCATTTTTTTCTGATCCTAAATCTTCTTCTGCTCCAACTCAAGTTGTAATACCCAAGTACATTCCAGAAACAGTATCTACTACAAATAGACAGCCTATACACCAATTTAAGTTTCAAAAGCCTGAAACAGTATCTCAATCTGAACCTACCATCATTGATTTACCAAATACTGTCTTTTCAAACACACCAAACCAGTTCAATATTCAAGATGAAACTCAATTTTCTCACTTGAAAAAATCTACTCGACAACATAAAGCTCCTAGATATTTCAGAATTATCATTGCGATCTTGCAACCTCTACTTCTAACACATTTCCTGAGGGTATGTTCTGTAAGCAAGTAAGTACTCCTTACAACATTTCTGATTTTATCTCTTACTCAAAATTGTCATCCTCACATCGTGCCTTCAGTATATCCATTTCATCTAAAATAGAACCAAAATTTTATCATCAAGCTGTCTATCATCCTCATTGGAGAGAAGCTATGTCTCTTGAACTAGCTGCTCTAGAATCAAATCAAACCTGGACACTCACTGAACTCCCACCTAATAAAATTCCAATCAGTTGTACGTGGATTTATAAAATTAAATATAAAGTTGATGGTTCAATTAAGAGATATAAGGCAAGACTAGTAGCAAAAGGATATACTCAAAGAGAGAGTCTTGATTTTTTTGAAACTTTTTCCCCTGTTGCAAAAATGGTGACAGTAAGGTGTTTTTTATCATTGGCTGCAATACATGGTTGGCATCTTGTTCATCTTGATGTCAACAATGCATTTCTTTATGGACACTTAGATGAGGATGTTTACATGAAACTACCACCTGGCTATCTTCGAAAGGGGGACACTAGAGTGTGTTAATTGCAGAAGTAACTCAATGGCCTAAAACAGGCTTCTAAGCAGTGGAATTCTAAATTCATAACAGTCCTACTTCAACTTGGTTTTCAGCAGTCCAAGTTAGACTACTCCTTATTCACAAGGCAAAAAGGAACTGAATTTGTTGCTTTATTAGTATATGTAGATGATATACTTTTAGCTAGCAGCAAAATGGCAGTTGTGGAGTCAATTAAAACTGCTCTTAATGATTAGTTTAAATTGAAAGATCTTGGACCTGTGAAGTATTTTTTGGGTATGGAAATTGCTAGAAGTAAACAAGGCATTTCCATATGCCAAAGAAAGTATGCATTGGAGTTAATAGATAGTGCTGGTTTACTTGGTTCCAAACCAGTAAATTTTTCTATGGATACTCACTGTAAGCTCAGCAATGAAGATGGGAATTAATAGAAGATAGCACAAGTTATAGAAAGCTTATTTGAAGATTATTGTATCTTACCAATACATGACCAGACATTACCTTTTCTGTGCATCATCTAAGCCAGTTTCTTGATCAACCTCATGTGCCACACATGCAAGCTGCTATGAGAATCTTGAAATACATTAAAAAGGCTCCAGGACAAGGACTTTTTTTTTCCAGCATCCTCTTCCATTCAATTAAAAGCTTTTGCTGACTCAAAATGGGTTAGCTGCCCTGACACAAGAAGATCAGTTTCTGGTTTCTGTGTGTTCATTGGAGATTCACTTGTATCTTGAAAATCAAAGAAGCAGAAAACTGTGTCCAGGTCATCTGCTGAAACTGAATACAGATCCATGGCATGTGCAGTATGTGAAATCACTTGGCTTATTTCTCTACTTTCAAACTTACATCAAACACTTTCCAAGTCTTCACTGTTATTCTATGATAACCAAGCTGCTTTACATATTGCTGCCAACCCAGTGTTCCATGAAAGAACAAAGTATATTGAGTTAGATTGTCACATCATAAGGGAGAAAATACAAGCTGGCATCATTCAAACTTTACATGTATCTTCAGCAAATCAAGTTGCAAACATTCTCACTAAACCATTGGGTTTTAATGCTTTCTTTTCTCTTTTGTCCAAGATGAATGTGCATAATATATACAATTCATCTTGAGGGAGACTATTAGATATTAGATGGCTAATTCTATTAGTTGGTTATGTTGGTTATAATGTTTTTGCCTTTATAGCCTTCAGTCTTTTACATGTATAGAAGCAGAGTTGTAGATTCAGATTCAATACAATAATACAATTTAGAATTTCCTCTTCTTAGTTTTCTCTTCTCAGTCGATGACTTCATTTCATATCTTTCTAAGTTATAACAAAAACTTTAGTATTATTATTATTATTATTTATAAGAAGCATGACTTCCATTAATAAAAGGAGATTACATACTACGATGTCATGACTTCCATTAAAACTTAGTATTTGGAAATCTATAACGTCCTCTTTTCTTTAGCGACATACTACGAGAATATCATAAATGAAAGAAAATATACATATAAATATATAAATATATATATATTTATATATATATATATATATATATATATATGTAAGTTGAAGCGTATGGTTTCCAAAATAAACTCACAATTTTCTTTAATATATATTAATGTGAGATACCCTTTTCCTCTCTACGGAATAGGTTTTCGTCTTTTTCCCTGCTGCTAGGTTTGCGTATTATGTAGGGCTGCATGGCAGCCGTTGATGGAGCCACCAGTCGGCCCTCCTTTGCTGACCTAGTGGCTGCCGTCCCTCAACCTATACCAGAAATGGTTCTAGCGCCCAGACCTCCGAAGATGGTGGAAGGAGAAGTTTATTTCCAGTTCACCAAGGAAGAAATCGCACGTTCAATGGAGCCTTTCCGCTTCTCAGTCGTGCTAAAGTTTCTGAAGCAACGCCCTTCACTGGATTCAGTTCGGTTATTTACTCAGAATCGCTGGGGAATTTCGGCTACCCCTGTTGTTTCATCTATGCGGAGGCCTCATAATGTCTTTGTACGTATGGCTTGTGATGCGGATTTCACCAAGACTTTATCTAGGGATGTTTGTGAGATTAATGGGAGTTTCTACCGTGTATTTCGATGGTCACCTGAGTTTAATGAGGATGAAGAGCCTTCAAAGGTTCCGGTATGGATTACGTTACCTGGGCTGCCCCCGAATTTCTACCGTGAAGCTTTTTTAAATATCCTGATGGCACCGATTGGGTTGTTCATTCGTCGGGATAATCCAACTCGCTGCGCAACGAGAACTGATGGAGCTAGATTATGAGTGGAAGTGGATGCTGCTAAGGCCCCTTTGACTCATTTCTGGATTGGACCGCCGGGGCTGTCATCAAGCCGTAAACAAGAGGTTATTTATGAAACCTTACCTGCATATTGTTCTTCTTGTAGAATGCAGGGTCATAATTCCAAGACTTGCAAACCGAGACAAGGGAGAAATAAAAGAAAGGAGCTAGTTGTTAATATAGGCCATCTGGAAAAGGAGAAAGCTGTAGCAGAGGTGGGTGTAGGAACTAATGCACTTCCACTACCTGTTGCTACTGTGGATAATATCACTGGCATGGCAACAGAGGATGGGGAGGTTTTGGTGGCAGAATTAATTCCTCCGTCGGTGGTATGGATGGCTAATGAAGAAGAGACTCAAGTGCTATAGTTAGGGTCTGAAACGACATGTCAGCTGGTGCAGTTGGTCCATGATCAAGTGGGCCATTTGGAGTCCGAGAAGGAGGATCAAGTGGTTCAGTTAATGCCTGGTATGGTGCAGTTGGTGAATTCGGAAGGTGATCATTCTGGTTTGGAATTGTGCCGAGTGGAGGCCTCGTTTCAGAATATTGAAACGCTTGGTGATAATCTGCTGAGTGCAGCAGTTATTCCAGATGTTAGTGCTGGTTTGGAATTGTGCCGAGTGGAGGCCTCTCAGAATATTGAAATGCTTGGTGAAAATCTGCCGAGTGCAGCAGGGCAGAGTGTAGCAGCAGGGCCGAATGCAGCTGGGCAGAGTGCAGCAGCAGAGCAGAATGCAACTATTGAAAGTTATGCTGCCCCGATTAAGAACATGCCAGACATCCAGAGATAGATTTTGGAGGCAGAGGATTCAGAAGCCGAAGTTGATGAAGAGATTATAATGGAGGAAAACATTTCCTCTGAACTAGAACCAGTTTTTCACCCAGAGGTGTTTTCACGGGATAAAGAATATCTTACAGAATCGGAGATGAATGAAGGTAAAAAAAAGTATAAGAAAAAGAAGTTTATTAAAATGCGGAGCTCTTCTCGGGTATTAGCCCAAAATTCTAATTTTAATCAATGATTGATTCTATCTTGGTATGGAATATTAGAGGGGTTGGGACCTCTAAAAGGAGATTAAAGGTGTTGATTGGAAAATTTAAACCGACACTTGTTGCTCTTCTTGAACCTTTTCAAAATTTAGAGGGTGCTCGTAAATTGGCACGTTGGCTAAAGTTTGAGAATTTCATTTCTAATGAGGTGGAGGGGGGGAAAATCTGGATTTTTTGGTGTAGTAGTTATGAGGTGCAAATTGTACGGATGGGTATGCAATTTATATCTGTTTCAGTAGGTGTTGGTGTTGAGAAATGTTTACTAACAGTTATCTATGCTAACTGTACTTGGGCGGAAAGGCGATCTCTTTGGGATGATCTTAATGTTAATAATTTGGGGCCCGAACCTTGTGTTTTTGTGGGAGATTTTAATATTATCCGGACTGATTCTGAAAGGAGGAGAGGTAGATCTCGGCCGAGTGTTGCTATGGATGATTTTAATGATTGGATTCATCAAGGGGGTCTTATGGAAATGGCCACAAAAGGAAGTGCTTTCTCTTGGTGTAATGGGCAATCGGGTTTGGCCCGCATGGGCACGGTTGGACCGAGCTCTCATGGATAGCTCTTTTCTTTCTTTGTTTCCTAATGCTATTTGTTCTTATTTGCAGCGATCTACTTCGGATCATGCTCCCATGGTCATTGAATTCAAGAAAGATCCTTTCTCTTATGGACCATCTCCTTTTCGGTTCCAAAATATGTGGGTGGATCATCATGGCTTCTTGGATTGTGTTCGGGCAGCTTGGGAGGTACAGGTGGATGGGTCTGCATTACAGATTTTGGCCAGAAAATTAAAACAGACAAAGGTGATGCTTCGGGCATGGAACATGAGGGTTTTTGGTCATACTTTGAGGCGCATTGACTCTCTTGAAGCACATGTTGAGGTGATTGATCAGCAACTTCAATCAAACTGGGAGGTTAGTCTGGAGAGGGAATTTCATTTGGCTGTCTCGGAGTTTGCTACTTGGAGGCGTAGGGAAGAGTTGAGATTGGCTCAAATGGCCAAATTGAAATGGCAGGTTGAGGGTGACCGTAATTCAAAATTTTTCCGTACTTGCTTAGCAAATAAAAGAAGAAAGAGGGTGCTGGAAATGAGTGCTAATGGGATACATTATGAGTCTCCGGAGGATATTCATCAAGGGGCATTGGAATTTTTCCAAAATTCACTTCAAGGTGAACCAACTGATGAGCGGCCTAATTTTGAAGGGCTCATTGATCTGACTATTTCAGATGAGGAGAATGATTTCCTTCTTCTTTTACCTACTATAGAAGAAGTTTTTGAGGCGTTGTCATCAATTCCTAATCAGAGTACTCCAGGGCCGTATGGTTTTGGATCGGGTTTTTATAAACATAGTTGGGAGATTGTTAAATTGGATGTTTGGAAGGCTGTTTTGGAATTCTTTAGAACTAAGAATCTTCCTAAATTCTTCACTGCATCTTATTTGGTTCTCATTCCAAAGATGGAGTTGCCCACAGGTTTTGATAAGTTTCGCCCTATTATTCTTTACTCTATTTTTTATAAAATTTGCTCCAAGATTATTGTTAACCATTTAACAGGTATTTTGCCTAATCTGATATCCTCAGAGCAAGGGGCCTTTATCCCTGGGAGAAGTATTTTCGAAAACATTAGCCTCACCCAGGAAATGGTGCACTCTATTAATAAAAGGAGCCATGGGGGTAATATTATGTTAAAAGTGGATATGACGAAAGCTTATGACCGTGTAGATTGGGGTTCTTGATTTCGGTCTTAATGAGGTTTGGTTTCTCTACCCATTTTTGTGATTTGATTCATTCCTGTATTGCGACTCCGTGGTATTCTGTCATGATGAATGGTACTGTAAAGGGTTTCTTTCCGGGGGGGCGTGGCCTTCTTCAAGGTGATCCTCTATCACCCTATTTGTTTATCATCCAACAAGAGGTTCTTTCCAGATTGATCCATCAAAGTGTGCGAGAAAATACTTTTGGCCTTTTTTCTCAGGCCCGAGGTACGCCTATTATCTCTCATTTGATGTATGCTGATGATGTTATGATATTCACTAATGGTAGTCAGAGATTGGTACGGGTTCTTCATCAAATTCTAAGTCAATATGAAAGGTGGTTGGGTCAGACCATTAATGTCCATAAATCTACCTTATATTGTTTGGATAAAATATCTTCTGGGCGTAAGCATCGGCTTTTAAGCTACACAGGATTTATGGAAGGGAACTTCCCTTTCAAATATCTAGGTGTACCGATTATTCAAGGAAGACTTAAGCAGGTCCATTTAGATGACATGGTGAATAAAGTGAGGCAGAAGATCAGTGGATGAAGATGCGTTTGCTTTCCATGGGTGGTAAACTTGTGCTCTTGAGACATGTTATTTCTAGCATGACTATACATCTTTTTGTTGTTTTACAGGTTCCTCAAAGTGTTATCTCCAAGATTCATAGATTGATGAGTTCTTTCTTGTGGGGAGAAACTGATGGGCGCGATAAAAAAAAATGGGTGGCTTGGAATCGTATTTGTAAACCTGTGGAAGAAGGTGGACTTGGGGTACGGAATCTTTAGGACTCTCAAAAAGCCTTACATATGCGTTTTGCTTGGAACCTTATTCAAGGTAATTCTTTATGGGCTGATTTCTTTAAAGCTAAATATGTTGGATCGAAGCCATGGGCTATGATAGAGACAAATAAAAGAACTAGATTTTGGAGAATGGTTGCTAGTTGTTTTCCTTGTTTGTTAAATAATTCTAAGTGGAGGCTTAGAGAGGGTGATCTTTTCTTCTGGTATGACAAATGGAGGGATAATGGCCCACTTATTAATGAGTTGCCTCTTATGGGTTCACCAAATTTAAAAGTTAAAGATTGTAGGTTGGAGGGGAGTTGGGATGTGGAGTTGTTGGAAAATTTAATAGGGCAGGATAAAGTGGATGAGATTTTAACATGCTTGTCTGGTATGAATTATAGGAAGGATGTCTTAATTTGGACTCCTACGGATTCAGGTTTGTTTTCTACTAAATCTGCTTGGAATTGTATTCGTATTAGAGGTACTCCTATGGAGTGGCATGGGTGGGTCTGGCATAAGAGTATTCCTCTAAAAATGTCTATTCATTTTTGGAGGGCTTGGCATATGGCCTTGAGTGTGGATGATAGATTGCGACGTATTGGGATCCCCATTGTTTCTAAATGTGATTGCTGTAACAATGTTCATATTGAAGACATTAACCATGTGCTTTTTTAGGGTGATTTTCCTCAAAAAGTCTGGTCTTTCTTTGGCAATCCTTTTGGTATTCCTCTTGCTAGGTCTTGGAAGTAGAATGTTGGGGCCTGGTTCCGGCGGGCTAGCTCTTCTACCCAGATTGGGTTTATTGTTGGCATCATCCCCATCATAGTTACTTGGCGCCTATGGAGGAGGAGGTGTCTTGCTAGAATGGAAGGTACTTTGGAATCTCATATTTCTATTGTGAATTCTATTTGCTATTGGCTAGGATCTCTTAGCCAGAAGGCTAAGCAGGTCAAAAGCGTGTCATGCAGGGATGGTATGCTCCTTGAGGCCCTACGGATTAATCAGGTGGTCCCAAAAATTTCAATCTCTAAATTGGTAAGGTGGTTAAAGCCACAGATGGGGTGGTACAAATTGAATACGGATGGTAGTAGTATTGGTAATCCAGGTTCTTGTGGCATTGGAGGGGTGATTCGTAATGACTCTGGTGCGTTGGTTCAGGCTTACGCCTCTCCTATTGGTTTTGGTTCTAATAATAAAGCTGAACTCCTAGCTCTCCTTCAAGGTTTAAAACTTTGTAAGTCTTTAAACATCTCCAATGTGATTGTTGAAATGGATTCTATGGTGGTTATCTCTTGGTGGCTCAAAGGAAGATGTGGCGTGTGGTATCTTGAGGATTTTTGGGAGGAAATTAGTGAGTTATCTGCAACTATTCAGTGTCATTTTCAGCATGTCCTGCGTGAAGGTAATAAGGTGGCGGATTGGTTAGCCAAGGAAGGGGCTTCAGGTGCTTCTTTGGTTTTTTATAATACTTGTAATATGCCTCAGATCCTTCGTGGATTGTTTCGTTCGGATTTGTTAGGCCTCCCTTCGATTCGAAGTTAGGTTTGATTTATTTTTGGTGGCTTTCCTTTTTGAGTTATAGGTTTGTATTTGTTTTGGGTTTTGTTCTTGTGGTTTTTTGGGGTTACCCATAGACCTTGATTTGTTACCACGGTATTCTTCCGCCACAAGTGAAGGTTTTTTATTAATAAATGTGGGAGGGGGTCACTATTGGACATGTGGCCTTCCGCTCTTTTAAAATATATATATATATATATATATATATATATATTAATGTGAGATCGTGGCTGGACAATTTACCATTATTATTTCTTTAATTATTGTTTCAATTGGGCATACACTACAAGAAAATTGCTTATTTGTAATTAGTTATTTTTTACAAAAATGACTATTTTCTGTTAAAATGAGTCTATTTTTGTCATAAATAATAATTCTCGTTGCAAATAATCTATCACAAATACTTATTTTTCTTATAATGATATAATATTAATTAATTTATGAATGTGATGAAAGCAATGACACATTTCACATTCGTCACACTTATAATTATCATGATTTGAAACGGTCGTGGGATGTGGACTAATTTGGAACATATAACAACCATGATTTTGTTCATCATGAGAAAGTAATTAGAAACAATATAATTAATTAAGCTCTCATCAATTTCTTTGTTGTTAATTAAGAGTAATAGATTTTCTAAATACTAGGAATCGAATTTTACTAAGAAGTACTACTGCATTAATTATCGGATTAACGAAGTTAATTAAAAGCACATGATTTATAAAAACAAGCTAGGCATGCAAGCGCATGCAAACCGATCGACGTACGTACGTAAATTAATTTGTGTATCATCATTTGATCTGGCTAGCTTTTCATTTGAAGTCTTATTCGTGCAGATTAATCAATAATTACCAATACATGATGAATATTTGACTGATTTGGCTGGGGCAGTATTTTTATTTTAAAAGGTATTTTTTAAACGAATAATTTTAAGATATATACCCCTAGCTAATTAATTACGTACATGGTGGCCTATGGACGAAAATGGTACGGAATGAAATTATATTCTTTCATAATTATTATACTCCTACTAACATATATATATATATATATATAGATTAATATGGTTAATTCTAATTACACAAAAAGAGAAGAAAAAAAAACACACACGTACGCAGAGACCAAATTAAAGTACTCCAAGTGGAAGCACAAAACTCGGGATCGTAAATGGATTCGAGTACCATTCTGATCGCCAAGCAAATTAAAATCTCCGAGCTAGCGTCATGCATTAAACCCTTAATTGTAAATTGTTAATGAATATATATTTTTTATGAACATTAATGTACTCGTTAGTACTCTAAGTACGACGTACGTACGTTGTGTGCTATTTTTGCTTTCTTATCATGTAAACATTAATTTTTTATTAGTTATTAGTAATAACTGAAAGTTATATATCTATATTCAGTCGTACGTACATAATGCATGGTTAATTAACAGGTAATTATATATATAAGCAAATTTCCAGACAACAACTAGAATGATCATCTGTTGACGGACAGTTGATCGGTGGTTGGTTGGTTTCTGGAGGTGATGCTTGTATGGTTGGTTCTTGCCTGATCAGCTGTTATGTTGAGGCCGGTCAGTATTCCACATATGTATATAATGCTTGATGTTAATACATGGAAAGGTCGGCCTTTTTAATTTATAGCTCTCGATTGATAATTTTGAGAACTAATTTATATATATATATATATATATATATGCATTAATTATAACTACAAATTGGTTCAGATTTTCAGTTAATTTTTCTTCTACATGCAGCTAGCTAGTTGCATATTGACGTGACATGAGCACCAAAGAGATTCAATAATTAGTTTTCTTCTTAGAATGGTTAAAACTCATTGACTTTTGCTTTTTGACCCACCATACACTCATATATATTTTAATATATATATATATATATATATATATATATATATATATATATAAAATAAATGATATTTTCAATTTTAGAATGGGGAAGCCAGCTCGCATGTATATTTCTTTTGAAAAAAGTATTACATTTTAGACCCATATGAAAATATTATTTTTTTAATAATAAACTCTACTTTTTTAAAAGTATTGTGCGAAACTAATTATACACCCTAATTAAGATTATATCTAATATTATTATATTATATAAATATATATATATATATATATATATAGATATATATATATTCCGATTTGGCCTATGCACAACCTTAATTAAATATTAGCTTATACCTATTCAAGTTATTTCTAACTTTTTCTACAATTTTTCTACAATTTATAGTTAGAAGTAAGTGGAGGCTAGCTAGCTAGTAGATATTTGGCCTGATATATGGAGCTAGCCAAGATTTAAAAATAGGCAAGATTCATAACTTTGATATACAGAGGGCTAAGCTACGATCAATTTTTTCAGTAATATTAATATGAAACCTTAACCTTTATATAATCAATGAGACATATATATGACAAATGCTCATTTCCAATAGTTAAACTTAAATATGAATGGACGTTTTTTCTTTTAAGTTTCCACCGAGTATGTACACTTTATAATTAGTCTTTGGATTGAAAAATTTAGTCCCAGTACTCCACTCACGTGGATTAATTCAGCCTCATCATGCATGTATTTACATCGATCAAGTAGTACGTTACTATATATGGTCGTAATGAGAATCTCCTCAGCACATTGTGATTAGTTTATTTATGGTACCGATCGAACAACTATTGAGAATTAAGTTTCAGCATTTTCATTAATATAGCTAAGAAGAACTAAAAGCGCTAGCTGTTGAACGAAATGGAAGAAGATAATGATCACGATCATGATGTGGGAGAGATATTTGAAACCAGTAGTCAACAATCAAATGGGAGTACTTCAGATGCAAATCGACATGCAGCTTTTGGCATTGGTGAAGAATTAATCGAAGATGACAATCCAAATGATCAAGATCAAAGGCGTATGTCAAGATCAGTCCAGAGGCATGAGCAACATAGAAGATTAGGAAAAACTGTTCCTGGTCAATATGCTATCGGAATCAACGAGAGTACTTCAAATGTAGTTCGCCAGGCATGTTTTGGAAATATTGGTCATGAAGAAGCAGCAACTAGTTTTGGCATTGGTCATGAAGAAGTAGTTGCTAATTTTGGTATTGTTCATGAAGAAGCAGCAACTTTTGGCATTAGTGAAGAATTCGAAGATTACAATCCAAATGAAGAGAAACGTCCAAGAGTCTCGACACGTGAGCAACGTAGAAGATTAGGAAAAACTATTCCTAGTCAACATGCTATCTGAATCAACGAGAGTACCTCAGATGCAGTTCACCAGACAACTTTTGGCAATATTGGTCATGAAGAAGTAGCTGCTAGTTTTGGTATTAGTCATGAAGAAGCAGTAGCCTTTGGCATTGGTGAAGAATTCGAAGATGACAATCCAAATGAAGAGAGACATCCAAGAGTCCCAACACAAGAGCAACATAGAAGATTAGGAAAAGCTGTTCCTAGTCAACATGCTATTCGAATCAACGAGAGTACTATAGATGCAGTTCGCCAGGAAACTTTTGGCAATATTGGTCATGAAGAAACAACTGCTAGTCTTGGCATTGGTCATGAAGAAGCAGCTGCTAATTTTGGTATTGGTCATGAAGAAGCAGCAACTTTTGGCATTGGTGAAGAATTCAAAGATGACAATCCAAATGAAGAGAGACATCCAAACGTCTCAACACGTGACCAACGTAGAAGATTAGGAAAAACTGTTCCTAGTCAACTTGCTATCCGAATCAATGAGAGTACCTCAGATGCAGTTAGCCAGGCAGCTTTTGGCAATATTGTTCGTGAAGAAACAACTGCTAATTTTGGCATTGGTCATGAAGAAGCAGCTGCTAATTTTGGTATTGGTCGTGAAGAAGCAGCAGCCTTGGCATTGGTGAAGAATTCGAAGATGACAATCCAAATGAAGAGAGACGTCCAAGAGTCCCAACACATGAGCAACATAGAAGATTAGGAAAAATTGTTCCTGGTCAACATGCTATCTGAATCAACTAGAGTACTCCGGATGCAGATCGCCAGGCAACTTTTGGCAATATTAATTATGAAAAAGCAGTTGCTAGTTTTGGTGTTGGTCATGCAGAAGCAATTGCTTTCGGTATTGGTCATGAAGAAGCAGCAACCTTTGGCATTGGTGGAGAAGAAGATGATAATCCAAATGAAGAGAGACGTCCAAGAGTCCAGACGCGTCATCAAGGTAAGAAATCACGAATAGTTGTTCCTGAATGTGCGATTCGAATCAATGATAATGAGAGACAAAAACCTGTTATCATCAGCGAATCAGGATGGTCGACATTGAAGGTCCCTACACCTATGTTCAAAGTCGACAAAGGAGCTTACATCCCCAAGATTGTCTACATTGGTCCATTTCATTATAATGAACCAAGTCTACGAGCCATGCAAACTCAAAAACGGCGATTTCTCAATCGCCTAATTCGAAACTGAACAGGGGAGCCTATCCTTGAAGAAAGTCTTAAAAATGCCATGAGAGAATTGGAGGAAAAGACTAGAGATTTCTATGCAGAAGACTTTCAGGCTATAAAGCCTGATGATTTTGTGAAGATGATGCTCCTTGACGGTTGCTTCATTGTAGAACTCCTGCGTTTATATGAGGTATTAATTAGTTGTGCATTTTAATTAAGTTGGTTTTTCACTCTAATTTTCCTTTAGCAATTATGATCACAATTATACTTCTCAATTTCTTGTAGAAAAAATATGAGGGGGAGCCCATTTTCGAAACACGATGGATGCTGCCAAATATCTCTCGTGATTTCCTTTTGCTTGAGAACCAACTCCCTCTGTTTGTGTTGCAGAAGATTTTTGAACTTACTACCTTGAAGGGGGAGGCAAGTCCGGATCTGAACACGCTTGCTCTTAGATTTTTTGAACCCTTGAGACCTGGGAAGGATGAATTTGAAACATTTACGTTGCAAAAGCATGCCGATGGTGATTATATACATCTATTAGCTTTGTTTCACTCTACCTTAACTTCAGAGAATAACATATACATGCAGCAACCTGCAAAGAGTGAAAAGAAAAAAACACATCTTATGCTTCCTGGGAAAGGTTGGGTGCATAATGCCAAAACACTTAATTATGCTGGTATTCAGTTCAAAAACAATTCTGGTAGCATTCTCGACATAAAGCTTAAAGACAAGACATTAAAGATTCCGACCATGATTATCGATGATAGCACCGGCCCTTTGTTGAGGAACTTGATAGCCTATGAACAAAATAATCGCTTTGCAGCTCCATATTTTTGTTGTCTTGCAGTGTTCTTGGATAGCATAGTGGATACAATTGAGGATGTCAGGATTCTTCGTGATGCTGGGATTATCAAACAGGCAAAGGGTGGAGACGAGGAGGTGGAAAATCTTTTCAACAGCCTCACTAAAGAGCTGGTGCTTGATATTGATAAGGAGTATTGCTACATGACCGAGCAAATCGAAAACATCAACCGTCTTTGTCGAGCACACGACACCAGAGTTCGAATTTGCCAACTTCTTGCCACACTAAACTACAAGGGATTACTCACAACATACGCTTCCATCCTGGTTACAATCATCTTTTCCCTTTTCGCCGCAAATTTTGCAAGTTACAGAACCCCAGTTAATCAATACTATTCACCTCCACCTCCACCTCCGCCTTAACTATAAGCATTACGACAAAAACAAAACATCGTTTGAAATGGTTGATGAGGGTTTATTTGGTGGAGACGACATTGATGATTGAGCCTTTCGTTTGCACATCATTTAGCTTAGTATTGGATTTTCAATAAAATTGGGAGTATTCACAGTGATCTCATTTAGCAGTTTTTTTTTAAAATCAAGTCGTGTATGCTGTGTTGTTGTTCAATTGCATATGTCAATACTATGTGTATTATGTTTGAATTTCAAATCAAATAAATCCATCTTGGAATCAGAAGTTGTTGGGATTTGCTCACCATCCATGTTATAGATTGTGACCTCCATAAATTTTCGAATTTATAAAGAACGAAAAATGTCTTTCTTTAATTTTCTGTCATGCATATATATCACGTATATGTGTGACAAAAAGGATTTCCTGATCAAAAGGAAAAGCTATATGCAGTTTGATTACAATGAATTCCTCCCTTGATGGAGGTACTTTCATTGTATAATGAAGAGAAATGATATTTGCAATTTAAGGATATACAAATTCTATGACATCTTTTGATCAAAAAATTGGATAAATATGAGACCTATATGAAAAAAGTTGTATAAAATATTGTGAAAAATGTTGTATGTAAATCATTTTCCAGTCTTATATATATATATATATATATATATATATATATATATCTATATTGATCTAGCATAACTGGTATATTAATAATAGTCTTTACAATTTGGGATTGACAAATTATCAACAACTTCTTCAACATTCTTTCCATTTTTTTCTTGGTTCACTATGGAATTCCCGTCCATGTGATCCAGCTTGATGGAAACAGGCCAGTCAGATAGATAATTAAGAGTGTGCAAGGAAAATGAAGAATGTACGTACCAATTATATGCGCAGTGTTAAGTCTCAAATGATCAATCTTATATGATTAATTTTCTTGTAAGGTGGTAGAAATAACACATTCCCAGTAACGCATTTGTGACTTATTGGGAATTAATGTGTTAAAGTCTTAAAGAACACATTCGCAATAAGTATTACACACCCACGTTATAATAGACATGGTACTAGTACATGACGGGATTTTGTGAAGATGCCTTAGCCTTTATGTTGGCTGATTTATTTGAACAAAAATTAGCTATGAATTGTGTGGTGGGCATACAATTTTTCAACTCAGAGCAGAATTTTGAAAACTGGTATATAAAAAACTTTATTTTCCCCAAAAACTAGTTGTTTAGTACACCATAAATGCATTAATTGCTATCTAACTTAACTGTGTTGATGTAATTAATTAATAACACGACCACTGCTCAGTACGTATTTATGCAAGTTGGTCATGTCCAGCACTCATTGACAATTTGGCTGAATTTGTTTGTATCTTATATATGATCTGATTCTTTATGTCCCTTTTTTTTTTTTTTTTTTCAGTCTCATTGCTTTCAGATTCCCAATTCTCATATATTATATATACTAGTTATGGTGTTATGTGCAAGGCACATAATGCCCCTTGCATATAGCACCTAATTAGAAGAAAAAAAGAAAGTTATATGTGAAATGAGTTTTGGTATGGAATATAATTAGTAGGAAAAAAAATTTGTTAAGGTTTTTGTGATTAGTAGAAAAAAGAAAGTCAAATACCATTTTTATCTTGTTTTCGTTTGCAAATAAGTTTTTAATAACAGTTGATAAAATTAAGAAAAAAAAAGATTTAAACAGATTCAAAACTATAAACGAACTAGGTTCCATCTATATTTTTAAAACTATATATATATTTTATAAGAGCCAGTAGCCACATACATAGTAGCTCCATCCCAAATTTATTAATAAAACCTCACTTATAGCGGAGGAAAACCGTAATAACATCATAACACTTGGGGGTTTACAAAAATATATCGCTAAAAACTAACCCAAAACCAAGTGGCAGAAAACGCCAAAGCCATAATTAAACAACAATTCTAACAGGCCTAAGATAAAGCAATTCTAACAAATCTGTAAATCAAAGTCTAATATAAGGTAGGCCAAGTTTATCAGTCCTAATCAAACCCCTTAGTAAAGGAGGGACCATAGCCAAGGACTCCCAGTTAGTGGCACGACCGTCTGACGCAAACTTAGCCAGGAAATTTGCAGGGCTATTGCCTTGCCTATAAGCATGGCGAATGGAAAAGTTTATGTTCCGAAGTAACTCCAAGAGCTCGATCCAGTAATCTTCTAGATACCAAATGGGCAATTCGAGGCCAAAATCCAGTTTACGACAACCATAGAGTCCATCTCTATTTCCACATTTCTAAAACCCAATCTACACACTTGTCTAACTCCATGCAATAGAGACATAAACTCAGCATAGTTATTAGTACCAAAATCAAGAGGGGTGGAGAAAGCTAATACCAAATTTCCTGATGAGTGACGAATTAAACCACTAGCACCAGCCTTCCTCAAGCTCTCGTGACTGCTCTAATCAATATTTAACTTAACCCAACTTCCCCTTGGGCGGTCCCAACACACGACTTGAAATGTTCGACCATTCTTCCACCTGTAAGGAATATTTAAATCAGCCAACAAAGTTTCATCACAACGAGATAAAGGCTTTGATATCTTTATATTTCCACTCAATTTAACTAGCCAAAATTTAATGCTCCTCCAAATACCCTCTACCGATTCCCCCTTTCCTTCCATACGAACACGACATTGATGGAGCCAAAGTCTCCACGTTACAATAGAGGGAATAACACCCATAAGCAGGCCCATGAACGATGACCCAGATGCTTTAGCAAACCAAGCAGAGACAGTGCTATATGATACTCTTTAAGTATATATTACAACAGTGGAAAGTTTAAAAGAAAGAGATTTTGAATATGTAAAAAGGGTATTTTTACTCTCTATTTTGCAACATCGTGTATATGTTAACAATCTGCACCTTGTGATGTAATCTGGGCTAAGAGAAATACAAATGACCAATGGAAGAAGCAGTAACAGCAGTGCACAGAGGGTGTTCTTATTTCTGGCTTTGTTCTTGTTTGGCTTTCGTGTATATGGATGTAGTGTTTTAGTGATTTTGTAAAAATTTCGAAATCTTAGAAATCTTCCTCAAATCAAAGGGGTTGATTTTTTTTCTTTTTTAAATCTGGGTGTAATGTTCTCTAATGAAGAATTTTTGTAATTGTTCTTGTTTCTGTATTTACAGAAATTAAATTTCTCTAATTTCCTTTGTTCTCGTGTACACGTGTATGAATTTTTGAAAGAATAACGGAAAAACTACTATTCATCTCCGATTCACACTTATTGGACAAAACGGGAAAACTACTCAAACATCGGGGTAAAATAGGCAAATAAAAGGAAGACGAAAAACACAATTGCTTTTTGCATTGGCGCTTTTAATATAGAATATATCTATAGATATATATATATATATATATATATATATATTTATATATATTGGTCTGGTTTCAATGATAGTGTCCCAACAAGTTTTGTGTGAATTTATTCACCAATTATGATAGATTTGGATAGTGAGATGAGAATTTTATTTTTAAATAAAATTTTTAAATAAAATTTTTAAATATTATTATTTTTTTGAGATTTAAAAAAGTTTAATTATTTATTATAATTTGTGTCAAAATTTGAAAAAATTGAATTGAAATTTGCAACTTATAGGTCAATTAATTAATGTACTAGTCTGCTTTGCCAATTAAGAAGATGCTGGAGATTCATGATTCAGGAAATAGTATTAGGAAAACTCTATCCGATCCTATGGTACGGTAGACCCACTCTTCGATTACGATTAATGCACTTTATGATTGTAGGTAGAATTATTCTTTAGATAATACAAAGAAAAAATGATGATATGCTTACATGATCTCCATCAATATATATATATAAATATATATTTATATATTTATATAGTGACAAAACCAGCAATTGGTTTTAGGGGGCCCAACTTTCCTATCTTGTGACACATTTGTCTAAAATAAAAAAAAGATTAAAAATTCAGAAAAATAACTATATATAAAACTAGATCTCAATAATTTGCTACATACGTGTAAAAATAAAATTTTAAAAACACAACTTAATATATGTTTCAGATTTAGAATTCATTCATAAAATTTATCAAGTGATTTTTAGAAGGCAATCTTACATTCTAGTGTGTAATATAGTTTATTAAGTTTCATGTAAAATTTCGATATTTTCGTGTCACATTAAACATATAATAATAATAATTGAGATCTTAAATAAATTTTTTCTTACTCAATGAAGTCTAGAGGATAAAACCTCTAAACTATTTTTCATATAAATCATCAACTTGAAATAATATTTTTTTTTCACTTTGGATTCCATATTAAGAAGCCTAATATTGTATAACACAAAATTTTGGGGTCCATATTAATAAATTTATTATTTCTCCAAAACTTAGTTTAAATTAATCTTAGTGAAGCCACATCCTTGAAAATAGATAATATATCGAAATTATAAAAAAAGAAAAAATTGGAGAGAGGTATTTCTAGGTATATTGAAATTTTAGAAAGTTTTAGAGAGCATATGGGGATTATAACTTTTTTTTTGGGGGGGGGTCATTCTCTATATTTATAAAATTATAAATGAAATGTAGAGGGAATTTTGAACAAAAGATGGTTGTAAAAATATTAGCGACAAAGATGGTTGTAAAAATATTTGAACAAAAGATCAGATGGATAATGCAAAGAAATGATCATGTGCATGCAGCATGCATGGGGGAAGAAATTAAGAAAGTTAATCTCAAACTGATCTACGACTGAAATTGGAATCTTTGAAAATCCTAAAGCCGTGATCATCTCCCCCTATAGATAGATATATGATCTTGCTTGTGTCTGTGTGTGTGTATATATATATATATATTAATCCTCCTGTTGCCTGTTGGCATTGAATTGGTGGTACGTTAATGAGATCAGAGAGATCAGAGACTAAAAAAAGGTACCAGCTTCTAACTTGATCTGGTCCATTGCCTGGCTTTAAGCTGTACTTCTGCATTGAGTTAATTGTGACCTGATCAACTCGGTGCGTGCATGGGGTTTTAATGGCAGTTGCATGATTCAGATTCTTAACCCTAATTTTTCTGCATTTGGCTGAGTATGTAGATCATGTCCGAGAGGCAACTACCATGCATTAACAAAGGCAACATTGGACATCTAGATATGGGACAAAAATATTGCTTTAATAAGATATACCAAAACCAGGCTGACAAAAGATCATGAGCACAGATGAGCTGGTTTAGTGTAAAACTCGCCTGTTTTCAGTTGTTTTTCTTATATTTTTGTACGTAGTTATTGCAATATGTACTTGAAGAAGGTAAGAGTACAACTGTTTGATAAAATGTTTCTTCCACCGTGAGTTTATTGAGAGTCTTCAATTTAATTATATAGAGAATTACATCTAATACAAATGCTAATTAGCCGTTGCTTGTAGTGCTGTAAATGACGGTAATGGGCCTTCCTTTGTCTCTATGTTGGTTGTTGCATGTTTGCTGCAAATATGTGCCAAGGTACGAGGCCAAGTTTGGTGCAAAGGGAAAAAAGAGAGGGGCGCCCAAGAGGTTTGGTAAAAAAATTAGCAAGTTGTAAGGAGGCAGATACATGATGGGTATGAAGAAGACCAAGGGCGACACGTTCATGGACATAATGATAGTCGATCTCAATGTGTTTGTTTCGAGCATAAAATATTGGGTTAACAATCATGTACAGTGCACTAAGGTTATCGCAAAATAATAAAGGTGGTGCACTAAGTTTAATGCTGAGGTCACGAAGGAGAAAGGAGAGCCATGTAAGTTCAGCAGTAATTTGGGCCATAGCTCTATATTCAACTTCAGTACTTGAGCAAGAGACAGTATGCTGCTTTTTTGCAGACCAAGAAATGCAGTCATTGCCGAGAAATACATAGTAACTTGTCTTGGAGCGTCGGGTGAGAGCGTAGCCAGTCCAATTTGCATAAAAAACGACATAAAAATCAAGTGTAGAGTTGGAGCTGAGATTAAGACCAAACTTAACCATACCTTTTACATATCTTAGAATAAATTTAACCATTTTAAAATGAGCTTCACTAGGAGAGTGCATAAATTGAGACACAAAATTAACACTATATGCAAGGTCAAGGCGAGTAAGGGTAAGATATTAAAGAGCACCGACCAGACTGCGATAATGTGCTGGGTCAGAAAAATTAGTTATGGATTTGAGACTTTTGGTCTTAACCATGATGGGAGTGTCCATGGGCTTGCAGTCACTCATTTGGGCACGGTCTAAAATATCATGGGTATATTTAGCTTGGGTCAGGGTAAGGCCGTCAGGGGTGTGAGTAATCTGAATTTTTAAAAAATAATGAATGGGACCCAAGTCTTCCATGGCAAACTGACTGCTAAGTGTTGAGATAAACTCAAAAAGGAAAGTGGAGGAACCAGTAAGTACAATATCATCAACATACAAGAGTAATAATATAAGTGATCCTCGAGAGGAATGATAAATACATAAAGAAGAATTGGCAGTGCTGCGATTAAAACCATAAGTAAGTAAGAATCTACTAAATTTATTAAACCATGCTCGTGGGGCTTACTTTAAGCCATACAAAGCTTTATTTAATTTACAAACATGAGAGGAATGAGTTGAGTGGATAAAACCTGGATGTTGTTCCATGTAGACAGGTTCATGGCGATCACCATGGAGAAATGCATTCTTGACGTCCAGTTGACTCCAGTGGTTGACTAGAGCAATACTAATAACATTCTGAATAGTATTTGGTCTAATAACCGGGAAAAAGGTTTCATGATAGTTACACCAGCTATTTGATGAAAGCCTTTTGCTACTAAATGAGATTTCAGTAGATCAAGTGTGCCATCTACATTTACTTTTGTTTTAAAAATCCATTTGCAACCAAATGCGTCCATGGAGGAATCACGTTCCACAAGGGTCCAGGTATTGTTAGTATATAAGGCTTTCAGCTCGTCAAGCATAGCTTGGGTCTACTCAAGGTGATTGAGGGCAGAGCATATGGTTTTGGGTTCCTTGGGTATGGTGCTGAGATCATGGAGATTTGCATATTGGGATTGGGTCTTTGGATACCGGCACGTGATCGGGGTAATCATTGTATGTTGAGGAGGCGAAGGTGGGGCTGGTGTAGATGAAGTACATGAAGGTAGAGGAAAATGTCTCAATGTCGGATGTGACTGTTGTAGGGATGTGGAGTTGTGGCTCAGGAGTGAAAGAGAGAATGGTCGATGGTAAGGGAATATGTAGGTTCGGGAGAGAGGATGGAGTAGTGGGAGGGGGTGAGGTTGAGGGAAGTGTAATCCAGATGTCAAATATAGATAAGATTGGGTCAGTAGGTGGTGGAAGGTGGAGGTTCCCAAGATGTTTATTAGGAAAATTAAGTTCATAAAAAAAACATGATGAGAAATGTAAGTGCGACTTGTAGAAGGTGATAACATTTGTATCCACAATGACGATCACTGTAGCCTAGAAAAATACATGTTAGAGTTTTGGGATTAAATTTATTTTGCTTAGTGTCCCAAGTGTATGGATAACATTTAGAACAAAAAATACACAAGGATTGATAATCAGGGAAGGTGCTATACAAAGTTGGAAAATGGGATTGAAAATCCAGAATAGAGGATGGAAGTCGATTTATTAAGAAAACAGCTGTGGCAAAAGCTTCAACCCAAAAATGTTTTGGAACACTACTATGAAAAAGCATTGTCATACCAAGTTCTCGAATAATACGATGACGACATTCTACTAAGACATTTTGTTTAGGGGTATGGGGGTAGGAAAATTGATGAATAGTACCTTGTTGTTGTAAATGTGATGTAAACTATGTATTAGCAAATTCTCCACCCCCATCTGTTTGAAATTTTTTATTTTATTGGTGTTCGACATATTTTCAAAAAGTAAAAAGGTTGAAAATCAGATTTTTTTTGAAACAGTATAAACCACATAAATTTGGAAAAGGCATCAATAATGCAGGCATGGTAAGAAAGTTTACCAACAGAAATAACAGGGATAGGTCCCCATAAATCACAATAGACTTTATCAAAAGTAGCATGAGTTAAACTAGTAGAGGATAAAAATGGTAATTTGCTTAGTTTGCCTAACTGCCAACTTTCACAAATAGACAGTGTTTTGCTAGTGCCAGACATTTGAATAAGTCTTTTGGATTTAAGAACTTGGATAGCAGAGGCCTGAGGGTGTTCCAAACGTTGATGCCACACATTCTTAGAAACAATCAGGAAGCAAGTTGAGAAATGTGCTTCATAAGGAGTAGATAAATAGTAGAGATTACCCCTTCGTCGTCAACTCATTAGGACACGATTGGTCTCCCTTTCCTTTATAAGAAAATGACCACCATGAAATTCACAGTTCTATGGATAAACATTGGTAAGTTGTCCAATAGATAAAATATTTTATGCTAATTTTGGTACTAAAAGAACATCACGTAATTTAATTAGAGTGGAACCGTTATTTATGTAAGTATGAGCAATAGCATGTGAACTACCGTCGCCAATAATGACAGCATCAGTACCAAAATATCTACGCAAATTTTGAAGCATACCTGAGTTGCTTGTCATATGTGCAGATGCTCCAGTGTCTGCAATCCATTCATTTTCAGGGGACAAGTGATCCAGTGTCATAGCAGCTAATGCTTGAGGGCTATCATCAAGCTGGAATGAGTTATTAAATCTATTCCAGCATTGAAGTGCCATATGTCCCATTTTTCCATAGATTTGACAACTGGGTGGTGGGTCACGAGTCTTGTTGGGCTGTTCAGTTGACCCAAGGGGGTCAACTTCACAAGGGGGTCCTTGTGAAGTTGCCTTTACAATTGTTGACGATGGCCCGTCTGAATTAAATAGAGAAGGCCCATACGAGTTAGTGTGGCGCCCCCGACTTCCATGTACGGACAGCACGGAAATCGAGACACTCGGGATGATGACAACACGGTCACGCACCCCAACGACACGTGCCAAGTGTGTAAAATGCAACACGTGTACAAAGTAAAACGTAGCGGAAAGGTTAAGTCAGATAACTAAGTACCAGAATTTAATACAATACAAAAATAATACAGAAATCCATAAGTCAACATAATACAATTTTCTTGTTTTTAAAACGATATCAAATAAAATACAAATACCAAATAAAAATATAGCCAAATGTCCCTACTCCTCAGGCGGAGCCGCATCCTCGGGCTCAGCCTCTGCAAAGCCTGCATTAAAATCTGCAGTACCAATAAATGGTACCACAGGTAAGTAAAACCCAAAAGTACTCAAAGATAACAAATATAAAAATACAACAACCACTATGCATGCACATGATGACCCAAGTGCAAAACCCGAGAAGAACACCATTTCTCGAAAATCACAAGTTTTTCCCACGCACGCCAAAAATCACCATTTGGCACAATTATTAACCAGGAATAGTTACTTTTATTCCAATTTTAACCCGTATGCACCATGGCCTCCCCTAGGGACCATCCACATACCCTGGCTCCCTTCGTCACTCCACAGGTAGCGACTATGCGAGTGATACAACACGAGTGATGCCCAGTTCCGAGCCCACCGCGTACATAGCCAAGCATCCTCTGATCTCCGCCAGCACGAGAGATCACGGAGTCGGATCGAGAGCGCTACCATCCCGTCCAAGTCCCGAGCAACAGCTCCAGGGGACGACACTCAGTATATTCCGCTCCCGAGTGCCCAGAGGAGCTCCACCGAGATAATAACCCATCTCGGCTTGGGGGTGATACACACACACCCGAAAAGCCTTTTTTACAAAACACAGTTTTCAAAAATATACACACCCACGCATGCGTGCACAATGCCATGAAAATGACTAAAAACCAATAACCAACAGTTACCAACCATTTTCCAATAAACAACACAATCTATCAGATAACCAATTCACAGTTTATAAAACAGGTCATTGCAAAAATATATTTAAATCTTAAAAGTCTTTTGGAGAAATACTTACAGTGTTTTAAAATAATTTATGGAGGATCACGGAGGAACTGGAAGCACCAAAACAGCAACTGTCACAGTGTAAAAACACTGAGGTCGAAACGCAGTGAAACTCAAATTTCACCTGGGTTCAAACGAAGACTTGGGAACGGTAAGGTAGAGCCTATTGGAGGTGGGGAATCTAATGGTGGTGGTGGTTGACCGTGAATAGTGGCGGAAAAGGGTGGTTTACGGCCGAAAATCTCGGATCGGGTTTGAGGCTCGTTGGGGCGGTTTCGGCGACGGATCGGGGCCGGGGTTGGGTCGGTTAGGACGGAAATGGGCCGGTGGTCAAGTGGCTAGGAGCTGGTGGCCGGAGGTGGCCGGACGGCGGCGCAGCAAGGAGGAAACCGCCGTGGGTTCGAGCGCGCCGTGGAGGCAAACGGCGGCGAGGCTCGGCCTGAGATTGGTGGGGCAAGGTCGCCGGCGCACGGGGAGTCCGGTGAGGCCGGCGGTGTTGACCACGGCCAGCCGACGGCGGCGCTGCACGGTGAAAGGCCAATCGGCGTGAGAGAGAGGAGAGAGAGAGAAAGCCCAGGTCGCGCGGGAAGGAAGAAGGAAATGGGGAAAAAGAAAAAAGAGAAAAAGGAAAAAGGGAAAAGAAAAATGAAGGAAAAGAAATGAGATCCAATCCTCACAACTTTTGGGTCACAACTGATCCTCAAAATAACTATTTTTAAAACAGTAAAATAAATAAATCAATATAAACTCAAAACTAGTTAAAGTAAAATATTAAACTCCAACAATAACATCCTTTAAAATAAAAAGGAATTAAATTGTAGAACCCTAATTAAAATTAATCAAACGCAGTGAAATGCTTTAATTAAAATAATAATAATTTTAAAACCCACAAACAAACCAATTTAAATTAAAGATCAATTTAAATCCAAAACAATAATTAACAATAAGAAAGCCCAATAAAAATAATTTTCACCATTTAAAATATTCTAAAATAATATTCTAAAACTCCAAAAATAATAATTAATGAAAATAGGAAAATCCAATAAAATAATAAAATAAAACCTCTAAAATATTAAAACAAGAGAATTACGCAATAAATAATTAAAATAAACCTTCTTTAAAAATACACTAAAATCCGGGATGTTACAGTTAGGCTCGTGCGTAGCATTTGTTTAAGATCCGTAAGTCCCATGCATATTAAGCCCATTTCCTTTATTTGTTGAAGACCCGTAAGGCCCGTGCATAGGAGGCCCATTTCCTTCATCTCTTTCGTATGAAGGAGCTCCTTCATGTCTCGAGAGAGTTGCACGGTAGAACCCGCGACCCCATGAGGAGAAGCTCCTCTGCTACTATGCACGGCCACCCCCATGGTGGTCATTGGAGATCGGCGCCCTTATCTGCTGGCCATAGAAAGCAAGAGAGGAGTTAGATTCATGGAGTGAGGTGCGGATTTCATACCCGTGGAGAAGGGGAAGAATCTCGGCATATGTGGGCATGGGAGGTTTCAACATAGAGGTGGTGAAGGGCTCGTAACGAGCTCCGAGACTGTTCAAGAGTGAGAAGGCTTTTGTTTTATCTGCAACAGGCCAGAGCTCAAGCTGTCGCACAATCCTTTGAACAGCTACATGTGATCGGCTAATGGAGTGGCGGAGTCTTTCTTCAGATATGTCAGCTGCTGTGTAAGATGAAATTCTCGTTCCTGAGATTCATGAGCATAGGCATCTTTGAGGGCATTCCATACTTGTTGAGCAGAGTTGAGACCCACAACCAGTCCGAGAGCTTCTTCAGTAAGGGTCCTTGTAATCCATCCTCTTGGCAATCGATCTAATTTTCTCCATTGAAGGAAGGTTGATGACGTTTCTGTTTTGCTAGAACATGTGGCTCCTTCGACTGGTATTTCGAATTCTGGAGGTGTCGAGTTTGTCAAGAGGTGATCCACGAGGTCTTGGCTCTCAGCCAAGGCCAGTAGTTGCTCACGCCACAGTGGATAGTTGTTGTTGTTGAGGCGCAATGTGGCTAAACTACCAACATTGAGAGCAATAGAAGCCATTGGAGGAAGACTCTCTTCTCTCACAATAGCTCTAAAACCATGAAGAAGGTAAGAGTACAAACTGTTTGATAAAATGTTTCTTCTACCGTGAGTTTATTGAGATCTTTTTAATTATATAAAGAATTACATCTAATACAAATTCTAATTAGCCGTTGCATGTTATTGCTTGTAGTGCTATAAATGATGGTAATGGGCCCTCCTTTGTCTCTATGTTGGTTGTTGCATGTTTGCTGTCAATAGTACTCCCTCTCGATTAGGCCGATGATCGAGCTGGTATCGATATTCATGCATGTGCTCTTTGACCCTCTTTATAATATATATAATTTTATATATGTTTTTAACCCTCTTGTTTTTAATTTAGTTTGGGGCTTTTTAGATTTTTTTTTTTATATATGAAAAATACATGGAATTAAAATGTTATGCGGCAATATATCATATCGATCGAATGCAATGCACGTACGTCAGTATATACACGTAGACCAGGTCCTGTACCAGCTCTTATAACATTCTCATTTTTCTTTAGATATAGATATTATATATATATGGCTTAACAACTCAAAATTCTTCAATCTGAAAATTGGATAATTATCTTCTTAGGATCATTGTGTCGTCGCATGCATGTATTGTGACACCCCGACTCCCACGTATGGAAACGGGGGACTCGTGATGTCAAGATGATGACAACACAGGTCACACATCCCAACAATAAGTGCCAAGTGTGTGTACATGCAGAAAGTGTACAACAAAAATGCAGCGGATAATTAAAGTCAATCAACTAAGTACCAGAATTTTAACGACAGATTTACTTAAATAAAATGTTTAAAAAGAGTTATACAATTATCTCAAAAAATATAATACAAAGACTGAAACACATAAACGAGTGGGAAACAAATCCTATAATCCCAAGTGACCACATGTCACTCCGTCGGTGGAGTCAATCCCTCAGGCTCCTCATTCTCACTTACATCAAAATCTATGGTACCGCAGGGTAAGGAATACCACATGAGATATGAATTTTAGTAAGTAACAACCCAAACAACCCAAGAGATAAAAGTGCATTAATGCAACCAACAAATATGCGTGCATATGATGTAATATGCATCAGACCCAAAACATCATTTTTCTCGAAAATGAATATTTTTCAACGCAAGCCAAAATCTCATTTTGGCCCAAAACATTCCATTAAAACATTTCACATTTCCCGCCATTTTTCCCGAAAATGGCCCAAAACAATAATCCATAATTTTTCTAGAAAATGGTTGACATACAGCTGAATATAGCCATTTTCTACCAAGAATTTATATCAATGTCATTTGTGAGATGGGCCCTCCACTTTCAATCCTCAACGAGTTCATCTATATGAATATTATGAAACCTAGTGGAGTCAGAGGGACCTCATGAGGGTTACTTTGCCGATAAGCTAATCTCAAAAAGAGATTCTTCATTCCTACTTAAAGGCTAATGTACCTGAGAACATAAACAAGAATATGATGGCAACTTGGGAAGAAGGGATCTTGGGAATACTGACCTCTTACAAGAACTATACTTGTTATGTATGCGGTGATTTTCAATCCCCAAGGGATGGTTGTCAAGCTCATGAGGAAAAGTGGGAGAAATTCAAGTATAAAATCCTTTTATCCAAAACCTGCGATTTTTTCAGAAAATGGCCCAATATCCATTTACCTTATACACCATGATCTCCCCTAGGGACCATCCACACACCCTGGCTCCCTTCGTCATACCACGAGTAACGACCGTGTGAGTGACTTCATAACGAGTGATGCCCAGCGCATTTGTGGCCGAGCATCTGCTAACGGCCGCCAACAAGAGGGGCCACAGAGTCGGCACGAGAGCGTTACCATCCCGTTCGATTCCATTGTCGCCTAATGACAACCTAGGAGATGTCACTCAATATATTTCAATCCTGAGTGACTAGAGGAGCTCCACTGAGATAATAGGCAATCTCGGTTTGGCGTCTTGATACACAAGCACCCAAAAATCATTTCTCACATGAAAACTCAGTTTCCAATTAAAATGTGAACATGCATGCAATTTTGCAAAAACTCAGTTCTCATTTACAAACATGAACGTGCGTGCAATTATGCAATGATAAATGACACGACACAAATGTTCACAGCCAACAGATCCCAGCATAATCTAATCACACAAACAACTCCATTCTCCAATCCAACCAACCCCCTTACTCTTCGGACTCGATCCTGCATAACCAACCAATTCATAATAAATATGAGTTAGCGTAAAAATATATTTAAATCTCATAATTTCTTTGAAAAAATACTTACAAAGATGAAAGGCAACTCTAGAAGATCGAGGGTGACGCCAAAACTGGCAGAGTAGCGGCAGGCGGCAGTTTCCAAGCAACGGCCGTGGGTCTTAAAGTGGGAATTTCGAAGGGGAGCTAAGGGAGGCTTGGGTTGGTCATGGAGGGGCTCATGGAGGTCAGTAGAGTTGATGGTGGTGGCTGGTGGCGACGCACAGAGGAGATCAGCCAACTTTGAGGAAAAGAGGCCGTGGGAGAATGAGAGAGAGTGTGGTGGCTATAGGTTATGGTGGGGCATGAGATTGGATAGGGGAGGTCACTGGTGGGTGGGGCAGCCATTGGTGGTGGTGCGGTGGCAGAAAGGGGAGAAAACTGTAGGGCTTGGTAAGCTTCATGGGAGCGGACAGCAGCGAGTTAGAGACTGAGCTTGGTGGGGGATGATGGCCGGCAAGAGGGGAAGCTGCTGTGGTGGTGGTGGCGTCGTTGGGCGGCACAGTGAGTGTTTAGCCCGCTCGGGCTATACACGACCAAGAGAGAGAAAGAGGGAGAGTGGGGGGTGGTGGCTGGGGTGGGTGAGGTCGCCGGAGGGTGGTGGAGCTAGTGGGTTAGGTGGTGACGGCAAAGGGCAGCACACGGCGACAGGTTGGGGAAACACACGGAGCGAGAATAGGGGGAGGGGGTCGCGCGGGAGGCAGGGGAGGAAGAAAGAAAAAGGAAGAAAAAGAAAAAGAGAAAAGGGAAAAAGAAGAAAGAGGAAAAAGAAAAAAGAAGGGAAAGAAATGAGATCCAATCTTTCAACTTGGGGTCTCGAAACTGATCCAACAAACATGATTTAAAATGATAACTTAAATTAAAATACAGTAACTGAATAAAATAAAATAGTAAAATCCAACAATAAACTAATTTAAAATAAAGAGCATTTTAAATAATGAATAATAATTAATAACAATAAAACACATAAAATTAAATTTTCTAGTTAAAAGTCGTAAAATAATACCACGTAAATCATCTAAAATTTAAAACAAGAAAGCCCATAATCCTAAGAAATGCAATAATTACTTAGTCAAAATACACATAAATACGGGATTTCACATGTATGCTGCATGCAGGCACAAGCTAAGCTAGGGCGTGTGCGGACCCGTGCATGTCACGGGTCCATGCATGCATGTTTAAACAAGACTTTTCTAGTAATTTTTAAATCATCACAAAAAAAATCGCTGCAAAAAGCTAGTATTTGCAGTGATTTCCAAGTTGTCGCTGAATTGTACATTGAAGATGTAAAAGGCAGAAGAATGATTTACTATTCACTTTTTTGCGGTGAATTTAATTCATATTACGGCGGTGTTTTTCATTGCAAAAAAGTTTACAATTGTATTTCCGTCGTTTGCTAAAACTCGCCGCTTAAAGCTACTTTTTACAGTGACTATTGTTGCTGCGAGAGTCATATTTGGCCATTAATGCTTATTAGCGGTGAATCAAAAGCGCAGGAAAAACATGTGAAATTTAAAAACGCCCGTTTTTCCCTCATTCCTTTAATTCCCTCCAGCGGTCTCCCACCCCCCCTCCCGTCTCTCTCCAATCTCTCTGCTCCCCTGATCCCCACTCTTCATGACTCCACGCAGCAGCGACTGCACACCGCCGTCGACCCACCGTCACCGTCCACCTCCATCGTCGTCGGCCAGCCCAACCAAGCCCCTCCCTCGCTGCTTCTCTCTCTCCCGCAGATCTACCCCTCTTTTCTCCCTCGAATTCCTTTCTCCCTCGGATTTCCAATGTCGCCACCTCCACAGCCGCCGCACCACCTCCAGATACCGGTTTAGCTACCCCCCTAACGGTCCCCAAACCCTCCACCGAAGAGAGCGCTGGTTGGAGCTGGGGCTCGGATCCTGTTTTATCCGATCCTTTTGTATAATGTGCTTCGTAAGAAGATAGAGGCCGAGTTCAGATGATGGGGCAAAGTTGATCAGGTGTTTTTTTTTTTAATTGAACTGTTTTTTTGGTATTAAATAATTACTAGTCTAATGATTGGGGTTGCATTTCTTTTGTGTTTTGTTGCTGAGAAGCTTAGGAAATGCAAAGAAATTAGGGCTTATGAGTTGTTTATAAAGTTTAGGAAAAGCAAAGAAGTTGATCAAATATTATTGTTTTGTTTTTATTACTTTTTGGATTTGCTCTGCCCCCAACCCCCTTCATTTTTCCTTTTATATATTTTTTATCTGTTTCATGAGTAAGCATGATTTTGTATGATCATATTGTACCTCCGCAGCATTTGTAGCAAAATAAAATCAGAGTCCACAGAAATGAGCATGGATCATGAGTCATGTACGTACCTTAATTAAGCATGTCATCTCCCCTCTCGATCCCCCCTGGCCCAACACAGATTAGAGATCATCTTAATTAGTTTATATTTTATGTATTAGCTGATACTGAATGCCATAATCGTTTTTCTATGGTTCTAGTCATGCAGTTTCTGACACAGTTTACTATTTTGTTGTGAAGGATTTGGAAGCCACTCAGATCTTTTCGGAAAAAGGTGGTCTTTATAATCATCATTCACTTTCAATTATGTTTTACCTCATAGAAACATAATGATGCATTGCTAGTACTTTTGTTAATTATATGTTTCTCTGCTGTTTAACAGTGGTGTACTTTGTGTTTCCTTTGATATTTAAGTTAATTTTTATAGACTACAGGTAAAAATTACATTTCATTAGAAATTTAAGTAGATTTTACACAGCACCCTGTAGTTTGTTAATAGCATTGCAAGTCCATCTGGATGTAAGGGGATCAAGAATCAGGTGAACCAATGTAGGCTACAGGGTTTTCATATTGCTTTTTATATCATTTTTTTTTAAATTATTGAATGATTCTATAGGCAAAATGCCAAAAACTACCTTTTGATTTTCGAGGAAGTTGAAAAAGGCTATCTGCTGGCTTTTGAAAGCCTATTGGTATAAGCGGCCATAAAATGGTATGGTGGAGGAAGCGGACTAAAGAAAAATTCTAATTTAGTGAGTGGAGTGGTAACAATGTGCTTGTCATATTGTGATGTGCTGAATAAGCTCTCTCTATAGACTCATATGGCTGAAAACTTAGATCTCAACGGAAATCAGAAAGCTGATTCTTTGAATGATGGTGGAATGGTCTGGAGAAGTTAGAGATGTGTGTTAATTAGGTGTTCTTTTCTGAGGTTAGCAAGTAGTTTGTCTTTTTTATTTTTTGTTTTTAGAATGTATTTATGGTAAACATATGCCAAGATATTATGAACATTTCCTTACCTTATTTTTGCAAAAAAAGAATCAGAAAAGGCATCAACACGTTTTATTACATGGCTAAATAGAACTTTGTTTAAGAAGGCATTTACAACATAATATATATATTAAGCTTTTGTTCTTTTTTGAAAGTGGCTTCTCTCTCTCCCGCAGATCTCCCTCTTTCTTCTCCCTCGGATTCTCGAGAATCAGGTGAACCAATCCCTTTTGTTTAAGGAATTATCTTAAGCTTTTGTTCTTTTTCTTGCCTTTGTTTTTTAGAATTTTAAAATATTTGCCAAATAAATTCTTATCAAACATGGATTTCATGGAACTTTAGCATTCCCTAGTTTTCATAGTTGTTGCCTGCTACATGGCTTTGCTTGTGTGGACACAAGATTGCTGCCACGTGTCCCTCAATTCTCTTTGTAAAAGCAGGAAGAAGAAAAAAAGCTCTCATATTTCTTTTCATATTTTGTGTTGAATACTCATACTATAAAATGTGTGCTCGTTTCGTTAACAGGCTTGGTATTTGATTCCATTTTAGTAGTATTTACCTTTGCTTTATATTTTTTTTTGGCTTGCTTGTGCATGCAAAAATCTGTTCTCAAAGTAGATAATTCCTTGACATGGATGTAAGCAAAAAGTGAATAAAATCTTGCAAAAAATGAATTGTACAAAATTCTGAATATACTTGGAATGTTTCTTTCTATTATATAATGAGACATATATAAATTGTTGCACATTTGAAATGTCCACAAAGGATGTTTCAATAACTTTCCATTAACTTATGATTTCATCCTTGAAATTCTAATACTGCTGTTAATGTTCTTTTGATTAGAAACTCATACCTAGGCAATTAGATTGACAATGCTTCAAATAATGTCATAAAAGTTGGACTTGAGATATGATTCCATCAAGTTTGAAAGAAGTTTAAAGATACTGTACTTAGGTTCCTAGTGGTAACTTGGGTATTAACAGGTTTGTGTTTAAGAGTGAAGAGAGATAGAGGATTCAAGCTGTTTGCATAAGAGTGAAGAGAGATAGAGGATTCATTGCACTAACTCTTAGAAAATTAACTTGTTCCACTATGGCTCTTATTTGATTGTTTAATGAGCTAATGTTGTTAATCCTATGCTATTTTTTACTTTTTATTATGGTGTTAGGACATGTTTTTTATAACTCGAGTCATAAATGACTATGCTAATGTGAAGTGCTGTGCTTTTAAAGGAATATTCTCACGAGTCTTTAGGTGGATTGATATCTTGCAGATGACCTTTGCTATTCACAATTTTGGTTTATCGTGTTTGTGAGAAAAGGAAAAGAAAAAATACAAAGAAAGTATTTGGTGAACACTAGAAACCTGAAATTTTAGGCATTGCTGAATTACTTAGTAATAAATGCCAGCCTTATGAAGTTTCAAGCCACTGGGCTCTTTTTCTGTCTGTCTGTCTACCTCTCATGTGAGCACACCCAAATTTAGAGCACATGCATACCAGATCAGGAATAAAATGTATTTGATGTTCTTCTTTTCAAAACAGAACACATGCATACCAGTTTATCTTCTTTGCATACCAGATCAGCAAAACAGAAGAACAAGTTTATCTTCTTTGTGATGACTTTGGACTGTTAGTCTGCTGAAAATTTGTTAAAATTTTGAGGAATTTGTTAGAATCTGAAAATTGTGTTGGATTTTATTGCTTTTATTTTTATTGTTCTGACTTCTGTCCAAAGATGATACTGATTCTATATGTAGTGCCATATAGGTTTTTTTTTTTTTTTTTTTTTTTTTTTTTTTTATCATAATTCAAGTTGATTTAAACATTCTATTGGGGACTGCTAGTTTTACATGTGGTTTTACATGTCAGTTTGAGGTAGGCAGATATAACATCTATATCTTGGCAACAGTTTGCTGCTTTTTTCGACTTTAAGAAGTTGAGGATGCTAATGTTGGACTGTGGACTATGTTGGTGCCTAAAAGGACTGTGTTGGTATTTATTTGTGGCCTGTGTTGCTCAATATAGCTAATTCATTTTATATATGTTGGACTGTGGACTGTGTTGAGGATACTAATGTTTATTAACAAATAAATACTAATGTTTCTGGCACTCCTAGTTTTGTTTTGGCTAGAAAGTTGAAGTTGCTTAAGTTAGATTTGATGAGATGGAATAAAGAGGAGTTTGGATTGTTGGATTCCAAGAGGAAACGGCTTATGGAGGATATGAAATCTTTGGAAGAGAAGGAGGTGCAAGGCTTGTTATCGGAAGATGATAGAACCAGAAAATTTGGGGTGGTTTTTGAATTGGAAAACTTATCCTTAATGGAAGAGATTTCATGGAGGCAAAAATCGAGAGTGTTGTGGCTGAAGGAGGGGGATAGATGTTCCAATTTTTTTCATCAAATGGCTAATTCTTATAGAAGATATAATGCGATTGAGGTTCTTTGGGACGGGGATAGGTTAATCACGGATAAAGAAGATGTGAAGGCCCATATTGTGAATTTTTTTGAGTAGTTGTTTTCAGAAAAGTTTTCTTGGAGACCAAAACTGGGCAACCTTGCTTTTGATTCTTTAGAGCAGTTGGATGCTGAGTGGTTGGAAAGAGAGTTCGAAGAAGAAGAAATTCTAGATGTGGTTGAAGGTATGGACAAGGACAAGGCTCCGGGTCTGGATGGGTTCACTTTGGCATTTTTTCAAGATTGTTGGGATGTTGTTAGAAATGATATCTTGAAGGTTTTTGCTGAGTTCCACTAGTATATGAGGTTTGAGAAAAGTTTGAACGCTACTTTCATTGCTCTTATTCCGAAGAGGGTAGGGGCTGTGGAGATTAAGGACTTTAGGCCTATCAGTTTGGTGAATGGCATTTATAAAATTATCTCTAAGGTGCTGGCAAATCATTTGAGTAGGGTGATGGAGAGGTTAATTTCACCATCTCAAAATGCTTTTGTGAGGGGTAGGTAGATTTTAGATTCTGTTTTAATTTCTAATGAATGTTTGGAGAGTAGATTGAAGGTGGAGAAAGCTGGTATTCTTATTAAATTGGATATGGAAAAGGCTTACGATCATGTAAGCTGGGATTTTCTTGATTATTTATTGAGGAGATTTGGTTTTGGAGTTAAATGGTGCTCGTGGATTAAGCATTGTGTTTCGACTTCAAAATTTTCTATTTTGGTGAATGGTGAACCGACAGGTTTCTTTAGTAGTTCTCGCGGTTTGAGGCAAGGTGATCCCATTTCCCTATTTCTTTTTGTTATGATCATGGATGCTTTTAGTAGAATGATTGAGAAGGCGGTGGAGGGTAATTTTTTGTCCAGTTTTGTAGTGGGTAATGAGACTAGGAATAGTCTAAAGATCTCTCATTTGTTATTTGCTGATGACCCCTTGATTTTTAGTGAGCCTGATTTGGATAATATTCATGCTTTAAGAGCACTTTTACTGTGTTTTGAAGCTGCTTCGGGGTTAAGAGTTAATTTATCGAAGTCTGAAATTGTTCCTGTCGGAGACATTCAGAATTTATCAGACTTGGCTTATTTATTGGGATGCAGAATTTCTTCTTTGCCTTTGAGATATCTTGGGCTTCCTTTGGGAGCCTCTTTTAAAGCTGTCAACATATGGGATGGGATGATTGAAAAATTGAAAAGCGGTTAGCGGGTTGGAAGAGGATTTTCTTGTCTAAGGGGGGAAGACTAACTCTGATAAAGAGTACTTTGTCCAACCTGCCCACATATTTCCTTTCACTTTTTCCTCTTCCGGCAAGAGTTGAAAAGAGGATTGAAAGCTTATTTAGAGACTTCTTATGGGGAGGAAATGGAGAGGATAAGAAGTTTCATTTGGTTAGTTGGAAGAGGTTTGTTAACCTTTGGATTGTGGTGGTTTGGGGATTAAGGATTTAAGGGTGTTTAATAGAGCATTACTTGGGAAGTAGCTTTGGAGATATCAATTGGAGAGTAAAGCCCTATGGAAACATGTGATAGAAGTAATATATGGAAGTTTATGGGGAGGTTGGTGTACTAATGTAGCTAATGGAGCTTATGGGGTTAATTTGTGGAAATTTATTAGAAAAGGTTGGGATTCCTTCTCCAACAATTTCAGATTGAAGGTGGGTGATGGAAAGAGGATTCTCTTTTGGCATGATCTGTGGTGTAGGGATACTGCTCTCAAGCTGGATTTTCCTTCTCTTTTCAGAATTGCTAGGGATCATAATGCATCTATTTATGATTCTTACTGCAGTAGTAACAACAAGATGGAATGGAATATCATTTTTACAAGGGACGTTAATGATTGGGAAGTGGATGAAGTTAAGGCTCTGCTGGCAAAACTCTACAGTTCTAAGTTGGTGCTTGAAAGAGAGGATAGCATGGAGTGGATTTCTGCTGGAAACACTAAGTTTTCAGTCTCATCTTACTACAGAATTTTGTCAAGCCTTAGTAGATGTGTGTTCCCTTGGAAAAGTATTTGGAAAGTAAAAGTTCCCTCTAAGGTAGCTTTTTTTTCTGTTGGGTGGCATCTTTGGGTAAAGTATTGACCACTGATAATCTTAGAAGGAGAGGTATGCTTATTGCTGATTGGTGTGTTATGTGTAAACGGGATGGAGAATCAGTAAATCACCTTTTTCTTCACTGTGAAGTGACTAGTTATTTGTGGAATGAGGTTTTGAGTTGGACAGGATTACATTGGGTAATGCCTAGAGATGTGGTGGATCTGTTGGTAGGGTGGAAGTTTGGGAAGGCTGCAAAAAGGCGGCGAGAGTTTGGAAGATGATTCCTCCTTGTCTTATGTGGTGCATTTGGCTTGAAAGAAATGGGAGATGATTCGAAGATAAAGAACGTTCATTGGGAGAGCTTAGGGATTTGTTTTTGAGCACTTTGAGTTCTTGGGTTAAAGCTTTTGTAATGGAGGATAATTTTCTGCTTTTGTTTTAGTTTTCTGGTGTTAGTTTTTTTCTTTCGTTTTTGGAAGATGTAGGTGTTTCTTTTGTATACGTCCTGTGTACTTGGGCTTATGCCTATTTCTTTGAATAAAATTATTACTTATAAAAAAAAATATTTATTTGTTAACGTTTATTCAATACTAATGGCAGAATTTTTCAATTTTTTTAATATGATAACTAATGGGAGAATGACTTGTAGATATATTTTCAGTTTTTTTAATATGATAACTGATGGCTTGCAGACTGGGCAAGAAACAGACTTTGTCCTAGTTTCATGCATAGGATTAGGAATAAAACGTACCAAAAGGGAGCAAGTTCTTACAGCCAAGAGAGTCAGTTCATTCCTTTCTTTTATTTCTTTTGCTACTTTAACATATTCTTTTAGGTTTTTAGATTATTTGTAAGTCTAGTTTTGTGCATTCGACATGTGGAATTGTTTTTTTGAGCAAGAACATATAATTTGGATGTGTATTATATTTTTTATGTATTATGTTTTGCGCATTTTTTTTTATTTTATGAAACACCTTTTCCGGTAAATTATAATTTTTTTGGCATAATTATTTTTGCGGCGATATAATATCGCGACAAAAATGTTTCCCGGCGCAAATTTCCGATGAAAATTAGCAATTGCGACGATAATTCAAAATTGCCGGAAAAAAGTTGAGCTATTTGCGGCGTTTTTAAATTTTTTGCCACGAACTATATCGTTGCAATTAACTTTTCTCAGTGATTTTAATGTTAAATGGGAAGGTCATTTCCGTCGATTATTTGGACAGTTGCGATTGGAAAAAATCGCTGCAAATAATATTTTTTGTGATGTTTTTTTTCTAATCACCGAAATTGATCATAAGTGGCTTTTTGATTTCGTCGAACCTGCAGCAATTTATAAATCATCGAAAATGACCTATTGCAGTGATTATTGGCAGTATTTGCAATGATTTTGGGTGCTGAAAAAACTCTGATTTCTTGTGGAATTTTGTGATCTGATCCTAAAATTTTTTACATGACTCCCCAAATTCTTCTTATATAAATAGTCAAATTGACAGTAGAAACAAAGTTTGAATTTATACTAGGTAGCTAGCCTCCATATCTATGAGCCCCAAGGTGAAACAAATACTATATATACAACGTACGTCCAAGAAAAATATATTTTTTCGCCATGAAAATTGCAAAATAACTAGATTATCATGTACTGCTAGATCGTGAAGGACATGATGCAGTTTCTGATAGATCGATTGCTAATTTATGTTGACAAAACAATTGCTTAGAATTTTAATAGTCTTTTGTTGCATGAAAAACTGTAGTCGAGCATATATAATATTATGTCACAAAAACATGGTAATTAGATAGTTTTTGGAGTTACTTTCCCTAGCTCATATCTACATGCACTGGTAGCGTAGATTATAAATGTGTGTGAATATATATATATATATATATATATATATATATATGTATATATATATATATGTATACATGAGAATTGATATTTGCCGTTCTAGGCGCCGGTGTTCAAGTTCCTGTTCATTTTTTTTAAAAAAAGTAAATAAATCTGAAATCCATATAATTTTTTTTTAATAGTAAATTCATCTTTATTTTTTAAAAGAAATGCGCAAAGCTTGCAGCCTTGCACCCTAGGACTATACACACACATATATATATATATATATTTATATATATATATATATATATATATATATATATATATATATAGAATCTGTAAAGTATATTCACTCATAAAAAGATAATACTGCGCTTTTTTACCAGTAGCATGCTACTCGTAAAAATAAAATACTCAAATCGATACCTAAGGTGTTGATATAAGGGAATTACCATTATGGCTAAAGTATTTCTGTATAATTTGATGATGATTAAACTTGAGGATCGAAAAGGGCGTTGAAACCTAGCGAATATTTTTTAAAGAGGTCGATCTAAACCTGGGGGTTAACTAATTATATATATATATATACTACAACCATTTCATCATATAATAGGAAAACAGTATTATTATGTTATCTATATTCTAAACTTGCCTAATAAATACTAAATAGCCCATATTTTTTTTTATTACAATAATTAGCCCATATTTACTAGAAAGGATAGTACCTGAACGTGAACTTAAAATTAACTAGCCTCATTGATGGCCCTCAAGAAAAAATGTTACTCTCTCTCTCTCTCCCTGTCCGTAGATTTCTACTTATAATTTTTAAGGAGAAATGCTTGTATGCCTTCTATGTTTGACTGCTGGTCAATTTTATTTATTTTTTTACTTAATGATTAAGGACGCCTGGGTGGCATAGTAGCCTGACCCATTTTTCAAAGAGTAATGCTAGAAACATTTTTAGGATGTGCAAATTTTGCACTCTCATTTAAAAAAAAAAGTGAAATTTATTATTAAAAAATAATTTTTTAATGTAAACTTTAAATTTATCTACTTTTTTCAAAGAAACTGTACGGAACTTACACACTCTAAAACGGTATAAATAATTTCCTTTTTCAAATGCCTATACTAGCCTCTCAATTAGTTAATTCGAAATTTTTTAAATTTCTGTAAATAAATATTAAAGGAAGGCAGGTTATCCGTTATAGCCATCCTCCTGTCTACTTTCGCTTGTCCATAATTGGATCATGAATAACATAATACGACCTTTTTGGACATATCTATCTATCAAATTTTGTACAAAAATGTTGATATCTGATCCTAGAATATGATAATGAAACGACACATTTCATTTAGGCCTGCAAAGCAATCCCCATTTGGAGATTGTAAATAGAATTTTTCTAACTAATTATATATATAGATAATAGTACTGAAACCATTTATTAATTTCAATAATAAAATTAATTCGATGTTTATATAATAAGATGCTTCATAGAAGATACAAGCCAACTAGATTATTGGATCTTTGCTTGATGATATTATATATATATATATATATACACAAATATATTTATATATATTTATATTATTCAACACGTTTTCTTAAATATTATTACCATGTTTTAGCTACCAAAGATGTCATGATCAGCTTTATACTTTACAATTTTTCTGCCAGCAAACAGAATTCCAATATTGGATTTGTTAATAATTACATATATATCAAGAATAGTATATATCCCTCTCCTACCACCTTAACTTTAACATGAATACTAATTTGACCGGCCTTCATGTGGACCGGATCGAAATTACTTTAAAAATCAAGTCAACTAACGGTACCGACCTACTGCTGTTGACTACATTTAACAAAGAATTAGAATAATTAATAGTACTGGATTTTAAAACCATGCACCCTAAAACTCTTGGGGACAATTGCATGCATGGTATCTTGCTTAACCTCTTTTGTTTTAGCCTTTTAGGCTTTAGCAACATACTTCAAGAATATCATAAATGAAAGAATTTATATATATATATATATATATATATATATATATATTTATATATAAGTGGAAGCATATATATGGGTTCCAAAAAAAATTTATGACTTTATTTTATTTTGTTATTTTTCTAGTAATTAATTAATAATTGTACGTCAATATCATCGTCTTCATCATCGAGTATTAATTATTCGTTAATTTCATAGTTTAAATAGGTGGTGCTGATCTCATCTTATTATAGAATATCAACATGATAGCATGAATCTGTGATATATAGGATTGGATCCATATCGATCAGTAAAGTCATCTAGCTATATTCTGCAACTACTTAATATATATAATTTGCATCATCGTCATAAGTTTCGTTCCCATCTCATGCTCAAACAATTGAAAAATCTAGCTTACTGAAAAGTTTATTCAAGTAATTTTCTCCTATTGGCTCTCTCTCTTTTTTCTTTTTTCAAACTAATATGTTTGAATATTTAGAACCATATAATTAATTGTCATATATATTGTATCATGATTACTTCTATCTATGGAATGTCTTTGATGATCTACGGCAGATCAAGATCACTTAACAACCTTATTATATATAAGAGTGGTGCTCCTCTACCGCCTAAGTAGCAGTACCGCTCCATTATACCACTAGGCCAATTGGGCTCTTTTTTTTTTTTTAATTTTTTTAATCATTTAAAAATATTTTTAAAAAATATAAAAAAAATAATACACTAGTAGTCACTTTCTTAACTATTAAGTAAAGAAAAAAATAAAAATACATAAGATGTCAAAATGAGAGAGCAAATTGAATGAAAAAAGTAGCATTTCCAATATATAACTGTACGTGAGATCGTGACTAGATAACTTATTACTATTATATCTTCAATTATTGTCTCAATTGGGCATATAATATTTAAGCATCTCATGATGATCAAAGCAATTATTTACGCATTTCACATTCGTCATTCGAATATAGTCATTTGAAACGGTCCTTGTTGGACTAAATATTTGAATTGAACGAAGTTAAAATTAAGCACATATAAATAATACAAGAAAATTGCTTATAATTTGTGGCTAATTAATATTTCTTGTTAAAATGACTATTTCCTATTAAAATGAATCTATTTTCATGACAAATAGTTATTCTCATTGTAAATAACTCGTCATAAATGCTTATTTTTATTTTAGAATTAATTTGTGCATCATTTGATCTTGCTTTTCATGATTAATGAAAAACCAATACAATAGTTGATTTGGGGCAGTATTTTTATTTTAAAAGGAGTTTTTGTTATTCTTAAACGAATTTTAAGATATATATATATATATATATATATATATATATATATATATATATATATATATATATATATATATATAACCCTAATTAATTACATGGTGGAGGACAAAATTAGTGGTATGGATCAAGAAATATTCTTTCATAATAATTAATTATACCCGTAACGAACATATATATACACACACACACGCACGCACGCAGAGACCAAATTAAACTCCAAGTGTTCAGTTGGACCAAATCAAATTATATGAATGTGGATTCACGTGGCACTCATCCTGTTTTTTTGGGTCAACTTGATCATAGAGATAATTAGCAAGTAAAGAGCGAAGACATGAATAAAAAGATACCATATGGTTATAGATGACGAGCAAATACGACCTGCCCTGAATCGAAGCTCCCTCCACTTGCTGGAATTTCGGGTTTTTAAGATCAAAGTGGGGGAGAGTGGGAGAGCTATCACAGAGGTCAATCCCAGCAAACGTTAATGGCGAATTCATGGTACGTACGTACATGATCCTCTGATCTTAATTAAGTTCCAGCAGTAAGCTGTGCATGCTTTAATCTCATGATTTATTTCATTTAAATCTCAGGCTTGGTAATTATATCTGCACATCATGATTAGCTCTGATCGATCAATTTCTAGTACGTATATATATACTGCCTAGCAAGCTTGCGGATCACCGAATTTTGTTCTACTATTCTCTCTCTTTGATCACCAACCTCCCAAAGAACGTCCTCTTATCGCTTTAATTTTTTCTACTATTTGATCGATCTTTCAAAATCTCCATGCATGAATCGTAAATTTTTAAAGAATATATATTCTTTATCATGAACATTGTACGTACGTACTCCTTATAAGTACCCTTACGTACGTACGTTGTTTGCTATTTTTGTCCTCTTATTATGTAAGAGAGTTGCTACATACAGGCGTAATTTTTGCCTGTATGTGCACACCACTGAAGTGGCAGTCAGGGTTTATATTAAAAAAAAAAAGCGAAAAGGCCAAGAAATGAAATTCACTTCCGTTTGCCTGCAGTTTTTCATTTCAAAATGAAAATATCTCCCCCCTTTCGTCCACCCACTCCCCTTTCGTCCACCCACTGCTCGACGTCGAACTAGGTAAGTTCTTTGACAGCTTTTTTTATTTTTTTTTTCTCATCTGTGTTTAACAATGTCTGACTTGAAAAATTTGTCAAAAGAATAGTGGGGACTGCAGAAATCTGTAATGAGAAGAAGGTGGGGAAATTTGTGTGAGTTGTGAGGAAGGATTGTTTTTTTTTTTTCCTGGTTCAGTAAACCAGCAGCCATAAACTAAGTTTAGAGCCATAGAGATACAACAATATCTGTGTCTTTCGTTGTCCCTTCAGTAGGAGGGATCTTCTGAGAAATTGATTTTTTCACTTTAGAAAATTGATACGAGGGAAGGGTATATATACACACAATTTTGAAACTGGAGAATAGAGTCTCAAATGAAAAATGCTGCATTCTGTATTTTTAGAGGGGGTTCTTCAGTAGAACAAAATTCATGTGCGCACCATTTTCATCACTTAATTCAAACGGTGCGTTTTAGTCCACGTAGGAGACTGTCTGCGCGAAGGCCCCTTCCATGCCTGCGATTCGATTTTCTCATTATGTAAACGTGATGTCCATGATGCATTATCCAATATTATTATTATTTTATTAGTTCTTAGTAATAACAACAAAATAGTTAGCTATATTCAGTAGTCGAACGTAGTACTACGTACGTACATGGTTATTTCCAGAAAGCAGACCAACCAGAATGATCTCATGTACTTGACGGACAGTTCGGTGGTTGGTTTCTGGAGGTATTGATGCTTGTTGGTTCTTACCACAGCTAGCTGTTATGTCGAGGCGCAGTAGTACTCCACTTGATATTGCTTGTGTAAAATACAAAAGATCGATCCGTTTTTTAGCCCGATTGATAATTTTGATCAACTAATTTATATATATATATATATATATGTTTTTGAAACGAATATATATATATATATATATATATATATATATATATATATATATATATTGATATGACATGAGCACCAAATTTGAGATTCATGAAGAATTAATTTTCTTCTTAGAATGGTCAAAACTCATTGATAGCTTATAATTTGGTCGATGCACAACCTTAATATATATTTGCTCCATATTGATAAGATCACACTCAATATATAGATATATATATAGCTGATCCGATGTAGTACAACCTTAATATAATTAGCTTATTATACCTATTCAAATTATTTCTAACTGTTTCTACAATTTAAAGTTAGAATTAAGTGAGGCTAGTTATGAGTTGATGTCTGGCCTGATATATATATATATATATATATATATATGTATGTATGTATGTATGTATGTATATGGAGCCAATATTTGAAATTACGGGTTCATAATTTTATACACAGAGGGCTAAGCTACGATATTTTTAATAATATTGTGAAATCATAACCATTATACAATGTGGATAGTTTGTGGTATAAAAGTTTTCAAATATTCTAAATATATATATATATATATATATATATATATATATCTATTATATATTCACTACTCATCTAATTAAACTTTTGAAACCAAAGGTCCATAACATATATAATTAAAGGTAATAATTCAATTTATTTAAATATAATCAATGAGACATTTAAATACACGTAAATACTCATTTTGAATATATAGTTAATTCAATATGAATGGATGTTTTTTCTTCCAATTTTTGACCGAGTATCTATATTTAGTTAGGCATCGTTTGGTTACACAGATTAAATGAGATGAAAATTAAATAAAATATTGTTAGAATATAATTTTTTAATATAATTTTTGTTTTAAGATTTTCAAAAGTTGAATTATTTATGGTATTTTGTGTGAAAATTTAATAAATTTGTAATGATTAGATGAAATTTGTATAACCAAATGAGGCCGAATTGGGTTAAAAATTTTTGTTCGTGATTAAAACTCAGTCCACAACATTTTATTTGAATAAATTATATATCCAGTACTTCTCGGCCATGCATTATGGATCTAATTAGCCTCATGTATTTACATTGATCACGATAAGTTTCTATATATTGTCTTAATTAGTTCTTTATTTATGGTACAGATCGCGCGACAACTATTGTGAACTAAGTTTCAGTATTTTCGTAATAATTGAGAAGAACTAAAAGCCCTAGCTATTGAAAAAAATGGAAGATGAGGGAGAGGAATTTGAAACAGTAAACAACAATGAAATTAACGTCCACATTGATAGAGAAGAAGATGACAATCCAAATGCAGAGATACAATCAGGAATAGTTGTTCTTGAGCATGCCGTCCGAATCGACGATAATGAGAGACAAAAGCCTATTGGATCAGGATGGTTGACATTAAAGGTTCCTACACCTATGTTCCAAGTTGACGAAGGAGCTTATGTCCCCAAGATTGTCTCCATCGGTCCATTTTATCATAATAAACCAAGTCTACAAGCCATGCAAACTCAAAAACAGCGATTTCTCGATCGCCTGGTTCAAAACCAAACAAGGCAACCTATCCAGGAAGAAAGTCTTAAAAATGCCATGAGAGAATTGGAAGAAAAGACCAGAAAATTCTATGCAGATGACTTTCAGACTATAGAACCAGATGATTTTGTGCAGATGATGCTTCTCGATGGTTGCTTCATTGTAGAACTCCTGCGTTTCTATGAGGTATTAATTAGTTATACATTCTAATTAAGTTGGTTTTTCCCTCTAATTTTCCTTTAGCAATTATGATCACATGAAGGCAAATTGATCATGACAATTATACTTCTTTACTTCTTGCAGAAAAATCGTGTGGGGGAGCCCCTTTTCAAGGCACGTTGGGCGTGGAGAAATATCTCACGTGATTTACTTTTGCTTCAGAACCAACTCCCTCTGTTTCTACTGCAAAAGATTTTTGAACTTACTACCTTGAATGGGGAGGCGAGTCTCATTACGCTTGCTCTCCGATATTTTGAACCCTTGAGACCTGGAAGGGACAAATTTACAACAACGTTGTTGAACACAGACATCAATGGCAAGGATATAATACATCTATTAGATTTGTTTCATTTTTCGTTAACTTCAAGGGATAATGTATACTCGCACCGTCCTGTAAAGAGTGAAAAGAAAGAACCACATCTCATGCTTCCTGGGAAAGGTTTGGTGAATAATGCCAAAACACTTGGTTATGCTGGTATTAAGTTCAAAAAAAATTCTGCAGGTAGCATTCTTGACATTAAGCTTAAAGGCAAGACGTTAAAGATTCCAACCATTGTCATCGATGATAGCACTGGCCCTTTGTTGAGAAACTTGATAGCCTATGAACAAAACAATCGTGATGCAGCTCCATATTTTTGTTGTCTTGCATTGTTCTTAGACAGCATAGTGGATACGGTCGAGGATGTCAAGATTCTTCGTGATGCCATGATTATCAAACAGGCAAAGGGCGGAGACGAGGAGGTGGTCCATCTTTTCAACAGCCTCACTAAAGAGCTGGTGTTTGATATTGATGAGGATGACTGCTACATGACTGAGCAAATCGAAAAGATCAACCATCTTTGCCGAGTACATGACACCAGAGTCCAAATTCGCCGTCTTCTTGCTAGGTTGAACTACAATGGATCACTCAAAACACTCTTTTACATTGCCTTCACAATCATATTATCCTATCTCGCCAGTAATTCTCAGAATGGCAGCACCCCCTCGACTAATGGGTTGTCACCTCCACCTGCCTTAACTATAACCAATGTCGACAAAAAATAAAACACCGTTTGAAATGGTTGACGCAGGTTTATCTGGTGGAGCCGACATTGATGAATAAACCCTGTGGTTGCACATCATTTAGCTTACTATTGGTTTTTCGATAGAACTTGGAGTATTCAAAGTCTCATGCAGACGTGTCTTTTAAAAAAAAAATAAAAAAAAATCAAGTCGGGTATGCTCTGTTGTTGTTCCATTGCATATGTCTGTACTATGTGTATTATGTCTAAACTATGTGTATTATGTTTGAATCTCAAATCGAATAAATCCATCTTGGAATTAGAAGTTGTTGGGATTCGCTCACAATCCATGCTACATATAGATTGTGACCTGCATAAATTTTATAATTTGTAAAAATTGAAAAATGTCTAATTCCTTTGATTTTCTGTCACACATATATATTATAATATGTATGTACTTCAAATAATGAAATCCATATATATGAAATGAATCATGTGTATGGTAGATCATCCGTTGCGATGGCTGTGATCACATAAAATTTGTAAAAGAACTCAAAAGTAAAAGCTGTAAGTTTGATGAAATGATATCCTCCCTTGATGGAGGAAGTTACTTAATTTTATTGTATATTAACGTCTCTACAATTTCGGATTGACAAATTATGAACTATTTATTGAACAATCTTACCATCTTTTCTCGGTTCCATATGGAAATTTCCTCCCATATATGTGATCCAGCTTGATGGAAACAAATCGGGTAGATATAATTAAGGGTATGTGAGGAGAGCGAAGAATGTACCAATATGCAATGTGTTGGTCTCAAATGTACAACACACCCACGAGAGAACTGGCATTTATGTATCATGATCAGTACGTACGTTGCAACCTTTCCAAGATTAATGCATTCCTTCAAGCTTGCACGCACGGAGATAATTACTCCTATTGATCATAATTTGATAGAACTGTTTATACATAAGCTAATGTTTTGTTTGATATATATAATATTATTGGATCCATTCAAGTTTTGCTTCATTTTGTATACCATGCATGGCTGTTCCATTGAGTTGAAAAGTAATTCTTGGAACATATTTCCAGCAAGGATTGAGAAGACATGAACATGCAATATGCATGCACCCATTATAAACATAAATCTTAAGTACCCGGAGGAAGAATACCTTGAACACTAAAATCTTCGCCTAGTAGTAGCTCTTCCTTAATCGCCAGGTTTATAAACATAAGAGGGTGGTTATAAAGACGATTTCGTGCTGGTGATTTTATAATAATTTTAAGCAATTATACTTGTTATATTGATTAATTAGTGCTTTAATTTAGTGTATAAGAAAAAGATGCCGAGAAAATGAGATCCATGAGATCAGGCAAATCTCAAGACACACAAAATATATACTATAATGATACCTATGCTTAATACGTACGTACACGGCTAATTGGTAGTACTGGCAGGCAGAGCGACAACGTACGACGAGGCTAGGGATTGCAATGTAGTCATGTGTACTGGGCTAACTAGTCATACAAATAAGCAGATAAATCAGCAACACAAAACAAGTCAAAATAGTTCAAAATTACTCAAAACAAAAAAACCGCAAAAGTTTTGCCCCTTTAACATTTCAATCCAAACACAGATACCTTAAGTACTCCCAAAGCTTATATACAATACTAAGATCCAACTACCACCAACTACAGATGCGCGCATCCTGTCGGCCGCCAGAATGCATGTGGCTCATGAGTCGTCATGCATGCATGCTTCCACGTCATGTGCATGATGTTAAGGTACGTATTATCCAGTATTATTCATGTTGTAGATGACAGAGGATTTAGATTCATGTAAGTGTCTCACTTTTCTTTTAAAAGTCATTGCTGTAGTTGTTAATTGATTTCAAAATATTTAAAAAAAGTTGTTGTACTGGCGGGCCACCCAACTACTTAGAGCACTTCTAGTGAGACAAATATAGATCATAAAATTTAGCCAAAATTTGGCTAGTTAGTTCAAAATACCTTTATAACAAATTCAATAATAAATCTACAGTAATTTTAGCTTTGATGAATTCAGTTGGCCATGTCTAGCTAGCGAAACTGGCTGGCCATTCCTTTGTTATCATTATTTTATGTTTGGCACCTTCTCTCATTTTGGCGCAAGACGGCATTTCGAATTTTCATTTCTCAAGACAGACACGGAGCCCTCTGCCTTGCCAAGTTGGTTCTCTAGATCAACCTCATATCTTTTTAACTTCTTTGGGCTAGAGACATTTTCTGTGTTACTTTTTGTCCCTCTCCTTTTGTGCCCCACCTGTTGGTTTGAGTTTGTAACATCCCTCAAGACCCCGCTTGGCATCCTCCTTCCTCTAGCCTTCCTGTTCCACTTGCTTGCTTTATTGTCCTCATTAATGGTTTCAAAGTTATTGATAGGTAATGGAGACACAGGGATAGCCATGGTTTCCTTACTTTTCCTGGATCTATCTGGGCTACTTTTAGTAATAGGTGTTTCAACAGCGACATTGGATTGGTCAGGGGCTATTTTTTGGTTTTTTCCTTGTAGTGCCGAGGTACCTGAGTCTAGTTCCATTTGGTGAGTGGTTTCTGCAAACACCTCATGTGCAAACTCATGTTGTTGATAGCTTCGTTCATTATTGATCTCCCCCTTTCCTGCCTTTGGTATAAGACTGCTCCTGGTTTTCTTGGTTGGAGGTCCCTGTTCCTCCTCCTTTGAGTCTGTTTCCTTCTCCACCTTCTCACCATAAGTTCCTCCCTTCCTCCATGATTTCTCCCCCTTAGCTTGTTGTCCTTTCTGGTTGTTTTGTCTAGGTGTGCCCCCATACTTTCGATGGTCAAACAAATTGGTGTTCATTGGCTGGGCTCGTAGCTAGGGTTTATTTCTGTCGTCGTCGAATGCCAACAAGGTATTTCTCCTAATCCCTCCGCTCGATCCGTGATTTCTCTCGAATACACGAATTTTTAAATTTTGTTCATTTCTTGGACTCTCATTGATTTTGCTTGAATTTCTGCTTGGAGCCCCATTACGCAATTAGGTAAGACCAATTGAAGGATGCAGTTTCCTTTTCTTTACCGTCCAGGTTGATTCTTGCCTATGAACACAATATGGGAATGCTTCTTGTTAAAGTGAATAAAATTATTGAGAAAATGTTATGTTATAGTGAAGAATATAATTACTGGAGAAATATAGCCATTAAAACAAATATTCGTTGAAAGAATAAAATCTTTGGAAAAAATATGACCGTTAGATAAATAAGACTCTTAGAAGATTATATCCGTTAGAATAATATGAATGTTAGAAAATTAATGTATATTTTTTTAACAACGAATAAATATTCTAGTTACCATTAGAATTAAAAATATATAAATAAAAATTAAAAATAGATATTCAAATGAAAATAGTGATGGATTTAGAGAATTTATTATTTTGTGTTGCTGAAAAGTGGCTTGCTAAATTAGAAAAAGTGAATTTACTAATAAAATTTTGGCTATAGAATAGCTACGCCAATACTAATGCTCTGAGCGGATGTCCAACCACCCTGTAGCCATTATAACCTGTACATTATGTAAAATGAAGATGTCTAGCTACTTATACATTTATATAAATATATATATATAAATATATCCATCGTGTGAATATAATATTTTCATGCATATACGTACTATGAAATGGTATTATGGCTCTCCCAACTTTTATTTGAGATTTGACGGAGAGCAAAGCATTGGGATATGTAACACAAGGTTATATACTCTTGTTCAAGACAAATAAACACCTAACATGCTTATAGTAATATGCAATAATCATAGCGAAATTTTTTCTTTTGTTCCATCATCAGTTGCAACAAAATACACTAGAATCCCAAAATATTATGTCCATAAACACAGTTGGATCCCAAACATTGACTCTTCATAAACCACAAAAGCTTAGCATAGTTGTAGGCTATAAAGTTAAAAAAATCATCCTTCTTCTTCCTCTAAGATCTCTCAAAGGTCCATTATCAAACACTTAATGATCTCCATATAGAAGGCAATCAATGCAAGTCGACCCCCAAGGGTGAATTTGTCTCAATCATCTCATGCCGGTAGTCCAGTACACTCGCTTTCTTTTAAATCTCTTATAGTGTCTACCATTTCGAGTGCGAATGTAGTTGAGACTACCACGGTGAGATTTTTACAAATGTCAATCAATTATGCAACAAAGCTACCATCAGTTTACAAAGCATGCATGCATGATAATAAATATGGATTCTATGCATGATTCACATGACCTTACTCTTACAAAAAAAGCTGGGGTGGGGCAAAAAATGAGAGGTGAGGAAGAAAGGAAAGATGATATTTTAGAAAGCTCTATCAATGGGAGGGAAGGGGAGAATAATCCTATAATTAATAAAGAGGAAGTGGATATGAGTGTGAGGGTAGGGCCAAATCTTGTAGAGAAGGGTATGGTAGAACTGTTTGAGGTGGAGCTGAGAGAGGAGGTAGCCTTTCAAGCTCATGGTATGAGCATTAAAGATGGGGAGAGAGAGGTAAGTCCTAATGTGGTTCCAGTCCAGAATAAGTGCAGGAAGGGAGCTGTGCAGGTCATAAAAAAAGGAACATGGAAAAGGAAAGCAAGGAAAAAAGGAAAAAGGGAGGGTCCAGCAGTTATTATTGACAATAAAAAGAGGAATGGGGAATTTGTTTTAGAAGGAAAAGAAAGTGGTAAAAATAGAAAGAAGAAGGAAATGGAGCAGTGGTGCAGAGGGAGAAGATAGAGTGGTTGAAGTGGCGGAGGCTGAGATTCAGCCCTCCAATCATAATGAAAATCTTAAGTTGGAACTGTCGAGGATTGGGGAATCCTTGGACAGTTCAAGATCTCTGCATTATGGCAGAGAAGAATAAACCCAGTTTGGTTTTCATCATGGAAACCAAAATTAGAAGTAGGAGGATTGAATGTCTAAAGAAAAGATTAGATTGTGAGGGTTATTTTATTGTGGATCCAATGGGGAAAATGGGTGGTTTGGCATTGTTTTAGAATATAAATGTGGGAATAGAAATTGTGAATTATTTCTAAAGGCATATTAATGCTTGGATTATGGATGAAGAGGTTGACAAGAGATGGTTGCTGACTTGTTACTACGGACAGCCTGACACTGCTAAAAGGAAGGAGTCATGAAACTTGTTAAAACCCATTAAACCACAGTTTCAGGATGGGTGGTGTGTTGTGGGGGATTTCAATGAAATCCTTGTTAACAGTGAAAAAGAAGGGGGAAGAGTTAGATCAGAGGGTTAGATGGCCTCATTTAGGGAGGTTCTTAATGATGGAAACCTTTATGACCTGGTTTGGAAGGGGGGAAATTTACATGGAGTAATCTACATGAACATTAATCATTTACCAAATAAAGGTTAGACAGGGTTGTTGCAAACCCTAAATGGAGAAAGGAGTATAAGGAGATATGGGTGGAAGTTTTGGTGGCTAGTACTTCTGACCATAAACCTTTGTTAGTTCACTTACAGAAGCAAAAAGAAGCTGAAGGGGTTAAGAGGATATCTTTTAAGTATGAATCAAATTGTGCCTTAGAAGATGATTATGAATTGGTTTTAAAGACAGCATGAAAGAAGGAAGTTGAAGGAAGGGATCCCTCGAATAAGGTGGTAAAGTTACTTGATAGCAGCAAAATAGCTTTTTAGAAATGGAGCAAAAAGTTAAAAAATGGGGGAAAAAAGGAAATTGAGGAAAATTCAAAATTGTTGCAGAGGCTACAAGAGGATGAAAATAGTAGTAATGCAAATGAGATAAGGAGAGTGAAAGAAGAATTGAACCTGTTGCTGGATAAAGAAGATCTGAGATGGAGATAGAGGGAAAAAACAAATTGGTATAAGCTTGGAGATAGAAATACAAAGTATTTCCATACTTGTGCTAATCAAAGGAAAAAAAAGAATCTTATTAAAGAAGTGTTGAATGAAAGTAGTAGGAGAGGTTGGAGAGTCACTGGGCATGAAGAAATGGAGGAAACTTTTAGAAGGTACTTTATGAAGCTCTTTCAGACAACTAACCCTAATAAAGAGGAGATTGAGGACTGTATTAGAGGCATTGAAGCCAAGGTTTTCCCAAAAATGAATGAATGGATCTTGAGGAGTTTTTAAAGGAGTGAGGTGGAAAAGGCGGTTAAGCAAATGGGACCCTGGAAGTCCCCTGACCCAGATGAGTTTGGAGGTTGTTTTCTCCAAAACCACTAGAGTGTAGTAGCTGAGGAAGTGTGTCAAGTAGCTTTATCTATTCTAAATGGCAACTCTTTGGATTCTTCTCTTAATTACACTTTCATTGCTTTGATGCCAAAATTAAAAGACCCTAAGATGATTAGTGACTATAGACCGACCAATGTTTCTAATGTCATCTATAAAATTGTGTCAAAAACCATTACTAACATATTCAAGAAAGTGTTATCAACTATGATTTATCCCACTCAAAGTGCCACCTAGGAGAATGATAAGTGACAACATTATGATAGCCTATGAAATGTTACATTCCATGAAAACAAGGAAGAGGGGGAGGGTGGGAAGTATGGCCATAAAGTTGGACATGTCCAAGGCCTATGATTGAGTGGGATGGAAGTTCTTGGAGGCAGTGATGTTTAGGCTTTGTTTATGTGAGAAATGGGTGAAGCTCATCATGAATTGTGTCTGTTTTGTGACTTATTCAGTGCTAATTAAATGGAAAGGTAGGACATATTTTTAAGCCCTCAAGGGGGTTAAGGCAAGGTGACCCTTTGTCATCCTACCTTTTCATCATCTGTGTTGAGGGGCTCAACTCTATGCTTAACTTTCATGAGAAACAGAAACTTATTAGAGGTGTGCAAGTGACTCGAGGGGGAACTAGTATCAATCATCTTCTCTTTGCAAATGATTGTATACTTTTTGGAAGAGCCAAATTGGAAGAATGGAAAAATATTCAAAAGCTGTTGAATAGACATGAAAAAGCTTTAGGAAAGTTTCTAAACAAAGGCAAGACAACAATTTTTTTCAGTAGCAACACCAAAGAGGAGGACAAGAGAAAGATCATGGTGGCTAGGGCTTCTGTTTCTTGTGGTAGTTATGAGAAATATTTAGGTCTTCCAGCTCTTGTAGGAAGATCTAAGTACAATACTTTTAGAGCCTTAATAGAAAGAGTCTAGCAGAGGATTTCCAATTAGAAAAATAGCTTTCTTTCACAAGCTAGAAAAGAAGTTTTGATGAAGGCTGTGCTCCAATCCATCCCTACATATACTATCAGTGTGTTTAAGCTTCCATACAAGCTGTGTAAGGATATGAATGGTTTATTTTAAAGATTCTAGTGGGGGAAGCAGCATAAGGATGGGGGTATTAAATGGAGAAAATGGGAAAACTTGGGAATGCAAAAAGGAAAGGCTTGGGATTTAGGGACTTGGAGAGCTTTAATTTAACTCTCTTAGCTAAGCAAGGATGTAGGTTTCTAAAGTATCCTGGTTCTTTAGCAGTTGTGGTTTTTAAGGAAAAGTATGTTAGGCAATCAAATTTAATAGAGGTAAAACTTCTCTATCAACCTTCATTAATATGGAGGAGCATTTAGTCTGCAAGAGATCTGCTTCAAGAGGGCTTAAGGTGGAGAGTGGGGGATGGGGGTAACATTCAGATTTGGGGCTCAAAATAGGTGTCAACCCCATCATCTTTTTCAGTTCAGTCACCAGTTTCTATATTGATGGAAGATTCAAAGGTGGAAGAGTTGATTGACAAACAGAATAGGGAATGAGATGAAGGAAGAATTAGAGCTTTTTTTTCAACTGAAGAGGTTGAGCAAATTCTAAATATTCCCTTGTGTAGAGGCAATGTACAAGATAAGATAATATGGGGTCCATCAAAGAAAGGTGTTTTTACTATTAGCAGTGCCTATTACTTAAACCTTGAAAGACTGAGAAACAGAAGAGGTTCTTGTTCAGATGAAGAAATGGAAGATAAGAGATGGAGGAATATTTAGGATCTTGAAGTACCAGGAGTGGTCAAGTTATACTTATGGAAAGCAGAAAGTAATTTGCTACCCACCAAGAAGAACCTATTCAAAAGGAAAGTTGTGCAAGATCCAAGATACCCCATTTGTTTTGCAGATGAAGAGTCAGTCATGCATGCTCTCTGGGAATGCACAGTAGCAAACGATATTTGGGCTGATAAAAGGAGTATAGTTCAGAAATGGAGTTTTAAGGAGGTTGATTTTATGCAGTTGTGGGAGAATTTGATGGCAAGATTGAATATATCCCAGCTTGAAGAGATGGTAGTGCTTTTCAGAAGAGTGTGGTTCAGGAGGAATGAAAGTGCTTTTGAGGAGAGACTCTCTTGTCCTAGGCAAATACTTATTTCAGCAAAAGAAGGTCTTGAAGAGTACAAGAATTCACAAAGGATATAGAGGAGGGTTGACCATCTATCAAGTGTAGTTAATAACAGACATAAATGGTAGAAACTAGAGGCTGATTTCGTTAAGGTTAACTGGGATGCATCATTAGACTTGAAGAGGAAGAGAATGGGAGTTGGAGTTATGATTAGAGATGAGAAGGGAGAGGCAATGGTGGTTGTTTGTGATCAGAGGAAGTATGTTTAGAACCCAATAGTGGCAGAATGTCATGCACTCTGGAAGGCTTTGGAGCTGTGTAATGATTTAAACATTCAAAAGGCTATGTTTGAAGGAGATGCCAAGGCTATTGTTACAGCAGTCAATAGTGAGGAGGAGGATTTGTCCAGTGTTGGTTCTTTATTTGAAGATATATGTTCAGTTTTCAAAAATAGACCCAACTGGTCTTTACAGTTTGCATATAGTGGCTTATACACTAGCTAAGGAAGCTTTGAAGTTAGTAGAAGCTAAGATATGGATTGAAGAAATTCAAGCTTTTATTGTAAACTATTTGGAAAAAGACAAACTATGTAATGCTTAAAGTTTGATTAATGAAGTATTGAGGTTTATTTCAAAAAAGAAAAGAAAAAAAGATAAAGCATGATTCATTTGCCTGGAATTTACTGTCTAGCATACCATCATACACTGAAAGTAAGTTAGAAGCTAACTTACAGAAATCCATGCGTATAAAAATCAAGCAGGCAGAAATGAGGGATGTACTAAGGTTAGGAAATCTCATTAATTAAGAAAAATTCATAATCCAACATCCCTAGAGCACTATTTACAAAATTTCGCCTTAACACTTAAAAATTTGCAAATAAGTCCTTAAACTTTTAATAATTGTAATTGGGTCCCAAATTTCACCAAGCTTTAAAAACCTCATGTATTTTCCATTCTAAAACCATTTTTGAGCATAAAAATTAGTGAATCATGCATCCACTATGTGAAACCTATCATGGCCGAAACCCTCAAAACCTAAATTCCACCAAGATTTTAGACCAATTTACATGCCGTTAAAGACTTAATCTGAAGCTTAACATTTTCACAACCTAATCCTGAGCTTTATGTCATGTTCAGACACTAAATTCATATTTTTCATGGCCATATATTCATCACATGGTTTAACCAACAGAAACACAACATCAACTACACAACCCGAAACCCTAGCATGGTGTTCTTAACTTTTCTTTTGCAAATGAGCATTAAGAACTTCAATAAACCACTCATCCTAACTTCTAACATGCTAAGTACTCATTTATAGATTATATGCACAACACCAAGCACAAGTTCATGATATCAAAGAAATGAAATTTGGATCACGCACTAAAACCCAAAAACTGAAACATGCTTGTTCTTTGTTCTATGATAATTTGATTAAATCCTTATGTAAAAATTTTCTTGAAATAACTAACCCATCATCATCATAGTCAAGCCTTAGCTAGATTTTAGTGCCATTTTAATTATATCATAACCAACTTCAAGATTAGAATCAAACAATATGCAAGAACCTTAATGAATAAAAAAACTCAGGCATCTATGAGTATTAATAAAAAACTCAGCTCAAACCCTAGTTTCATGGCTTAAAATAAAACTTAATACATAGATCCAACCCCATTAACAAGGATTTTGGAGGTCCATTCACCAAACCATACTGCAAAGCTCAAAAGAATCAAATCTTTCAAAGGAGCCAGTGCTAGTTTTTAGTTTTACTAAACCTAATTAGTAATTGCAACCTTTGAGTGAATGCACTTGTGTTAAAAGCTCAAACCAAGGTTGATTCACCATACATGTTACTAACTTCCTAAATAACTGAAATCATCAAATAAACCTGAGACTTTATGGCATTTCAAAAACAAAACTCCAACACAAACAACACATGATAGCCGAAATCACTATTGCCTATCATCACCAAGATTCAATCATTTAATATTAAGGAAATCATTCCAGCACCTAAACCATCAAGTCCCTAACTTAGAGTTACACAAAATAGAAGAGGAGATGTTGAGAAAATACGCTTACCAAGCTAATCAACAAGAGAAATGCCTAGCTTCACCTTGCGTCTCCCCCACTCCCTTGGTTTTGCTCTCAAAGTGCTAGGTATGTGATGCAGGAAGATCCAGGTCCAATGATGAGGCTTAACTGATAAATGCGGCGTTAAAAGTACTGGACAACCTCGAGGAGGTAGACCAGCGTAAAACTGGTGGGCAGAGATGAGAATTCCTAGGATTTGGGTGAGAAACTGTAAATTTGGTTGAGAAGCTGTAGGTTTGAGTGAGAACCAATATTCATCGTATTTGGGCGAGGAGCAACTTATTCTTTGGTTGGGCGAAGAGAAGTGGCGATATCAATATTTTATTCATAACTTTGACTACAGATATCAGAATCACGCATATGACCCCAATCCAAAAGGCTTTCTTCAACGCGCTCGTCGTGGTCACCACGCTCTGTGTGGTGGGCCCCTTCTTGATCCCAAAATCAACCATTTTTCCTTTCACATACTGTAGTTAGTTCTTTCATTTTTGGTTGCCAAAGATCCAGAGGCTCGCACAGATAAAGCAGCAGCACACATATTTAAGGAGGTTTTGGGACATAGACCAGGGTATTCCAAAGGGCTGGACCATTCAGTTATGCTTGAATCGACTAAAGTATTAGGAGTACCTAATAAGGAGTATGAATGGCTTGCCGAGGAAAATGAACAAAATAGGAAAAATGCATAGTATTACCAAAATCGGCTTGAAGAGATTGAATGTGGTTTCATGGCTATGAGGGAGCATATGCGAGATTATGAGACACGTGTAAACATGAGAATGTCAGAAGTGGAGACATAATTAGAGTCTACGAGAGAGACTCAAACTGCAGTTCCTTAAGCATCCTGTTTTTGCTAGCAGTACCTACTTTTGTATTTTGAGCTAAGTCTTTTGCTTTCCTTTTTGATGAAGTTGTCGTGGGGAAGATGAAGTACTAGCAGTAATACTTTTGTCCATTATACGGTGTTGTATTCTACTTATGTTGGAAAGAGTGAAGGATGCATGGGAGGTAATGTAGTTTCTTGCTCTATTATAAATGCAGTAAAAGAAATGTTGTTGCTGTCATAACATAGTTTTAATTTGTGTTTATCTCAAAAGTAGTACATGATATTTTATAAAGTGTAATAGGGAGGGAGGGATAGTGCTATTTTAATCTCCTAATTGTGGTTAACTAGCTTTGATAGGTCATATATTACTCATTTAGTGTTTTCCAATTTTATTAGAAACAAAGTGCCTTCCTATCTTAATATTTTTTGTTTTTCATTGTTTGTTCAAGATACACTTTCTATATATAACATGGTGTAGATTGTGTTAAATCAGTATTGCAATGAGTTTCAGAATATGGCATGGTTGACCTACACATGAATACAAATTATGACCCTAATATTGAATGCATGCTCTTAAAAAATATGTATGCAGCTAAATTGGCCAGGTTCCAATTTAAATTATAATCTATTGCACTGTGTATTTGCTTTAATGCTTTCATTTGTAGACAAGTGTTTCCTCATAGAACAATTGTTATAGTGCTTTAGTGACTTAGAGAAATATATTCTTTCTGAAATTGTGTAAAGCTAAAGTTTAAAAGAACTTAGCCTGTTTGTCCAATAGGCTTGTTATAGTGCTCTAGTGACTTAGCTAGCTTTTTTAGCTTGTATATAAACCATCAGCTTGAACTTTGACATTTGAACGACAAATATATCCCATCTGAAACACTAAGTTTAAATGAAGGAAAAATGAGACATAAATTGAAGGTGATGGAGGGATTTTTGTAGCCTATTTTAAGCTGAAGTGTAAATGACAAATTTTTCTCAGGGAGTTTGGCCTATGCAAGTACTACATGATGCATGATTTAACATTAACCAAACTGCTAACGTTATAGGGATTTTAATAACTTATTCTAGGTTGGTGGTTATGCAGGAATGCATGCTATGGTCTAATTTTGTGTCAACTCATTTGTATTGCAACAGGTCAATTCAACTTCTTATGTGGAGTATGTACATGTATATGTAGAGAGAGTAGGACTACTAGCATGTTGAAATAGAAAGTATGGATGCATTATGGGACATTTGCTAAACTAAGTTATAACCTATACAATTTTAAAGAGTAATTTCTAGCTGAGATGAATGAAAAATTGTAGATAGTTTATATATAGATTAATTTCAAGTCTTATTTGCATCTTTTCTTAAATGATTGGTAGTCTAATGGTTTTGTATGCAATTTCATGCCATAATGTTATACATTTCACTGGTTTCATATATACGATGTGAAAGCTCTATCATGTGCAAAAAACCAGATGCAAGGGTCAACATTATTCCACTAAATTGATCAGCATCATATATATATATATATGTGTGTGTGTGTGTGTGTGTGTGTGTGTGTGTGTGTGTGTGTCTGTGTTTGAAAACCCCATCATGTGCAAACCAATTGGATTTTCAAAACAGAGAAATTAGTTCCTCATGAAAGTGTTAGAAAAACTCTTGATCAAATTAGTTCCATTCAGCGCAAATCATGATTTGAAACCAATATGCACACACAATCACATGAGGTATTCATGTGATTTGTAATCACGTGAATCTCATCAGTTGGGAGATCCAATTTCCACATACTCCCGTCTGAAATTTTAGGTCCATTTGAGAGTGTGCACTCTCAAATATTGGACCTAAAATTGCACTGCAATTTTTTAGAGTACCCTAAAAAATTGCATATTGATCAAACACCAATATGCCTAAATTATCGGCTAATTAACCCAGATAAATTTACAAGATCCAAATTTTATGTATGCATAGTCACAACATTCGTCATGCAGGAAAATAAAAACGCCAGTAAATTCATCCACTGCGCCATGAAAAACCCTAATAATCTGTACCTGGGAAATCACATATATGCGATTTGACAAAATGCCACAAATGGGATTTTGCATCACATATCTGCGATCTCCGGTAGTCGATTACACTACCTCAAACGTTATTGGCGAACCTCGAAGCGCCGAGATGCAGATACTTTGCCCCGACGGACAACCTAGTGCAGAGAATACCCATGGAATTTTATGGCGCACAAAGGGATTCGGTGGAAGGCAATAGCAGCAGCAATGACCCTTGACTTTCTTGGCGTGCAAATCGACGAAAATTGCATGTTGCATGTGGCGGTTCCATTTTGGCGAGAAACAGAGCATATGTCAAGCATATTTTGAGATGTTTGGCCTCCGATGGAAAAATCGTGGCTTAAGTCATTTTGCCATATTTTTGCCCTTATTACTGCAATAATAAGGCGCCGCAAAAATTGGGTTCTGTTGTAGTATTCCAGCTGATGCACGTTGCATGGCGCGCCAAGACTAATATTTATGAGCCAAACTGTACATGATATGCATTTACTATTTACTTATCATTAGGGCTGTGTTTGGATGTTAAGCTAAGTTCAGTTGAGTTGAGTTCTTTACGAATAGTAGTGAGTTGAGTAGTAGAGGAAATTATGTGGGGCCCATCTAAACTGAGTTTAAAATGTATTTGGATGTTAAGATGAGTTTATTACTTTTATGGAAAATTGAAAAAAATTGTAGGTCCCACGTATAAAGATGTTTTAAATTGAAAAAAAGTTATGAGTCCCACGTGTAAGAAGGTTTTGAGTTAAGATAAGTTTAGTAATTTGAGAGTTAGGTATTTGGATGTTAAATTTAGTTTAAAATTCAACTGAACTCAGCTGAGCTCAACTGAGTTTGTGTTCCAAATGCACCCTAAGGCCCGTTTTAATTGTTGGAAGTATTTCATCTCATTTTATTATTATAATTTTTTTTAAAATTTAAATATAATACATAAATCAATTTTTTTAAAAATTTTAAAATAATAATAAAATCAAAAAATAATATTCTAGTAATATTTAGTGGGAAGTTGTAAATAAATCTAGTGGGGATGTTGCTATATTGTTCGAACATTCCCATAAAAGCTCAAATTGTATTTTAATTCACGTTCGAATCTTGACATAACTGTTTGAATAATATTTGTGGCGGGAACAAACATTAGAACCTGTTCGAACGCCACGATTATTGAACAAATTTTTTGGTGGGAAGTTATAAATAAATCTGGCAGGAATGGTTGCAACATAGTTTGAACGTTAATCTTATGTCCGAACGGATCTATTATTGATTTGAATGCTTAAGTAGGTGTTCGAACAGTACTGTATACTTATATAAATTTATTAAAAGGCATCCAAATATTTTAAAAATAAAGATTATTTGAGTTTATTAGTTATCATTTTCAAAAGATAAAAAATCTAGCTATACGTATTTATTATTATTCATGGTAAATTAAAATATTTCATCTTCCTAAGAATTTTATATAATTAATTTAAAAATTAATTAATGAGTTTTATTATGTTAAATAAGAATTAGCAATGAAAGACAATTATCTTCTAGGGAGTGTCATTTTTTATATTATTATGAACAGTAAGTAAAATAAAAAAAATTATTTTTGACAATAAACAAGTGAGCTAATTCTCTATTGGGTAAGATTATTTTTGACAATAAAAAAAATGATACTCTAACTAAATCAACAATGTTCAATACAACATAAAAAGTCAAATAAAAGAAAAAACTATTGGGTAAGATTCTCAAAGTCCTATTGTATGACAAAAATGCATCCCTCAATCTCTTGCAGTTGAACCATTATGGGTGTAGTGATACCCTTTATCTCCTGATCAAAAGTATGCAATGCTCCTCGAGCAGGGATTGTATCTCCGTCATAGTAGCCCATGCAACCTGTCTATCAACACCAGCATCAGCAGAAGGTGGATCACGCTAACTACCACTATCTTGTGCCACTGGAATATTAATTCGAGTCTTCCACAAGTGGCCCTCACTCTTGTTGTAGGTGATCTTGTTAAGGGGACCAATCTGTTGTTGTCTACACTTTGTCATTAGCACATTAACCCCCAATTAGACTAGGAGATTAGAGATTATCAGTGCAAACAGTAGACTACCTTTACTCGAATACACTGACTCAGATCTAATGCGGAGGAGGAAATACAAAGGCAGATCAAATGGCTCTCCTGGTGCTATCTGTAACATAAATTGAGCTTGTTTCATGTCGAAATTAGTCTTGTGTTTCCTCGGATCAATATTATGGGAAACAATTAAATTCAACATACTAAAAAATGTGATACAATCTACCTATTTGATCACCTTGCTACCATCATTGGAGGAGCCGAATCGTCATGCATCAACTGATGAATCTCATTGTGTGTGAGACCATCATCTACTTGAGGCTCATTGTGGATGGCATCTTCATCATCTGTCCCAGTCGTCGGCTGTTGTGTAGGGTATGAAATCATGTGAAAGAAGTGTGGAGATCACAGGTAAGAAGTGCATAGAAAGTCATAAGGCTAAGGAGGGAAGGAGCCTGAGGTAAAGGGTAGTTGCGCAGGAACCCTCGCATGATCGCCTCTGTGCACCACATTAGGAAAGACCACCACTGGGGAAAATAAGGACCATTGTGGGAGGAGTCACTCGCGGGGGCACAACCTCATCCCAATCGAAACGTGCACACAGTAGAAGCAAACTAGCGTCTGTTATCTCCTTTGGAGAAGATGATGAGGAACGGGTCCTCTATTCACATGAAAACGCCCTAATGGTGACCATGCTGGTCGCCAACTTCACAACTGCAGCTCCGCAGGCATCCTTTTCTGGGAAGCCTTTATTTAGATGGGAATAGACACCCCCAGACTCGAACCAGCTCCCGTGCCACTAAAGGGGTTCTTAAGGGAAATGGTCTAGTCGGTCGAGACTATCACACTGTCTGTCTTGGAGGGCAACGCCTCCTGTACAACTTTTGTCATGGTTGAATTCTTGGTGGTAAAGGCCCCTTCCTCTTACAACGCCGTAATTTACAGGCCTGCCCTCAACAACCTAAGGGCGTTAATGTCGACCTACGACTTGAAGATGAAGTTCCCGCGGGGAGTGGGAGAAATTCAAAGCGAGCAAGTCTTGCTACAAGAGTGTTACGTGCAGGAATTGATGCGACCCCCTGGCCGATGATCACATTCTCCCGCTCTTGTCTGAGCGCACCTTAGAAGGTAGGGAGATTCGAGATGTGCAGGTGCTTAGGATGGTGGAGCCGAACAAGCCACTGGAGTTTATCCCTTTGAACCTGAGCCGCTTGAAAGCCATTGCCAAGATTGGCAGCATGATGACACTTGAAATGAGGAGTGCCATGCAACAGTTTCTCATGGAACACCAGGATGTCTTAGCCTAGAGTCATAAGGATATGCCTAGAATCGACCCTAGAGATCATGCAGCACCACTTGAGATGGACCCAAAAGCTAAGGGAGTAAGACAAAAGCACCGAAACTTCAGCGCAGAGAAGAATGTCACCATCGCCACAGAAGTCAATCGTTTACTCGCGGCGGGCTTCATACAGGAGGCATATTACTCAAACTGGTTGTCCAACGTGGTGTTGGTGAATAAGCAAAACAACAAATGGAGAATGTGCGTTGACTTTACCGACTTAAATAAGGCTTGCCCGAAAGATAGCTTTCCACTACCTTGCATCGATAAGGGCTTATTTAGATAATGAGATGAGATGAGATGAAATTGTTTTAGATGAGTTGAATAAAATATTGTTAGAATATTATTTTTTTAATATTATTCTTGTTTTAGGATTTAAAAAAGTTGAATTGTTTATTATATTTTGTGTGAAAATTTGAAAAAGTTATAATGATGAGATGAGATTAGATGAAATGAGTTGAGAGTGTTTTTGTATCCAAGTGGGGCCTAAACTACTTTAGTGATATAATCTCAACTTAAAAAAGAAATGCTCACATATAAAATTACATATATTTTTAAGTCCATTTGGACTTAAAAAAGAATGCTCTTTTGAATAGTAAGAGTAATGTTACTCTTCATCCCTTATTTTAAGTGGATGTTATTTGAAGTGATTGACATATAAAATTACTTATACTATAATTTAGCATGGTATAAGAAAGCTTTTAGATAAATACCACATGTGTCAACATTAATTATAGAGACATGCATGAATAATCCGTGGATGTTGTATTGATGGTTCGACAGTGGCACAAATTGTGCTTCTACAAGAAAACTGCTCATTTGTGGTTAGTTATTTCTTGCGAAAATAATTATTTTCTATTAAAATAAGTTTTTTTTTTCTAATGATCATTCTTGTTGTAAATAATTTGTTATAAATGCTCTTTTTTTTTTTTTTATATTGGCACGCGCATCACGTGAATGATGGTCGACTCTATGTATAGAGATAGCAAGACTGGGAACAAGTTTGAATTTAAGCAAATTATAGTCAAGACTTATTCAATTAATTCTTATATGAATAAGAATTGAGTTCGAGTTCATCCGCATCAACTTATATTTTATATTTAGGAACAACCGTTTTTTTAATACAAGAGATTTCTAACTTGTTTACAAACGATTTCTTTAATTTTGACGATATATATATTTAGGAACAGTTGTTTAAGCTTGTTTACGAACTATTATATATTTAATTTTGACATAGTATATTCTTTGTATTATATATTCTAACTTAATCTATAATTTTAATGATTAATAAATTAATTGCGTAAAACTCGAGTTTGATTAAACCAATCTTGGGTAGCTGGCAACTTGATCATGATTCGGGCTCATAATATACACCTACTTTTATGAATTGTGAATTAATGCTAATAATGATATTGTCATGCATGACTAGATACGCATTCATGTACAGCTGAAGCTGGGGAGGCCGACTTAACCTATGTCGTCGTAGGGTATGTTATATATAATGATTTGAAATTGATTAATTTTCTGTGTGTATATACATGTTCTCACAACTACACGACTAGTCCCATATCAAAAATTTATAATATGAGAGGTATTGTTAGGGCATGTTTGGATAGTGAGATGAGATGAGTTGAATATAATATTGTTAGAATATTATTTTTTAATATTATTATTATTTTGAGATTTGAAAAAATTGAATTGTTTATTATATTTTCTGTGAGAATTTGGAAAAGTTGTAATAACGAGATGAGATGAGATAAAGTGAGATAGTTTCTCTATCCAAACTAGCCCTTTATTCCATTTCGTGATCACTGGAAGCAGCCATAAGAGGGTTTGCAGAGGACAGAGAAAGGACAAAGGATCTTGGAAACTCAAGGAAGGCTTGGAGAAGAAAGAGTAAGAGAATTTCAGGAGTATGGACAAAGAAATGGGAAGAACAAAGGGAGAGAAGGGTTTAAATAGGAGGATAACTGATGGTTGGTGTTGGCATTGAAGATGAAGGGATGTGACAGTCTTTGGGAAGCGAACGGACTGACAGGATGATGTCAACAATCGCTAGGTGAATGCATGGATGGCACAATTCGTAGGGAAACCGAGGCATTGCGAGGTTGTTCCAAGTATACTGAAGCATCTCCAAGAAGTTAGATTGACGAGTTCAGTAATGACATGGGTACATTTCAAGAACCTGAGCATTTAATAAATTGGCTAGTGACCTCGGGGAACCCAGACGACGCAAGGCAATAAATAAAGGGGAGTAATGATTAGGCGCGTGGCAAGCACGAACCAACCTGTGACCCAGAACAAAGAAGACGCTTTGGGATCCAATGGTCGGGAAGCTGGGAAGATGGTAGGACATAAAAATTTGCGCGCATTAATGATGGGATAAGGAGGAGGAGCTGGATAGGGTACATTGACAGAAGGGTAGAAGGAGCAACAATCTGACACCCTTGCTGGCTGACAAGCAGGGATATTCGCCTGACCTTGAATCTCGGCACCCATACGTGTCACAGAGGAGTGGATGTTTGGCTAAGGCCACACCGCATTAATGAGATGGAGAAAGCTGTGAAGGGAAGCCAAGCCTCGTTTAATGTGTCTTGAGGCTCGGTATGCCACAACATAAATCCTGGATGGCAGGAACAATAGCCATCAGGTTTAAGTGATCTACGGTGTGGCAAGTGAATGGCTAGCCAGTCACCCAATCCCATGCTGAGCGACATGCCCACTATCATGAAGGTCAGCCAGCTAGGTATAAATAACCTCCTCCCACAACCAGTGAAAAGGTTGACACTTATATACACTCTTAATAAATTTCGCCCTCATCACTCCTCTCTATGCTGGCTTTGCCGTGGTCAATCATATTTCATTAAATGACAACGATCACAGAGTGATCTCCTTTCCTCCCAACTGCGAGGGAATATTCCAAATCTTCCCTAATACCCTCCGACAACAAAACTTTGAGGTGAAAGCCCTAGTTCTATCCAACTGTACTAGTGAAGGCTGCTTATGTACAGTGCTGACAACAAATATTGCACCCTCTCAAATGTAGGTAATTAGTAGCATGGGTTTAATAATATTCAAATCTAAGTACTACTAGGTTTACATAGGTAAACCATAAAAATTATTAGGGCTAAATATAGTACTTTAGATATATTTTATTAAAAAAAATTTACAATCTCATATAAGATATTCTACATGTATGTATTCACAGTTAATCTCAACTCATCTCATCTCATCCAATCTAATCATTACAATTTTATCAAATTCTTATATAAAATAAAATAAACAATTCAACTTTTTCAAATCTCAAAACATAAATAATATTAAAAATACATTCTAACTATATTTTATTCAACTTTTTAACTTTAATCTCAACTCATCTCATATACGAAAACAAACAAGGCTACATGATAGCTTAATTATGAATGGTCGTTAATTTATGACAATAAATTTTGTAATTAAATTTTGAGAAATTCTAAACGCAACCGCGAGTTATCCCCGTTGCGGCCTCCACGCCTACATGGCATAAGTGGTAGACGCATTCGTTTTATTAAACCATCTTTTGAGTCCCTTCACATTCTCGACTACTTAAGAATTACCTACTTGGCCTCAAACGCTTCTTCATAACTCAAAGACCAAATTCCATACTTAATTTTGTTAGGTAAATAATAGATAATAAAATCTAGGATAAAGATTTTGAACTTCTAAAACCGACATCAATTTGAGCAAAATAGTAACACAAAAAAGTATGTTTTCTAATTTGTGCATTACAAAATTTGCAGAGCTTATTTTCTCAAACCTTCCATTTCAGAGAATAACTCAACAACCAAAGAAAGCTTGAAGATTCACACTCAAACAAAAATACCCTCAACTAATAGGCGAAGAGCAAGTTTATACCGCTCTTTATTAGAAAAGCCATTCCTTGTCTTTGGCTCAGAAATAAGCTCCTCAAATGATAGGGAAAAATATGCTTCCCCAAAGGAACCGAAAACCTTTGAGTAATCGAGTTTTGAACTTTGAACATCCACCGAAATGTTGCTGTCTTTCAGTGCAGGAACGTCAAGAAACAGAATTGAAGAACCTCATGAGGCTTCGAAGCAAGTGAATATCTCATCGTAGTCTAGAACCCGGGATGATAAATTTGTAGCCCGAAACTGTGAGGTCGGAGCAGAGAAAGCGCCGTCGTACACAGTTTTTTAGCCAATGCTGTGGACATTGGATAGAGTAGAAGAGGAGTCTTGGTAGTCCATTATAAGGGTCCACGTACGTAAAGGTTTACACACTTTGTTCCTCTTACTCTTCTCTGTGTTCTTTCATTGCAGAACTTTCTCTATAGAATCAAACACGAAGAAAGAATGCCAAGAAAAATATGAAAGAAAGTGAGGGGAAAGAGAACACCTACGTTACCAAAATTTATTTATAAGTTTTTTTTAACATATCCAGTGAATTTGGAACTGCAGAAATGCAGATGAGGCTTAAACCCTAGAAATGCAGATGAGGAGATCGAAGACCAGCTGCTCTGTTTCTTTCAAAATGAAATCCCTCCCTCCCTCCCGCGTTATGTTTTTGAATTTTTTTTTTAAATATTATCAACTGACGTGGCAGTTGCCACGTCAGCCGCGAGGCCGCGGCGGGGTTAATATCCAGTGGTATATAGTAGAATTATTAAATTTGAACCAATGCTCCAAGGAAAACAAAAGAGTAATACATACATATACGGATCAATGACAGCCCCATTTTACCTATAATCTTTTTAATTTGAATTTCCAGTTCAAAAATTTAAAATCTTCATGCTAAATTCTTACCCCTTTTTTTGCCTTGAGTTTCCTTAAAATATACATTCCGAAAAAAATAAAAAATTGTTTTTGAAATAAATGCATAAGAAAATAAACTTTCTAAGGGCAGAACCATTTTAGGTTTCTGGCATTCCACGGGTGTTGTAGCTCCCTTCCTACATTGTATTTAAGCCTGTATGATCCAGAACGATTACTGGCGGCCACTACGTAGGGCCCTTCCCACTGTGCGCTGTGCTTGCCTTCGTCTTGGGTCGTGACCCTTGTTTCTCTCAGGACTAGGTCGCTGACCTTGAATGATCTAGGTTTAACCCATTTGTTGAAGTATTTCTCGGCTTTTCTTTTGCTAAAAGGTTATGGACCTTTGCCTCCTCTCTTATCTCTTCAAGTAGGTCTAGTTGTTCACTGAGAGCCTGGTTGTTCTCCGCTTGGTCTAAGTGGCAGGTCTGGTAAGTGGACAAGCCAACCTCTGTGGGGGTGAATGCTTCAGTTTTGAATGCCAAAGTGAAAGGCATCTCCCTTGTTGGAGTCTTGTAGGCCCACAAGACCCGTAGATGCTCTTCTACCCACTCGCATTTCTGGTCGCCCAACTTCTTTTTCAAGATCCCAAGTAGGGATTTATTTGTACATTTTGCATGCCCGTTTGCCTGAGAGTTCCCAGGCGATGAGTACCTTACTTTTTTTTATCCCGAGTTCCTAGCACCATGCTCTGTAATGCTCCAAATTGGAACTACCCCCCGTTGTCAAAGATTATAGTGTTAGGGATCCTAAATCTGTACACGAAACTTTTTCATAAAAACCTAGTGATGAGTTTGGCTATTATGGTGGCTAAAACTTCTACTTCCACCTACTTCGTGAAGTAGTCTACTACTACTAACATGTGCTTTACCCCGTACTTTCTTAGTGGGAATGGTCCAACCAAGTCGACCCCCTACTGGGCAAAGGGCTACGGGAAGGTGGTTGAGGATAATTTCTCTAGTGGGCAGTGTGGGATTGGGGCTTACGCTTGGCTCTGAGTGCATCTCCTGGTGAACTGTTTGGCGTCCCTGAGGGTGTTGGACTAGTAGTGCCCTGTCCTTAGGGCTTTTCTTGCTAAGGCTTTCCCGCCTGAATTTTTATCGCAGACACCTTCGTGTATTTCTGCGAGGACATATTGCGCTTCTTTAGGTGAGATGCACCTTAGTAAGGGTGTTGTGAAACCTTTTTTATACATGACGGTGCTAATTTTGACAAACCACGATGCCTTCCTCCTGATCTTCCTAGCCATCTCTTTTCCTTCGAGGAGCTTTCCAGTCTTTTGGTAGTTTTCTATCTTGATGGCCCATTCTGGAATCTCGGGGGCCCACCTGTGTTATTGTGATCTCGACGGCTAGTACCTTGATTAGCCTCCTTTACACCTCCCATGGTAATTTTGTGTCATCCTTCACTGTTGCCGCCCTTGCCAACCTATCTGCCATTTAGTTGTCAGCCCTTGGTATTTGTACTATAGAAAAGTGATCGAACTGGTTGTGGAGTGTCAGTACTAGCTCGACATACTTCTTCAGCTTCTCTCCTTTGGTGGTGTTGCCCCTATTACCTGGTTTACCACTATCTAGGAATCAACCTTTACCTCAACTTGCTTGGCACCTAGCGCCTGGGTGGCGGATAATTCTGCTATCAACGCCTAATACTCTGCCTCATTATTGGTGGTCTTGAAGGTGAGCGTTGCCATATAGTAGTGCTCTTGTCCTGCTTTTGTGACAATATGGACCCCTATGCCGTCCCCTACTTGATTGGTGGACTCGTCGACAAAGACTATCTAGGGTCGGCCAAGGGGTGACGCCGCTATCTCTGCTGGGAAACCTTTGAATTTGGCTGCAAAATCTATGAAGAATTGGCCCTTAATTGCGTTTCTAGGTGCATAGTTGATTTCGAACTCACTGAATTCTATTGACCATGCAACTAGCCACCTTAAGGAGTTCACTTTTTGTAGCACTCTCCCGAGAGGATTTTCTATCAATACCTTTATTGGGTGAGCCTGGAGGTATGGTCACAGCCTTCTGGCGACTACTACTAGTACAAACACTAGCATCTCCATCATTGGGTATCTAATTTTCTGTGCCTCTTAGGGTACGACTCATGTAGTAGATTAGGGCTCGATTTCCTTCTTCCTTTACTAGGACGACAGATATAGCTTGGGGGGATATCGCCAAGTACACATATAAGTTGTCCCTTTGATTAGGCTACTTCAAAAGGGGTAGATTGGTCGGGTACTGCTTCAGTCCTTGGAAGACTTGTTCACACTTTTCATTCCAAGGATGTACTTTCCTCAAAATTTGAAAAAATGGGAGGCATTTGTCCGTGGACCTTGACACAAACCTGTTCAAGGCTGCCACCATTCTTGCTAATCATTGGGTGTTATTGGTAGTTCATGGCGGTGCCATGTACGGGATTGCTTCTATATTCTTAGTGTTCACTTCTACTCCTTTCTCTGAGACTACGAACCCCAGGAATTTGCTCGAGTTCACTCCGAACACGCATTTGGCTGGATTCAACTTCATCTTGTATTTTTGTAATACTGCGAAGGATTACCTGAGGTCTACTAAGTGTTAGGCATCTTCCTTGCTCTTCACCAGTAGGTCGTTTACATATAACTCCATGGTCTTCCCAATTTGGTGCTTGAACATCCGATTGACCAGCTTTTGGTATGTTGCCCTGGCGTTCTTCAACTCGAAAGGCATTACTCGATAATAGTAGAGCCCTCTATCAATTATGAACGTTGACTTCTCCTTATTTTCCTTATTAATCTTGATTTGATTGTACCTGGAGTAGGCATCCATAAAAATCAAAAGTTTATGCCCAACTGTGGCGTCCATGATGATGTCAATCCGGGGAAGTGAAAAATTGTCCTTGGGACAAGCTTTGTTGAGGCCGATAAAGTCCACGCACATCCTCCATTTACCATTGGCTTTTTTGACAAGCATTACATTGGAAAGCCATTCATGTAAACAATTTTGTTTTCTTAAGGACAAAACAACATTTCTTTCACTTGGACACTCAACAAAACCTGATTAAAGTATCCAGAATGATACAAGAGAATTTTCTTATTTTTTTTCCATCTTTGGTGAAACAAAACTTAGTTTTCCCAGAAATCAACCAGAAATATCGTTTGTGAGCCACCCTATATAATTCATTATTTGTTTATTTTGAGATTAGGCTATACCCAATGAAAAACTTGAAAAACCTTCTACTACCTCAAAGACCCAAAATATATTCAAGTGAATATCCCATCTAAAACTCAATAGAGTGTCAAACATGATCTAATCAGCAGGAAAACTGACAAAAAAGTGTGAAATGAAGAAGTCCTCAACTTCAAATTCAAATGTTTTGCAAGACAAAACCCAAAAGGCATCAATTCATTAGAACCGAAACAAAAATATGGTTGTAACAATCAAAACCAGCACAACACCACTAAAAGGAAATATAATTCAGAAAAAAGAAATCATGGGCATAAGTAATTGATTACCAATCAAGAGTGGTTATGATGACCCCAAACAAGAGAGGCAAAAACCCATTACTCAAAATGTTAATAGCAATTGCACTACCAATAACCTCCTGAATATCAGCACCAATGAGGGCCAACTCAGCCATCACCCAAAGCACCAGCCTTGTCCATGTGGGGTACTCTTCCCTGTAGAGCTCGGCCAAGTGTCGCCCGGTGGCAAGGCCTAGCCGAGCTGCCAGAAGCTGCACCAACAGCCCTATGGCTATGGCCCACATAAGCAGCCATAGCAGCGAGTACCTGTTGATGGCACCCGCCTGGAGATCCCCCTCCAAGTTCCCAGGGTCCAAGAACACTATGCTCATCAAGAACCCAGGCCCCGTGAAATCGAAAGCTTCTTCCACTAGAACGGCGGCACACGGTCGAAGCCAGACATGGAGTTTTTAGCCTCGTGGTGGCATTATGTGCCACAGAGGGATTGGAGAGAGAGTGGGGGGAGGGGGAGGGGAGACGGATGGAGGGAAATGATTGGAAAATGAGAGGGACTTTTAATTTTATTAGCTTATTGCGGTGTAACAACCCGATCCTAATAATAGGCTATAGATACATTTTATATATTTTCTTATAGCTATAATATTTTATTATTGTTAATATTATTATTATTATTATTATTATTATTAGATTTTATAGGATTATTATTTTAGAGTCCTATTCCCATAAAAATTCCTAAACCCATACCCATGGTTCCACTACTTCACTCATGCACGGCTCCAATACACTTCCATTCACGTTCGGCCAGCCACCCCATGCACGCTACCTTCCATTAATCACTCATGCACATGCACATCACGTACGCCCCTTCCCCTAAGTTGTTTACCTATCCACTTAGTGTTTGTATCCTCGTAGGATTAGGTCTTCTAGGTGCAGCCAACCTCCTCCTCCCCCTTGCCTATAAAAGCCACCGAGACCCCCTTGTAACACACACACAAAACTCATCACAGAACCACCGAAACCACCACAGCAAAGAGAACCCACCTCTCTCGTTCATCTCGGCTTTCTCCCTCTCTCCACCTTCACTCAATCATCTCCTCCACGAAAGGCCAAGAGCCACTCCACCGTAGTTGCTTCCATCAGACCATGCACAACCACCGTAGAAAGCTGACCATCCTCTGTTTTTGCACCCAAAAACAGAGCAGCCCGAGCATCCCAACGTGAGCCCCGCGAACCTCCACCACCGAGCTCCTCCCTGTCGAAACCCCACAGAAACCGCCGACAGATTCTACCCCGTCGAGCCCACTTCCTTCCGATAAGCTCATTGTCGTCCAACCTCCTCTCTCTCTCGGTTGTTTCGGTGACAACACTCTCTCACTCGGAACTCTCTCCCTCTCACGGCGTCGCACCACCTAGCCCTGGAACCCAGCCGCGTCGCCTCACTTCCAGCCACCCAGAACCGCCTCAGCCCGTCCCTGTCGCATACCCCTCTCTCGGTGAGCCTCTGTTGTTCTCTCGCATGGCACTGTGTTTCCGTTGCACTGCGCGTCCCTTCTTTGCTTCTACCGAGTATTGAGTATCACATGAGTTCACAAACGGGCCTTGGGCCCTATGAATGGTGGGCTTAGTTGTTTAGCTTGTGTTTTAAAAGTGTTTCGGGCCTTGTTTTAAATCTGATGGGCAATTCCTTTGTGGGATAAAACTTGAGGATAATTAGACATATAATATGTTAAAACTTGTAATTTAAATTGGGCCGATTTTATGATGTTTCAAACATTTTTAGTGGTTTTATTAGACTTGATATTTCAAGGAGGAGTTATATTTTATTAAATAAATAAATTAGTCATAAAATATATTTAAAATATATTTTTTTAAAGTATACTATCAAGCCTAATATTTTGTTAATATTCTTTTATGTATTTAATAGAAGTTTAATGAAAATTATTATGTTATACTTTAAATAGAAAATAAAGCAATATGTTAAGAGTATTAAAATTATATTAGTATTTATTAGATTTCTTAAATTAAACAATTATTTTAATCATGAGAAAGTAAATCTATTTTAAGAATTTAGGTTTTTATGACTTATTTAAAACAGCCCAAGTGTTTTATTAAGTTATAATATGTTATTAGTATTTTTTTAGTAATTTAAAAATATCAGGATTTATTGTTTATAGTGTTAAGCAGAATATTTATTTAACTATTTTCTATATTATGAATTTAATTAAAGTAGAAAATTAGTACATGTTTATTCTAGACAGATTTAGTGACGTTTAAAATACTGCGTTTAGGTGATGAGTTACGAAGTGAGATTCAAGAAGAAGCGCAGCAAGGTAAGTTATTTGATCACAAAATTAGGATCATCACAGTTCAGCTTATATATATGTATCATTCAAGCCAGTTCATTGATAGCCAATTTTTATGTACCACTCATGTCATATGCAAACATGTCATCCAGCATAACATACGATCATGTCATTCCGAATCATGTTCAGTTCAGAACTTATAATTATGTATGTATTATGTCATGCATCTCATGGTCATAAGACACGTAAGCTATCTTAAGTTCAAGTGCAAGATAAAAACAGTTCAGTTAATCAAATGGCCATTCAGATGCATGGTACTAATGCAGTTCAGATCAGGGTAGACGTGCAAGCCAAGGACTCAAGCGTGGTCCACCATAGTATGCTAGAATACTATTAGCGGCTCCCCTCGTGGCCACAGGACGTCGGGCCAATGCACAACCTCGCACACAGGGTTAAGTGTGTTGGCCAGTCAGTTCAGTCAGTTAAGTCAGTTAAATCAGAACAATCAGTTAAGTCAGTTCAGTCAGTTAAATCAGAACAGTCAGTTAATTCAGATAAATCAGTCATGCATAGCATAGACATCAGTATGAACAGTCATGAATTTTAAGTTCTCAGCATGAAAAACTTTTATGAAAACCTTACGTTTAGTATGTTAACGTTGTGATGGATTTCTTACTGATTATTCGACTCATTTTAGTTTATTTTTATGTTTTTAACCACCCAGGTGAGGATGATGATTACGAGCAGACATGCCAGAATTAGAAGGAGCAGTTGATTTAGTTTCAGACCTTCTAGAATAAATTACTTTTATGACATGACTTTTATTCAGTTTATTCAGTTAAGTTTTTTTTTAAGACATTTCTTATCAGACAAAATTTTATGAAATAAATCCTAAATTTGTTCTTTTTTTTTATATGAGATCTCTTGCCAGGTTTATTTTATAAAAAACACGTGACACTCCTAGCCTACGGGAAGGGGGTGTTACATGCGGTGAGTTCATATCTCCTCTAATAATATTTTAAGTGGCTGCAAAACCTTTTACAGCGACAATTTTCAGCCACAAATAATATCTATTGCGGCGATTTCTACATTCGACGGAAGGAAAATGCATCTACAGTAAAAACTGTTTATTGTGGCTAAAAAAGTCGTTGCAATATCTATCAAGTTGCCACAAAAACTGATTTGTTAATTTCTCCATAAGCTTTCTCCAAACTCGTTGTAAGCCTAACAAGTAAAATGAAGTTTGTAGAACAATTACCTAGAAGAAGGAAGGAGGTGAGAAAGTTTTCTGAATTCAATTCATTCATTATTTCAATAATGACAAGAGGTGCTTGGTGCTGGTTTATGTACAACAAAGAATAACTAACTCTGACATGCCAGAGGTAAAAAAGGAATATTCATCTGAGTGCTACAGCTACGTAACAAACTGTGCAATTACATAAAAGGACTGTATAATTACTTAAAAGGACATGATGACTTAATTACAAGAGGACCCTTTCTAGTAGTTTGAGAAGGGCATTATCACAAGCTACGAGTGCATGAGGCTGCAAGTCAGATGTCTTCATGGTAGCACTTTAAGCTTGATCTTGATGATCTTGATGAATTACAGTAGAGGAGCTGTGATGAACATGCTACTCTAATATCCCCCCAGGAGATGGAGAATAGATGTTGTCTATTCCCATCTTGGATAAGTGAGCACATAGAATGTATGAAGGGAGAGATTTAGTAAAAATATCAGCTAGCTATGAATGTGTAGAGACATGTGAAATTCTGATTTGTTTTGCAAGAATTTGATCTCGAATTATGTGGCAATCCACCTCTATGTGTTTTGTCCTCTCATGGAAGATGAGACTAGCTGCTATGTGAAGAGCAGCCTGATTATCACAGTACATGTCAGCAGATTTAGGATGGGAAATGGCAAGGTCAGAGAGGAGATGCCTCAGCCAGGTGAACTCAGTGGAGAGGGAAGCCATTGCACGATACTCTGCTTCAGTAGAGGATTTGGAGACCACAATTTGTTTCTTTGAGTGCCATGAGATGAGGGAATTACCCAAGAAAACAAAATAACCAATAACAGACTTTCAAGTGTCAAGACATGATGCCCAGTCTGAGTCACAGTATCCTTTTAAGTGAATGGAGGAATTGGAGGATAGCAAGATACCTTGGCCAGGGGCATTTTTGAGGTACCTTAGAACTTTATGTGCTGCAGCAAGGTGAACATTAGTGGGTTTATCCATGAACTGGCTAAGAATTTGAGTGGGATAATTGATGTCAGATCTGGTTAAGGTAAGATAGAGGAGCCTGCCAATGAGTTGTCTGTATGGAGTAGGATCAGACAATGGAGAACTAGTGGTTTTGCTTAATCTGTGGTTTTGGTCCATGGGAATTTTGAGTGGCTTGGATGCTAATTGTCCTGAGTCAGCAAGTATATCAAGGGTATACTTTCTTTGGCAGAGATGGATTCCAATAGGGGACCTAGCAACTTCAATGCCCAAAAAATACCTTAAATGGCTAGATCTTTTATTTTGAAATGGTGATTCAAGACGGATTTTAAGGTTGAAATAGATTCAAGTGAGTTGCTTGCAACCACTATGTCATCTACATAAACAAGTAAAGCTGTGAAAGTGGCACCATCGATATAAGACAAAAATAATCAGCCTTTGACTGTTTAAAACCAAACTGAATGAGGGATGTAGAGAACTTGTCATACCATTGTCTTGAAGCTTGTTTAAGTCCATAGAGACTTCTAAGCAGCTTGCAAACTTGGACTAGGTTGCCCTTTTTATGGCCAGGAGGTCTTTTCATATAAATTTCTTCTTGAAGTTCTCCATTGAGAAAGGCGTTGTTGACATCGAATTGGTGAAGATGCCATCCATTAACAGCAGCCAAAGCAAGTATAGTTCTGACTGTGAAAATTTTAACCACTAGAGAAAAAGTTTCATGATAATCCACTCTTTCTTGTTGAGTGAATCATTTGGCAACTAGTTTTTCCTTTTTTCTTTCAATAGTACCATTGGAATTGTACTTGTTTTTGAATACATACTTGCAGTCAATTGGGATTTTACCATGAGGTAGGTAAGTGAGAACCCAGGTCTTATTAAATTCTAGTGCATCAATTTCTACTCCCATTGCCTTACACCAATCAAGGTCTTTGACAGCTTGTCTATAGGTTTGTGGGTCTTGAGTGGATGAAATGGAAGTGGAAAATAAGGAAAAACTTGGTGACAAACGATCATAAGAAATGAAATGAGATAGAGGGAAAGAGGTACCTGATGTCATGGCTTTTGATGGAGCAGGTGAGATGAAGGATGCTTGCTTGCAGTGAAAATCCTGAAGGTATTAAGGAGCTATCCTTGTTCTAGTTGACCTTCTGAGTGGGGGTGGAGAAGCATAAGTAGAGTTGGAAGGGAGTTCAAGAGAAAGAGAGAAGGGTGGAGGTTCAAAAGGCAAAAGGGGAGAGGGTGAAGAATCAATAGTCTGTAAGGGAGGGGGAAGTGATGAAATAGGTAAAGGAGCAGAAGAAGAAAGTGATGGGAGTGAAGAGGAAGTGGGGTTGGAAAATGGGCTGGGTAAGAAAGTGTTTGGTGGTGGAATGGTGGTATGTAAATGAGGAAGGGAATGATGAAAAGGAAAGATATGCTCATAGAATGTGACATCTCGAGAAAGAAAGACTGCTTGAGTGTTAAGATCAAATAACTTGTATCCTTTTACCCCAAAAGGATAACCAAGAAAAACACATCTCCTGCCTTGAAGGTCTAATTTCTTCCTATTTTGTGAAAGGGTGGAAGCAAAACAATGACACCCTAATACTTTCATATGAGAATATGAAGGGGGAATGTTGAAAAGAATTTCAAAGGGGGTCTTATTGGACAGAACTGAACTTGGAACTTGATTAATTATATATGCTGCAGTGAGAATAAAATCAGTCCAATATTTATTGGGATGATTGGATTGTATTTTAAGAGTTCGAGCTATATTCAAAAGGTGTTGGTGCTTTCTTTCAACAACCCCATTTTGTTGGGGGTGTTTCTACACAAGTTCTATGATGGATGATTCCCCTTTTATGGAAAAATTCTTTCATTTGAAATTCAAGGCCATTGTCACTTCGAAGTATTTGAACCTTTGTGTGAAATTGTGTATTAACAAGATTGCAAAAAGACTCAATACATTGTCTAGTGTCTGATTCAACCTTGAGTAGATAAATCCAAGTGGTTCAAGAGAAGTCATCTACTATAGTTAGGAAGAATCTATGACCATCATATGATTCAATGGAATTGGGACCCCATATGTCACAATGTATAAGTTCAAAAATAGTTTTACTTTGATGATTGTTCATTGGAAAAGGGAGCTTATGATGTTTAGCAATGGGGCACACATGACAAGGATTGTTATGAGAAATTGTAAAAGCGTGATTCTGAATTGAAGCATCTTGAAATACATTTAGCTTGGAAATGGGTGTATGACCCAATCTACAATGCCAAATATCTGAAATATGATCTACACTTATGGAAATAGTAGAAACAGCAATCTGTTTGTCTAGAAAAGTAGAAACAATAGGAGACACTGGAGTAGTAAGCAAATTGTAGAGTCCATCATTCATCTCACCTATGCCAATCGTGGTCCATGATAAAATGTCCTGAATAAAACATGATTGTGAAAGAAAAACAAAACAGCAAGAAAGAGATGTAGTCAGTTTTGTTGCTGAGATCAAATTAAAATGAAAAGATGGGACACATAATACATTGTGAAGAATTAATGTATTAGTGAGGTGGAAAGTGCCAATATGTGGTTCCATCTGGTAATTTAACAACAAGAGAAACACAAGAGGAAATGGAGGAGAGAGAGAGGTGCTGCAAATCATGTAATCTGTAGCACCTGTGTCTATGATCCATGGTAAATGGGCTTTTGAATGGTGTGTGTTAGTGAAGGAAGTGAGAGAAAGGGAAGTACCATTCATGGTAGTGTTGACTGAATGAGTGGCAATGGGAGCTTCTCTTGACTGTAATAGGGGCAAAATCTGTTAGTATTGATCCTTGGTAAAAGTAAGTTGAGTATCTGATGGAGGTTCTAGCTCAAGGAATGTCATGTTGGCATAGGGAGGGTCAGATTACTTACCTTTTCCATGCAACTTATGGCCTGGGGGATAGCCATGTAGTTTATAGCATTTATTTGCTATATGTCCTGTCATATGACAGTGTGTGCAGGTTGGTGGTTGAGCATTTCTAGCCTTGAAACAGTTTTCAAGCAAGTGGCCAGTAATTTTGCAATAGGTACAATAAGGTCTCTCACGCTTTGGTGGTTGGGATGATTTGGAAAGAGGTTTGTAAGAGGATTGAGGGTGTTTGGCAGCAAGAGCCATGGAGTTAGGGGATGGTATTCCAGAGAGAATCGAATGTTGCATTTCCTGCTATTGAATTATGGAGAAAATCTTGTTGATGGGAGGTAATGGGTCCATGAGCATGATTTGATCTCGAGTCACATTATAAGTGTCATTTAGACCCATGAGAAATTGTATAACACAATCTCTCTGATATCTATCATATAAGACAGCAAGCTTACCACAGGTACAATAGACATAGGTTCATATATGATAAGTTCATCCCATAAGGTTTTAAGCTTACCAAAGTAGACATTAACAAAGTCACTATCTTGTTGCAAACCTGTTAAGGATTTCTGGAAAATGCGATGGCCATTTTGTTGAGTGAATCTATCTCTAAGTTCAGTCCAGATTTGTTGAGCATCATCCACCAAGATAATGCTAGATTTGAGGCCTAGGTTGATAGAGTTGTGAAGCCAGGACACAATGAGGTCATTACATCTATCCCAGGCTTCATGTAAAGGGTCTTTTGGGTCTAGTGGTTTGGACAAGGTGCCATTTATAAATCCAAGTTTATTCTTGGCATGCAGAGCCCTGCACCTGGCTCTAGACCAAGTAGTATAGTTTTCTGTGGTAAGAAGATCTGGAACTAAAGGGAGGGAAAGGTTATCTCCATGGTCAAGTCTATAAGGGTTGACAATGTTAGTGAAATCGAGAAAAATGGATGTGTTGGATTTGGGTCTTTTTGAAGTGGGTGTTTCTTTTGAAATGGGTGTTTCCATTGAAATTTCTCAGGAGAACCTGTCTCTTGATACCATGTAAGAATAGCAGGTAAAATGAAGTTTGCAGAACAATTAACTAGAAGTAGGAAGGAGGAGAGAAAGTGTTCTTAATTCAATTCATTTACTATTTCGATAATGACAAGAGGTGGTAGGTGCTGGTTTATGTACAACAAAGAATAACCAACTCTGACATGCCAGAGGTAAAAAAGGAATATTCATCTAAGTGCTACAGCTACGTAACAAACTGTACAATTACATAAAAGGACTGTATAATTACATAAAAGGACATGATGACTTAATTACAAGAGGACCCTTTCTGGTAGTTTGAGAGGGGCATTATCACAAGCTGCGAGTGCATGAGGCTGCAGGTCAGATGTCTTCATGGTAGCACTATCAGCTTGATCTTGATGATCTTGATGAATTACAGTAGAGGAGCTGTGATGAACATGCTGCTCTAATACTCGTGCTTTAAGTTTTGCGACGATCAAAAAATTGCTGTAAATAGTTTTTTTGAACGATTTTGAAATTTAAAATTGCTGCAAGAGAGCACTTTCGTAATTGCAGTGATTAACAAATAGTCATAACAATTTTTTTAATATACCGGCGAATGTTTTTATTGCAAAAAGTGAAAAATCGCTGCAAAAGACCAATATATTGCTATTATTATTATCATTATTAGTTGTTAGTAATATATATTGGCTCAATCTATATTATATATATATATATATATATTTAGCTGATCCGATTTAGTCAATGTGCGACCTTAATTGTTAACTTATACCTATCCAAATTATTTCTAAGTACTGTTTCTACAATTTAAAGTCAGAATTAAGTGGAGGCTAGTAATTATAAGACGTCTTTGGCCTGATCTATTATATATATGGAGCCAATATTTGAAATAGGGTTCACATTCTGAAACCTTAACCTTTATATAATTATATTTATTTATTTATTTATTCATGTTTTGAGTGATATTCTTGCATGCGTTGTATTTAAATAATGCTAGCTAATTTTATATATTAACTAGTACTCATCTAAACTTTTGTGACCAAAGTTCAATAACATGATTCATCTCTTAGCTAGCTAAGGATCGAAATTAATTAAAGGTAATAATTAATTTCAATTTGTTTATATATAATCAATGAGACAAATATGCGATAAATGCTCATTTCAATTAGTTAAATATGAATGGATGTTTTTTCTTTGAATTTTCGACCGAGTATGTATAATACTTATTAATAATTAGTCTTAATTTGGATTGAAATATTTGGCTCCAGTAGTACTCCATTGTGGCTTTCAGCCTCATCATTTATTATTTACATCGATCAAGTAGTTACTATATATGGTTGTAAAGAGAATCTGATCAGGACATGATTGTGATCAGTTTATTTATGGTACAGATCGACCAACTATTGAGAATTAAGTTTCAACATTTTTGTAAAAATATTAACTGACAGCACTAATTGTTGAAAGAAATGGAAGATGATCATGATGTGGGAGAGATACTTGAAACCAGTAGTCAACAATCAAATGGGAGTACTTTAGATGCAGTGCACCAAACAACTTTTGGGATTGGTGAATAATTAATTGTATCAAAAAATTTTCACAACCTCCTACTACTCACCCATCAAAAAATCAATAAAAAAATCATTTGGATTGATTGCATATGACAATCCAAATGATCAAGATTAGAGGCGTACTTCAAGATCAGTCCAAAGGCATGAGCAACATAGAAGATTAGGAAAAACTATTCCTGGTCAACATGTTATCCGAATCAACGAAGTAGTACTTCGGATGTAGTTCGCCAAGTAGCTTTTGGCAAGAATGGTCATGAAGAAGCAACTGCTTTTGGCATTGGTCATGAAGAAGCTATAGCTGCTTTTGGCATTGGTGAAGAATTCAAAGATGACAATCTGAATGATCAAGAGAGACGTCCAAGATTCCAGACACGTGAGCAACAAAGAAAATTAGGAAAAAGTATTCCTGAGCATGCTATCCAATTCAACGAGAGTACTACTTCAGATGCAATTCACCAGGCAGCTTTTGGCAATATTGGTCATGAAGAAGTAGCTGCTAATTTTGGCATAGTTGGTCATGAAGAAGCAACTACTTGCACTGTTCATGAAGAAGTAGTAGCTTTTGGTATTGGTGGAGAAGAACATGATTATCCAAATGAAAGAGAGACGTCCAAGAGTCCAGACGCATGATGAAAGTAGAAAATCAAGAACAATTGTTCTTGAATATGCGATCTGAATCAACGATAATGAGAGACAAAAGCCTATGTTCAAAGTCGAAAAAGCAGCTTACGTCTCGAAGATCGTCTCCATTGGTCCAAATCATTATAATGTACCAAGTCTACGAGCCATGCAAACCCAAAAACGGCGATTTCTCGATCGCCTAATTTGAAACCGAAAAGGGCAACCTATCCTTGAAGAAAGTCTTAAAAATGCCATGAGAGAATTAGAGGAAAAGACCAGAGATTTCTATATAGAAGACTTTCAGGCTATAAAGCCTAATGATTTTGTGCATATGATGCTCCTTGACGGTTGCTTCATTGTAGAACTGCTGCGTTCATACGAGGTATTCTTTTGCACTAAATTCCCTTTAGCAATTCTGATCACTAGAAGTTGAATTGACGACATTTATACTTCTTGACTTCTTGTAGAAAAAATATCCAGGGGAGCCCATTCTTGAAACACGATGGACGTTGCCAAATATTTCTTGTGATTTACTTTTGCTTAAGAACCAACTCCCTATGTTTGTACTACAAAAGATTTTTGAACTTACTACCTTGAGGGGGGAGGCAAGTCTAAACAAGCCTACTCTTGGAGTTTTTGAACCTTTGAGACTTGGGAAGGATGAATTTGAAACATTTGCGTTGCACAAGCACGCCCATGGCGAGTATGTACATCTATTAGCTTTGTTTCACTCTACCTTAACTTTAGGGGATAACATATACATGCAGCAGCCTACAAAGAGTGAAAAGAAAAAAACACATCTTATGCTTCCTGGGAAAGGTTGGGTGCATAATGCCAAAACACTTAGTTATACTGGTATTGAGTTCAAAAACAATTCTGGTAGCATTCTTGACATAGAGCTTAAAGGCAAGATATTAAAGATTCCGACCATGATCATCCATGATGGCACCAGCCCTTTGTTGAGGACCTTGATAGCATATGAAAAAAACAATCGATATACAGCTCCATATTTTTGTTGTCTTGCAGTGTTCTTGAACAACATAGTGGATACGGTCGAGGATATCAAGATTCTTCATGATGCTGGGATTATCAAACAAGCAAAGGGTGGAGATGAGGAGGTGGCGAATCTTTTCAACGGCCTCACTAAAGAGCTGGTGTTTGATATTGATAAGGAGTACTGCTACATGACCAAGCAAATTGAAAACATCAGTCATCTTTGTTGAGCACACGATACCAGAGTTCGAATTTGTCGTCTCCTCGCCAGGCTAAACTATAAGGGATTACTCACAACATATGCTTCCATCCTTGTCACAATCATCTTTTTCCCCTTTTGCCGCTAATTTCTCAAGTTACGGAAACTCAATTAATCAGTACTATTCACCTCCGTCTTAACTATAAGCATTAGGATAAAAACAAAACACTGTTTGAAATGGTTGATGCAGGTTTAACTAGTGGAGCCGACATTGATGATTGAGCCCTGCATTAATTTGCACAACAATTAGCTCGGTATTGGTTTTTCAATAAAACAGAGAGTATTCAGGTCTCATGTAGTAGTGGGCTTTTTTTTTTTCTTTTTTTTAAATCAAGTCGTTTATGCTATGTTTATGTTGTTCCATTGCATATGTCAATACTATGTGTATTATGTTTGAATTTCGAATTGAATAAATCAATCTTGGAGCTAGAAGTTGTTGGACCTTGCTCACAATATTCCATGTAATAGATTGTGACCTCCATAAATTTTCTAATTTATAAAGAATGAAAAACATCTTCCTTCAATTTTTTGTCACACATATATTACAAATATGTGGGACAAAAATGATTTCCTCAAAAGCTTTTATTCAATGAAATGAATTCCTCCCTTGATGGAGGAAGTTACTTTAATTTAATGGTATAATTAAGATGAATGATATTTGCAGTCTCAGGGTATATAAGTCTCACGTAGAGTTTTTGGAAAAATAGATAAATATGCATGAGATGTATATAAAAAAATTAATTATTTTATAGCAGGCCCCATTTTTTTTAAAGATAGTATGCGAAACTTACATTCTAAAACTATACATAGCATTACTTGTATATTAATAAGTCTTTAAAATTTGGGATTGACAAATTATCAACAAGTACATTTTGAACATTCTTACCTTTTTTTCTTGGTTCACTATGGAATTCCAGTCCACATGATCCAGCTTGATGGAAACAGGCCAGCCCGGTATATAAGAGCGTGCAAGGAAAATAAAGAATGTACCAATTATATGCAAAGTGTTAAGTCTCCTCAAATGAACATAAGACGGATGATTTTCTTGTAAGGTGGTGGAAATAACACATAATACCCAGTAACCCATTTGAGACTTATTGGGAATTAATGTGTCAAGTCTCGAAAATAACACATAACTATTACACACCCACGTACGAGAGAACCATGTAAATATGGAGTTGCGCGGATCTCTTCCGCGTAGATAACTCCTTTTAATTATATATTGATCGAATTGGATACAACTGTTCACACGTAAACCAATGTTTACCATGATATGTATACAAAATATTGGTTCCATTAAAGTATTGCTTCATTTCGTATACTATGACTGTTCCATCGAGCTGTAAAAGCAATTCTCGGAATTACAGCAAGGATTGAGATCAAGAGTACTACAACACCCACAAACATCAATCTTAAAAATGAGGAGTTTAAGAAAGGGAAAGAGCCTTCATCCACTTGGCTCTATAGGCATGCATTTAAGGAAACACTTAATTAATGAACCCAATAGCATTTTTTTAGGTCCTCTGGTTCAAGTAGTACACTACTTTTTCTTTTTTTTTTTTTTTTTTTTTATAGGAAATAGATTTCATTTCATCTATGAAGGAAGTTACATCTGTGACTAATCAATACAGAGAAAAATTCTGAATACATGCCAAACTATATATCTGTTGTATGTCTCTCCGCACACAAATTTTTTCGATGGATATAATTGTCTTAACTTCTATAAACTCTCATAAGAGAGTATCACTCTCTATAAAAAAAAGAGATAAAAAACCATCCCCACCTCCAAAGGAGGAAGGGCATCCCAATGTTTATTGGTGTTAATTATGGTGTTCGTTGATTTATGATCAAGTATTTGGTGATTACTGGCAAGAGATCATCGATCTCCATGTCCTTTGGAGGAGACCATTGACTAAAGAAAGTTGGTTGGTTCACTAGCCCAAGCTGCAGATTAAGGCACATTGACCGGATGTAATATATCTTGACGTGGATTGGCAATTCGTTTTAGGTACTACAGTACATGGCATGGAATCTGGTACACATCCAAGAGCATGGGCATGCATTTGTGTGTGTATTGGTCATGTGCTTCTCCTACAAGCATTAAGCCTCCATCCATCTTTCCTTTATTAATGTATCCTTTTTTTTTTCTTTGTTTTAGGGAAGGGGCCTCCATTTCTAGTTGACTGTGCGACAAATACACCAGCTTTCACAGCTGAAAGAAGTCCAGCATCAAACACTCCTCCCGCAGACACCACGGTCACTATTTGTAATTGTATCAGAAAACCAAAGTTGTCTCAAATTCCATATAATCTTTTATCAGCAAAAACATCACCAACTATAGTCATCCTCTTGGCAAATAATAGTCTATTCAACTAAATTAATCTATTCATGAGAGAATGCATGCAGCTCTTCATACAAATTAAATTAATAGTTTGTAATAATAGAATTAAGTTAATTTATTAATTTAAATCTCCATGTACTATTCAGTATAGGTTTGGGTAGTGAAAGTATTTGAGAATGTTTGTGAATAGTAGTGAAAAAGTAATAATAGAATATTGAATAGTAGTAAAAAGTAAGTGAAAAGTAATGAATAATAAAAGAAATAGGTGAAAAGTAATAATAAAATAAAGAATAATAATGAGAGTATTTGAAAGTAGTTGAGGTACTCTTGGTACCCAAACCAGTGTGGGAGACAAGTGTGTCAAGGAGTTAGCAACCCATCGAAATACTAATTTGTCTAGAGTCAAATACAAAACATACATAAGAATGCCTTTTAATGTAAGAGCTACAACAAGAACATGAAAAAAATACATGGGAATATAATCAACAACTAGTCGGTCTAATTTTGCTCATCTCCACAATCTAGTAACAAGCATCTCACTTGAAATTCGATTTTTTGATTCAAATACCCATCAAAGGGGAGAGAGAAGAAGACAGAGCTACACTTGAACATGAGAGTAAAGAGATTTGAGAGAGAGATTTACCTGAAATGACATTTGAATTAATACCTGATGGGTTGCTAACTCCTTGATAGTAAAGGGCAGTAAAGTGACGTTGTACATGAATATGTGCAACAGGAGTATTCTCAGGTATTTTTAGATATTATCAGATTTTTCATTCTCAAATATTACTCAAACACAAAATACTTTGTCATTTTAAATATTCAACTTTTTCATCTAATTATTATAACTTTTCCAAACTTTTAAACAAAACGCAAAAAATAATGCAACTTTTTCAAGCTTCAAAATAAAAATTATATTCAAACAACTTTTTAACTTGATAATACTTTTATTCAACTTTTTCTTTCTCTCTTCCTAAAATCCAATAAAATATCTTTAACTCAAACTATTTCACTACGAGCTCTTCTACTCAGCAACCATACAACAAACACCTGCTGATTAGGGAAAAAAATAAAAAAATAAAAAATAGAAGCAAGTGTGTAACATTGTAAGATTGTTGAGTAAATATTTTTTTCACTACTATTCACAAATATTCTAAGATATTTATCCAAAGGAATCTTTAATTCCTTTCTAAAAATCTCCAATATCCTTGCGTCTAATTTCATGATTGTTTTATTCCATCTCAAATGGCAACCTCTGAATCAATTAAATACTATTAACACTCCCTTCCCTAAAAGCTCCCCCAAACCGAATCCAGCTAGAGCGGGGTGGGAGCTTTGGCTCCTCCCCCCTCCCTTCCTTTCTGCCCAGTATTTTCGTCATGTGTCTCTTTTCAAGTCTGTGTTTTTTTTTTTTGTGTTTTCTTCAGATCAAATAAAGGAGAAACAAGGAGCTGGTTTGATGGTGGAGAATGGCGGCATCGCAACTCCCATGACAAAAGCTTGGGTTTTGGGTTTGCTACCGTAAAATCGGTTCATGATTGAATCCAATTGGTGACGGGGACCCTAATCCATGAGCAGACCAAGAAGCATAGAAACGATGTCAGAATGGAATTGTGATGAAGGGGGATCCGGGACAGATGATGCTGAGCTGTCAGATTGCACATTAATGGCGCTGAGATACCATGAGTTGGCAGATCAGCGCAAAAGCAGGAATTGATTGTAACATGATCCTCATTAGGGCCATTTTGAGTGTGTTTCAGTCTTTTGGCCATAACTTTGGCTACGGGTGTCGGAATCGCACATAAGACCCCAATTCGGAAAGCTCCTTTCGACGCGCACGCTGTTTTCAACCTCAAATTCTGCTGTTTTCCCCTTCGAATCACTAGTTTTAGTTAATTTTTACTATTTATGGTAATTTTTCGCTTGTCATTTAGGAAGTCGTTTTAAATCCGATTTGGGCCGGATTTTTTACAGATTGCTTATTTTATTTTGAATTTCAATTTAGAGTGATTTCCAAGATTTGCTATTTTTGGCAAAATTCGGATAAACATGATTTTTGGCTATAACAGTCCAGCTTGTGGACTGATTTGGATGATTTGGTTTGATTTGATAATATTCCGTTAAACCCTAGAGACTTTTCTCTCTGGTTTTGGGTGAACTTTCTCCTGTGAATCATCTGTTGAAACTAGCCTACAGGATAATCACTATCTTGTCCGGCGTCAAATTGTTGGGCCACATGCTCTGCATCGAGCCCCCTAGCACAGAAAAAAGAAACAAACCACTTGGCAAATAATACCGTGATGTATGCACCAGCCACCCAGCACCAACGGCAACAAAAGTCGTCGACCACCTTGTAGCCATCACAGAACCTCTCGTCCGATACAAAGCCCTTAACGCCAACAGAGCTCGACATTGACGTAGGCGGCGAGGCTCAAAGAAAAGTGTTGGGCTAGAGGGATGGTGGCGATGGTAGGTGGAGGGGAAACGAAGGCGGTTTGATGGAGGAGGTGGGTGACGGACGAAGAGAAAAAAATGAAGAAGGGAAGGGGTCATTGGCAAAGAAGGAAGAAGAAGAAAGAGGGGGAAAAAGAGAAGAGAAAGAAGAATGGGTGCGGCACAGGAAGAAAGTGATGAAGCCCTAAGGGCTTCTTGCCAAAACGACACAGTTTTTAGGTGGAGGGGCCAACAACTTTAAGATCTTCAGGTGTTTTTTCATTTTTTTGTAGTGTATTCAAGTGTCTTGTAATTTTGTCCTTTGTTTGTGTAGGAAACAAAAGAAATAGGCTATTGAACTTTCATCCATAGCAGGAAAACCCCTTCCTCCTTTTGAGGATAGGGTGGTTTAGTCCTTTTCCTCCTTTGGAAGATGGGGGTGGTTAGTCCTCCTCCTTTGGAGGTAGGGGACTGTTATCTTTTTTTTTTTTTTTTTTTATGTTATTTTATAGAGAGTGATACTTTCTGACAAACCAGTTTTGTTAGTAGAGAGTTTCAAGAAGTTAAGACAATATTTGTCGCAAAGAAATTTGTGTGCGGGGAAGCTACCAACAGATGAGTAGTTGGGCTTGTAATTTGAGTTTATCTCTGTATTGACCAATCAGTTGTAACTTCATTTTTATGAATGAAATGAAGTCTATTTTCTATACAAAAAAAAAATACAATTAATACTCCCAAAAACTCATGGAAGCTCAAATATAAATTCATGATCAATTAGTTACTTTTAACACAATATATTTAGCTTCCTTTATGAAGTTATTGCTTCTTTTTTCTTTTATAATCTCAACTGTAATTTATATGACATTCAGAGATGGAGAATTTTTATTTATACGGACATCCAAATGAGATGTGGGTGGTGACTTTGCTAGTCAATAGTGGAAGTTCCGGCTGAGCTTCCAAAGTCGGCTCTAGCCTAGCATCACTTTTGCAAGAGATGGGATTAAAGAAAACTCAATTTTTAGTTTTCAAAAATTCGGTTTCATCTAGGTAGCAACCCAAGTCCTAACCCGATTGAGTTATCCAGGCTGGTATCTAAGCCAAGATCTAGATGAACAGTCCTACAAATTGTATGTGTAGAGGATTAATGTCGGTATCACCTAATATATATCATGATATAATATTAATACTAGATCAAAAGTAATTAAGTCCTCCTACTAGGAGGAAACCATAGCCCACTTGACACGATTATGTGTGAATCTAGTGATCCTAAACCAAGGAAAAGGCCTAGTGTAGGAACTCAAAGAATCATCATGACAAGGAAGAGAACTAAACAAGCTCAATTGGCAGTGGTTGGTATCCAGCCCTGCCAATCCACTTGAAACACCTAGCTTGGAACTGTCGAGGGCTTGGGAACCCTCATACAGTTCGTGAGCTTCACCTTTTAGTGGAGGAGAAGGGCCCGGACGTTGTTTTTCTTAGTGAAAAAAGTGTAGAAGGAAGAGAATCGATCTTATTCATGACAAATTGAATTTTGACCATTGCTTTTATGTTGACAGTATTGGTAAAAGTGGGGGCATAGTCATGTTTTGGAAAAAGGAACTAGATGCGGATTTAGAGTCCTATTCACATCATCATATCTCTATTTCAGGCTCTTCTAACCTCTCGAGTAAGAATTGGATTGTTACTGGTTTCTATTGCCAGTCTATCACTGCTAAAAGAAGTGACAGTTGGGACCTCCTTAGACTAATTCACTCCAGAACTCATAATCCATGGTTGTGTATGGGGAATTTCAATGAGATTATGTTTCAAGATGAATACTTTGGTTCCAACACATGCCCCTTCAAACAGATGGAAGAATTCAGACTGGCCTTATCAGACTGTGGTCTTATGGACTTGGGATATAGAGGCTCAAAGTTTACTTGGTGTAATAGACGGGAGGGCTCTGATTTCACCAAATGCCGCCTGGATAGAGCCTTAGCTAATGAAGAATGGATTAATCTCTTTGATTCTAATCAGGTTTTAATTCTACCAGGACAATGCGTTGATCACAATCCCTTATTTATTACTTGTGCAAACTCTGCGCATGTAGCGGCCCCTAAGCAAAAGATCTTTAGATATGAAGTGGCCTGGGGCAAAAGAGAAGGATGCACTGAACTCATTAGAGCAACTTGGCTAGAGCAACCCCCTCAGATTTCAAAGCTTAATTCTACTTGGAATGGCTTGACTTTATGCAAGGAGAAGCTCATGATATGGAGTAAGGAGGCGTTCAGACAGCAGCAAAGGTTACTTATCTAAAAGAGAGAACAGCTTACACTGCTACAAAATTCAAACTCTGGCCAGCATGGTAGACAAATCAGTGCACTCCAGAGAGAGATATATGGTTATCTTGAAGAAGAAGAACTGAGATGGAGACAAAGAGCTAAACAAAGATGGCTTAAGGATGGGGATAGAAATACTAAATACTTCCATAGGTGTGCCTCTCAAAGGAAACAGGTGAATAAAATTAAACAAATCAGAAATGAAGATGGGAGGGTGACTTCTAATCAGGGAGAAATAGCAAGGACCTTTCAGGAATACTATCAAACTCTCTTTTCCTCCTCTAATCCAAGGAATATCGAGACTGCCCTTAACTCCCTCAGTCAGTGCAGAAATGAATTTCTCTCTTGCTAGTCCTTTTTCTGAACAGGAAGTTGTAAATGCTATTAAGGACATGAATCCTCTTGGATCTCCTGGCTTAGATGGTTTCCCAGTTGTATTTTACCATCAACACTGGCCCACCATTGGAAAGGAAGTAACAACAGCAGTCCTTGAAGTATTGAACACCAGAAAGGGTTTTAAAGATATTAATCAAACCTTTATTTCTTTGATTCCCAAGAAGAAGTGCCCACAATCTGTTCTAGACTATAGATCAATCAGCCTCTACAATGTGTTCTACAAGATTATCTCTAAATTCATTGCCAACAGACTCAAGCTCATTTTACCTAGCCTTATTTCCCCCAGCCAAAGTGCATTTGTATTAGAAAGACTAATCTCGGACAATGTAATTGTTGCGTATGAGCTACTGCACTCCATGCAAAATAGACTAAAAGGTAAGCATAATGGCTATATGGCACTCAAGCTGGATATGAGCAAAGTATATGACCGAGTGGAATAGGAATTTTTTAGTAAAGTAATGAGAAAAATGGGATTTGAGAGTGAATGGGTAGATCTGGTGATGCAGTGTGTTACCACAGTCAGTTACTCTATTCTAGTTAATGGCATACCCCAAGAAAAATTCATTCCATCTAGAGGCATTAGGCAAGGAGATCCTCTATCTCCCTACCTATTCTTCATCTATTCTGAATTCCTCAGCCATAGCCTAAACCAAGCTGAGATGCAGGGAATAATTTCTAGAATCCCAGTTGCCCGAGGCTCCTTTCAAGTGAATCACCTCTTCTTTGCAGATGATAGCCTGGTTTTTTGTAAGTCAAATCCTAATGAATGGAGCAGACTGCAGCAAGTGTTATCCAGCTATGAACAAGTCTTGGGCCAAAGGCTTAACATTGAGAAAACCTCCATATTCTTCAGCAGCAATACAAAACTTGAAGCCCAACAAGCCATTCTGCAACACTCAAGTATAAAATCCTCTGGATCCTTTGATAAATACCTGGGGTTACCATCCTATGTGGGCAGAAATAGAACTAAGGCCCTCCACTCTATACTAGATAGAATCAAAGCTAAGATGGTTAATTGGAAGAGCAACCTGTTATCTCAAGTTGGCAAGGAGACTTTACTAAAATCAGTGTTGCAATCAATCCCTACCTATATTATGGGCATCTTTAAACTCCCCAAAACCATCCTTAGAAGGCTCAACCAGCTGCTGCAATCCTTCTGGTGGGGGCAAAACAATAATAGATCTAAAATTCATTGGTTGAGCTGGCAAACATTAGGGAAACCAAAGCAGCAGGGGGGTTTGGGCTTTAGGGATTTCGAACAATTCAATTTAGCTCTATTGGCTAAACAAGGGTGGAGAATCATTCAAAGCCCTTCGTCCCTTGCAGCCTAGGTCCTTAAAGCAAAGTACTTCCCTACATCTGATTTCTTATCAGCTGAATTAAGACCTCATGACTCATTTGTTTGGAAGAGCTTCATTTTGTCTAGACCAGTACTTAACGCAGGACTGCTATGGAAAGTTGGAAATGGTAGGAAAATCAAGATATGAAAGGACACGTGGCTTCCTTGTCCCTCTACATCCAAAGTGCAATCTCCCATTCACATCCTAGATGCTGAAGCCCTAGTTTCTAAGCTTATCAATCCAGTCACCATGCAGTGGGACCTCCCTCTCATATATATGCCATCTTCTCTACCTCAGAGGCACAACTAATTAGACAAATCCCACATAGTCCATGCAGGAGTCAAGATATGATGACTTGGAGATGCTCAGCAATGGAAATTTTTCTATGAGGAGTGCTTACCACCTTCAAGGTTCACTTACAGAAGATAGAGTGGGGCAGTCCAAACCAAAACTCCAACTCGAGCTTTTGGAACAAAGTTTGGGGTATCCATGCACCTCAAGCTACTAAAGCCTTTCTTTGGAGAGCTGCAAGTGAGTCCTTAGCTACCAATCTGAACCTGACTAAAAGGAAAATGGGAGAATCACCCCTCTGTCCTATTTGTTCCCTTAAACCTAAATCAGTATCCCATGCTATCTGGTCTTGTGGTGCTGCCCAAGATGTGTGGGCCTTGAGTTCAAGAAGAATTCAGAAACTAAGTGTCCTTGAAGGCTCATTTAAAGATACTTTGGTCCTTATAACGGCTCACTTATCTCTTGTGGAAATCATCAAATTTGTAGTTACAGCAAAAGCTATCTGGCATAGGAGGAATACTTGGCTCTTTGAACAGCAGTTCCACCCACCCTCTCAAGTGTCGAAGCTGGTCCAAACCGAGATGGCATCCATCAACTTATGGCTCAAGAAGGGGATGAAGTAGACTAAAGTCCAAGAACCTAAAACCAGCAGGTGGATTGCTCCTCCACTTGGTGTTTGAAAGCTAATTGGGATGCTGCCATTGACAAAGGCAATCTAAGATTAGGGATTGGTGTGAATGTTAGGAACTCAGAAGGTCTTGTTATGGCTTCACTGTGCTTATCTATGGACCTATCTCCTGACCCACGCCTTGGTGAGGCTATAGCAACTCGAAGCGCTTATTCATTCTGTGCTGAACTGGGACTTCAATAGATTATTCTTGAAGGTGACTCACTTTCAATGGTAAAGGCAATTCAACACAATGAGGTAAGTTGGAGTGACACTGGTCATGTTATTAGAGATATTAAAATCATGCTTTCCAAGTTCCTATCTTTGTCTATCTTACATGTTCATAGGGAAGCTAATGTAATTGCCCATCATTTGGCAAAGTTTGCTCTTAGATGTCATGAAGACTGTATACTTATTGAGGATTATCCTCCATGTATCCAGCATTTGTTCTAATGAATGAAATAGTTACTTTAAAAATAAAATAAAAAAAGTCCTCCTACTAGGCCAAGTGCGATTGATGATAGATCAGTAAATTGCATTTTTTTTAAGAGTTTGATTTTGAGATTGTGATGGGAGGAATCCCCAAAGGCCCAGGACAAGATTCAGGCCTAGGCCTGGGCACAAGTCCATGCACAAGAGTTGGGATGGGTCGGGATGGCACAAAAGGCCCAGGGGTGGAGAACGTAAAGCCGGAGTCCTAACAAATGAACTGAAGACCATACAACCTAACACACTGACCCAAGAGCTGCCAATTTTGGCATGTCAGGGTAGACTGACAAGTAGAATGGCCGACCATCGGGAATGCCCAGATCTTGACAGAATTTTTCAAAGGCATTGAAGACAAAGGAACCCATCTAAAGCCACGCTGCATTTAATGGAACGAGAACGGGAACGGGTTAGACTGAGGCCATGCCGCATTTAAAGGCACACGAGTAGGTGTGTTTGGCAGGGCCACGCCGCATTCAATAAGTCCCAAAGGATGACACGCAATGCAAAAGCCCTCCTAGGTGCCGGTAACAACTCTGGCCATGCCTAGCAAGACTGGTGGGAAGCAGGAGATGGGCCGGGACTTGCGATCCCAGTATGGAGCCATCCACATGCCATTATCAGCTCGGGACCAGTCTTGGCTAGGTATAAATACCCCTCACTCTGCCGAGTGAGGGGTTACACTCACTTTAAAAAAAACACTATTTTGCTAACTTGTTCTAGCTTTCATCTTCCTATTCTTCTTCAACCCTAAACTAACTTGAGCGTCGAAGGTATCCCAGCCCCCGAGCTCCCCTACTCTCCTCCATGCAGGGAAGAGTCCGAGCGCTGTTAGAGTGGTGTTGCCTAGCCCCACAAAACACGACATCAACAGAGATGTTTTGTAACTCGATATTATTTGTTGTAAATTAATTAGTGGCTGTATTTCTCCTAAGAGTACTAAGAGTTTAGTAATAAAATAGAATGGTTTCAGCTTCTCCAAAAACAAGCTACTTTTGACGCAATACACTTTGATTTTTGATAAGATGCATAATTTACATTATCCACCCTAGCTAATTAAAGTGCATGGATACATGTACATGAGCATTAAATTTTCACAATCCATCCAACACATGTATTTCATGCATAAGGGGCATGAGGCTCTCACTAGTCATGATGTAGACTCGTGTGGAAAATGAATTCATTAAGACTTGATGTATGTGCACGATCAGATATATGTATCAACTAATCGAAGAGTAAGTCCTCTCATCATATCGTAAATACTACGCGAGTGCTAGCTATTGTGTGAACATAATTTATATGCACACTACAAGAAAAATGAACATTTATAATGAGTTATATATGATAAAACTGATTAGATGATAATAGACTCATTTAATTTACAGGAAATAGTCACTTTGACAAAAAGTAATTGGTAGCAAATAAGTAATTTTTTTGTAGTGACAGCAAATTAAAATTCAAATAATTTGCAATGCTATAAGTTATTTATTAGTGATCCCTCCCGGTCCTTAAGCTAAATGATCATAGCGTATGTCCACCCACACAATAGCTTTTGATTATTTAATACATGATGATCAATGAATGGGTCCAATATTATATTAGAGAACTTAGCATTGGTATTGGACTAGCCAAATGCTAGTAAAATCCAAAATATAGCTAAGTTTTGTATAAATGGCCTACATTAGACTAGCTAAAAATCTTTAACCTAGACTTTGAGCTACACTAGTAACGTCTCTAAACGAATTTCCAAAGTTGGAGAGTCACTATTCACCTATCGATTGAACCCATATTTTATTCACAAATAATCAACAAGCCTTTATTAAATTCTTCTTAAAACTTTCATTAGTAAACAAAAATATATTATGTTCAGATTTTCCAGGAAATATTTATGTAAACAAGACTATATTATGTTAGATAATTAGGTTGATATAAAAAATAGTTGGGAAACAATAATTTTAACTAAAAATTAAATTATTACTTAATTTATTGAGTGTATTTGTAAAATATAAAAAAAAAATTATTATTAAAAAAAATATTATTAAAAGACATAATATTATATTATTATTTTGACTTTGAGATGAATAGTCTAATGTGGATTAATATCTTCAATAGCTTTGGCTTTAGCCAAAACATCAACTTTTCGCCAAATTTTAGACTTGGCAGTGGCTAGTCCATTGCCAATGGTCTTAGTCAATCTAATAGATACTATTGAGTCTAAAATTATGGAGAAGACTTTTCTTGTGTTCAAATCAATGGTATTGTACGTGTTACTCTATTTCTCAAAAGACTCATGAGATCTGTTCTAATATTCAGAAGCAAAAAAGGGAAGATAGTAGTTGTTCATTCATTCCCTTTTAAGAAGAAACTTTTACAATATGGTTGCCATAACCTGTAGGCAGGACATGTGAGTTATCATAAGATACTTCAGTACGAAGCTAAGATGGAGTTTTACGGGGAATGAATGCATGCTAACATTAAGAAAATTTTCAAGGAATGTGACATATGCTAGATTACTAAATTTTCAAGGAATGCTGACATATGAATCAAGTGTTATTTTCTCAGTAGTTGATCGCCTCACTAAACAAGCTCATTTCTTTCCACTTTTTCATCCTTACACAACAATTATGGTGGCTCTTATTTTCTTTTTTGGTGTGCTCAGATTTCATGGTATTCCAAAGCCAATAGTTTCAAATAGATCCCGTTTTTACCAATTCTTCTTGGAAGTAACTCTTCCAACTACAAGGAACTACATTGACTTATAGTTTTGCCTATCATCCATGAACTAATGGACAAACTAAAGCTCTCAATAAACGCTCGAATGGTATTGGAGGTGTCATATTGGATATAAACCAAAGGATTGGAGCTTGTGGATTCCTATACCTGAGTGGTTTTACAATACAATAGTCCACTCCTTTACTTGACTCTCCCCATTAGAAGCATTGTATGGTTATCCTCTCCCAAATATGCTTTCTTATGTTCCAAGTACTATTGCCAATGTTGTTGTCTATTAGCAACTCAAAACAAGAGAAGAGCTCATGGGGCTTTTGAAGGAAAACCTATAGAAGGTTCAACAAATGATGAAATTAAAAAAAAAAGAGTAAATGAAGTTTTGATGTGGGTGATTGGGTATTTTTAAGACTACAACCATATCAATAGAAGATAGTGGCATTGCGCCATAATTTGAAGCTAGCATCGAGATACTATGGTCCCTTTCAAGTAACAACTAAGTTAGGAACTGTGGCTTACTGACTGGAGTTACCAACTACTTTCAAAATCCATTCAGTTTTCCATGTCTTCTGCCTCAAGAAGAAGTTAGGACAGCAGATTACACCACTTGCTACCTTACCACCAGGCACCAGCTGATTGAGATGGGAACCTCCAACCCAAACTTGAAGCTATTCTGGACAAATGTAAGAGGCAAGTTGGTAATCATGCCATGATTGATGTTCTCATTAAATGGAGTGATGCACTTCTGAAGGACAACTCTTGAAAGTGTCTGTGGAAGCTACGCAATGTGTGGATACTTTGACGTTGGGGGGGGTTGTAGCAGCCTTGTGGACAAGGCTTTTGAAGTGTGGGGTATAGAGCATTAAATATTCACAATCCATCCAACACATGCATTTCATACATAAGGGGCATGAGGCTCTCACTAATCATGATGTAGACTTGTGTGGAAAATAAATTCATTAAGACTTCACATATGTGACACGATCAGATATATTGATTAATCGAAGAGTAAGGCCTGCTTTGGTTATAAAGATGATGATCACATCTTATCTCATCTTATCATTACAATTTTTTCAAATTTATACACAAAATATAATAAACAATTTAACTTTTTCAGATTCCAAAACATAAATTATATTAAAAAATGAAAAATTCTTAGTATCAACCGGTCCACCAACGCATACTTTCCACATTATACGTGGCAGACTGGGTTCACTAAAGTGAACTTAGCACCTCTAACCCCTTCAGATCTGCCTCACTCCTTCCCTCCCGTAGCCCTCTCGGCTCCCCCACCCCCCTCAGCATCCCCCTCTTCGGAGTCCTTCAGGTGCAGAGGTAGAAATCTCCTTCATCTCCCCCCTCCCTTCATCCTCATCGGCTATTCATCTCCACCCTCCCTTCATCCTCATCAGCTCGTTACCTCCCGAAGCCCTCAGACCCGTGCTTCATCTCTAGAAAGCCAACTCACCATGCTTCATCTCCCCCTTCCTTCATCCTCATCGGCTCATCCCCGTGATTTCCCCATCGACTCATCCCTAGATCCTTTGTTCTAGATCTATGACGAGAGGGCTCCATACCATGATTTGAAAAAAGCCCACCAAATCTACGGCAAGAAACAGGTAATGTATCGACAAACCCATTAATGTTCTTCAAGTTTTTCTTTGGATACCTCCTTTTTTGGTGTAATTCTAGGATTTACACTGTACATTTGTTTGGCTCTGTGATTCTAGGGTTTAATGTTCTTTAAAAAAAATTTGCTCATGTAGTGAAGACGAATACGTTATTTTTCCAAATCCAGGTATTCTAATCAATCTTGTAAGTGATATATTTCTTCTAGTGTTGGAAGCTTAGCTCAATTACATAGAAAACTAAAAATTTCCAATTTTCAACATTTACATGTTTTGTTAAAGGGAAATGAGGTTGGATCTGGCTAGGCTGTTGGTTTCAATTTTGGGTGATTGGGAGTTTGGATAATTAGGTACGATGTTTGAATAATATGCCGATTGTTGTCTCTTACCCTACAAATCGAAAAGTTTGTCTTTCTAATTTATACCTTTCATTATATATGTTACTCTTCCTCAGTCAATTTAGATTTCTTTAGCATATATTTTTCAAGAAAATTCAATCTTTTTCCTCTTGTCACAATAGCTTGCTTATTTATTCATCTATAAAAGCATAAATAAAATGAATGTAAGGCAGGTGTTTGAAGAAATGCCTTTAAAGGAAAAAAATTTCATTCATAGTTTTTAATTTTGCTCTTTCTATTACATTGCAAAAAGCTTTACACGATTTCATGCCGAGGCACATATTAAGTTTGCACCCTATTGGTAAGGAGCCGGTGGAAAAGATCCCCTGTGGTGGGCAAATTTGTTCTTGCACCCTATTAAGCTTTCTTCAGTGCCCACACGACAAAGCAGATTTTTCCTTTGAAGAAATCTTACTTTTTTGTTCTTTGCTTTATTCTTATTTCTTGAACACATATGAAGATGTTTATTGTTTTTCAACTTCTCATCTCAAAGCAGTGCCACATTATGACAAGCATTGAAAGGAAATGGGGAAGGCATTTTCTTCTTGAACTTTGCTTGTCATGTAGAATTGAGAATGTATAAGAGTTTTGCTTCCCTTGAAGTTTGCAATGATGTCATGTAAGAATCAAGAATGGTTTCATGGAGACATTTTCCATGGAAAAGCAGGTGTTGGAGAACGAGAAAATGGGTTCAAGGGGAGCAAAACTCTATCCCTTAACCTCCTTTGTTTCTATGTTAATCATGACAGCCTCGAAAATTTTACTTGAATGATGAAAATGGCTAAGAGAGATTTATTAATGTGCCACCAGTAACCTTGGCCGTCAAGAATCAAAATTGAAAATAAAAGATTGCACTTTATTCTATCAACCTGGTTACCCTACATTTCATGCCTTGTGAATATGCCCACCACAGGGGATCTTTATGATTGAGAAACAAGGCATTTAGATGCAAATAGTACATGAAATGCTACAGTGGAAATAATGATAATTAAGAAGTGATTCTTTTGGACCAAATAAGCAATTACAACTCTAGTGGTGTAGTCCCTACAATGCATCATATCAGCCAAAACTGGCAATAACATTAAATTTAAATGGAAAATACTGGATGAATAAATTATTTGCACCAGAAATGAATGAAACTAGACTGTTAAGGTAGTGATTTCCTCTGCCTTAGATCAGAACCAATGAAATGCTCTAGAAGGACTAGCTCAAATGCAAGTTAGAAATGCAGGAATACTACACCAGACCAAGAAAACTCTAGATAGATTCTTTATAATAGAATTAGATAATTTCTTATAACAAAAATGTTGAGGTGTAATACAAGGTGTCCTAAGTCCCGAATTCTATGATTGGGATCCTTCTCTCAGGAGTAAGGCTTTTCTCTTTGCATTGGACATAGAGTTTTTCCTCCCTACGTGATTAGTGGAGTCTTGTTTGCATGGTAGATACAGATCTTTCTACTCTGTGGGAGGGTCTAAACCTAACCGATAATGAAGACCAAGATGTTGTTTTGTCAGACAAGTCTTTAGAGGATGCAGCCTTGAAAGGCAAACACTGTCTTCTAGTGCTGGTTGCAACTGACAGGAGTTTCAACAAAGAAGCATTTCAATCCACAATGCCCCTAGTTTGGAGATCAGAAGGCAAGATTCACTTTACTGATGCAGGTGAGAATAAGTTCCTCGTGGAGTCTCAACATGTCTCAGACCTGGAAAGAGTCCTCAAAGGCAAGCCATGGTCTTTTGACAAATCCATGATAGCTACTCAAGAAGTTAATGGTAGCATTCCCATCAGTGCCATAAATTTCCCTCATGAACCATTTTGGGTGTAGCTACATAATGTTCCTCTGGCAAGAATGAATAAATGCTATGGTGAACAAATTGCCTCTGGTATAGGACAGTTCCTGGAAGCGGAAGTAGATGACAATGACTTGGGATGGGGTCATTCCCTAAAAGTGAAGATGCTTGTAGACATCAATAAACCTCTGGCTCGTGGGAGATGGATCAAAGGAATTGATCAGAAATCCTAGATAACTTTTAAGTATGAGCGTCTACACAATTTCTGATTCAAGTGTGGGGTGATTAAACATAAAGGGAGAGGCTGCCATCTATTCAAACAAGATGATAATATGCAGCAGCAATATGGAGCATGGATGAGGGTTGGGGCTTCAAAATCCTGTGTCAAGGAGTCCAATAGACACGGGGTCCAACAAGAGGCAAGACAACCAGGGGAAGACTCAAGCCACCAATCTACTACGACTTAAGAGGACTTCACCGGTAGAGGTAGGGCTCTTGTGATGGAGGACCTCCCCACAAACCAGCAAGCACCAACAGTCTAGCAGGCATCAATCACGGGTGAGGTTGATTGCAATCCTACTATGATCCTGACTGACTCAAATCCTGTCCCCCCTCCTCATGAGCACCAGCCTGTCAACAGAACCCCTTTGACTCCTGCAGTGGCCCCTACCACCAACAAATGCTCCTTCCACCATTGACCTGCAATCACAAGAGGTCAGTCCCCTTCTTTCCACTATGGATACTTTACTCAATCTGCTGCATTGGACAAAGAGAACATTGCTCCACTTTTTGTAAAAAGGGTAGCACTATCTAAAGTTCCCCAGCCATCTTGGGTAGATAGTGTCTCGGATCCTAACTCTAAGACTGACCCTCCATCTCTAGTGGACGAGATGGAACATGAACCAAGTAATTTCTGTTTCACCCTTACCATTCCAGTGGAAAAAAAAGAGAGAGTAAAATGGAAGAGAAGGGAATGAGAGACACCTCCAATAGTACCAGATGGGGGTCTTGTTACTAGAGGAGGAACCAAAAGGAGGGCCAGCTTTAACCCCTTGGATCCTATCTCATAACTCCCTAATGTCAAAAAACCAAAGGTCCCACACAACTTAGAGGTCCAATCCTCATCCTCAACTCGAGTGATGGCTGCAAGACAGCCCCACCTTTCACTATGATGTACATTAGTTGGAATTGCCGAGGGCTTGGGAACCCTCAGACAATTCATGAATTACACCATTTCGTGTGTGAAAGGAGCCCATCCTTTGTTTTCCTATTGGAAAAAAAGTGCACAAGAAACAAGATAGAACAAATCTGAAACCAATATGGTTACTCTCACAACTTTACAGTCGACAACAGGGGCCTCAGTGGAGGTCTAACACTACTATGGAAAGGGGACCTTGCTGTTCAGTTATTATCTTACACCAGACATCACATATCAGTTGAGGTGTTCAACCAAGCTAGAGATCAGACCTTCACTCTCACAAGGTTTTATGGCCACCCTGAGACAAGCAAGAGACCAGGCAGTTGGGAATTGCTCAGGTGTCTGAAACCCAAAGATGATCAGGCTTGGATTTGCCTTGGAGATTAAAACAAAATATGCTTCCAACATGAGAAGCTGGGGGCAGCTGAGAGATCTTACAAAATGATGGAACAATTTAGATCTTCCATTGAAGATAGTGAACTTAATGAGGTTCCTTTTTTAGGGTGATTATTTTACTTGGAGTAACAGAACAAAGGAAATCCAATTTACTAAAGAGAAACTGGATAGGGCCTTAGGGAACCAGTCATGGTTTACACTTTTTTCTAATTGCAGTGTTACCATTTTAAGTGCCCAAAGTTTAGACTATAGGCCCATTCTACTCATCTCTGCCAAAATATAGACCAAGCTGGAAAAAGACAAAGACTATTTCGGCATGAGGCCAAGTGGGATACTCTTGAAGAATGTGGAGCTTTAATCAAAACTACATGGGACAACATCTCACTCCAAAGTTCAAAATTACAGGAAATCTCATAATGCCTCCTTCGATGCCAAGAAATTCTGCATAAATGGAGTAAGAACAATTTCAGTAACTAGAAAAAACTTATCAATTCAAGCTCCATCAACTCAAACAGCTCCAAGCAATTAACAAAGGGGACTACCATAAGGAACTTAAAACTCTCAGTTCAGAAATTGATAGGTTGCTCGAGTAGGAAGACACAAGATGGAAGCAAAGAGCAAAGCAAATTTGCCTCAAGGAAGGGGACAGGAATACAAAGTTCTACAATTGTGTGCTAACCAAAGGAAAAGACCAATGACATCAAAAAGATATCCAATGACTCAAGAATTTCGGTTGGCAAGCCTGAGGTTGTTAATGCCATGTTCTAGAATTTCTTCATAGACCTCTTTACCTCTTCTCAGCCCGGGCTCATAAATTCCTACACACAGACCATGGAGACCTTAGTTACAGACGAGATGAACTCCTCCCTCACAAAATAGATCACCTCAGCAGAAGTCAAACAAGCTCTTTTCAGTATGAATGGCCTAGGATCCCCAAGACTCGATGGTTTCCCTACTATCTTCTATCAAAAGCATTGGGATGTAATAGGCCATAGGGTAAGCACAGCAGTTCATGAAGCATTTAGTTCAAACTCCTGGCCTAGGTAGTTAAATGCAACCCACATTGCTCTAATTCCAAAGGTAAAGACCCCCTCCAAATCTCCGAATCCAGGCCTATTTCACTATGCAATGTCATTTACACGATATTGGCAAAAGTCCTAGCAAATAGATTACAAACGATGCTCTCTCAACTTATCTCACCCTCATAGAGTGTCCCAAGGAGGTTGATAACAGACAATTCCATAGTAGCTTTTGAAACCATGCACTCTATAAGTACTCTATTGAAAGGTAAAGAAGGCTTTATGGCACTAAAATTGGACATGAGTAAAGCCTATGACAGGCTTGAGTGGTCTTTCTTAGTAGTAGTCTTGAGAAACTTGGGTTTTAACTCAAAATGGATTGATGTGATAATGAGATGTGTGAGCACTGTATTGTACTCCATTCTCATGAATGGCATCCCTCAAAACACCTTATCACCAACTAGAGGAATTTGACAAGGAGACCCTTTCTCTCCTTACTTATTCATCCTTTGTGCTAAGGCTCTAAGCAAGTTAATTCAACAAGCTAAATCCACAGGTGCAATCACTGGTGTCCCCATTGGAAAATCAAGTTTACATGTTAGCCATTTATTCTTTACAGACGACTGCCTCCTATTCTGCAAAGCAAATCCTCTGGAGTGGAGCAGGCTACTCTTTTGTTTTTGGAGACTTATGAGCAAGGATTAGGGAAAAATCTCAATAAGGACAAAACATCAATTTTCTTCAGTAAAAATACAAGTTTAGAAGCTAAGGAGTTGATCATAGCAATTGCAGGACTCAAATAATCACAACCTTATGATAGGTATCTTGGGTTACCAACTCAAATGGGTCGAGATAGAACTAAAGGCTTCAAAAACATTATTGATTGAGTAAGAAGTAGAATTAGCAACTGGAAGTTGAAGCACTTGAGTCAAGCTGGAAAAGAAACTCTCGTCAAAGCAATCCTTCAAGCAATTCTAACTTACAACATGGAAATCTTCAAACTGCCAAAATCCATAGCAGATGAGCTTAATAGACTAACAAGACAATAATGGTGGGGCTACCAAGAGCACAAAGGCAAAACTCACTGGTGTTCTTGGAACCACATGAGCAACTCTAAAGAGACAGGAAGTCTAGGCTTTAGGGATTTGGAATTTTTTAATTTTGCCATGCTAGCAAAGCAAGGTAGGAGATTGGTTTAAAATCCAGACTCTTTAGCTGCCAAAATCCTCTTTGCAAAGTATTATCCATTTAAACATTTCTTGTAGGCAAAAGTAAAAAAGACAGCTTCCTTCATTTGGTGAAGCATCATCTCTACCAAGCCTTTACTGGAAGCAGGCCTTATATGGTGCATAGGGAATGGAAGGAGCACGAGCATTTGGCAGAATAAATGGCTCCCACACCCCACTTCCCACATGATTCAAAGCCTTCTCCTGGATTCTAACCCTGAGGTAAGAGTAGCTTCACTTATTGATCAATCCACACTAACATGGAAGGTTGACATGCTAAAAACACTGTTCTTTGAGGAAGAAGCCAATACAATCCAAAAAATTCCAATCAGCCTATGCCATAGCCCCGACAAGATAATATGGAATGGATTAAAAAATGGGATCTTCTCTGTCAAAAGTGCATACAACTTTCAAATGGCAATCCACAAGTCTTCCTGTGGAAAATTAGCCATAATACAACTTTCAAGTGGCAATCCTCCTTCACGGCCTTCTCTAAAGAACATTGGAGATGAATCTGGTAGCTGCCCATCACCAGGTCTAAACAACTTTTCCTGTGGAAAGTTAGCCATAATGCATTACCAACAAAAGCCAACCTAAGGAGGAGGGGGATTGTTGAAGATTATTCCTGCCCCATATGCGGCCAAATAGAAGAGACAATAGAGCATGCATTGTGGGAATGCCTTTCAACCAATGACATCTAGAGTTACTGCTCAGTGCAATTCCAAAAGCAGAAATCTTCTCAACCTTCAATCAAGGCTATGGTCCTCACCATGCTAGCAGAAATGGAGGATTCCCTTCTTGTCAAATTTGCAGTAGTAGTATGGAAGATTTGGAAGCATAGAAATGACTTCATTTTCAACAAGAGCTTCACCAACCCCATGACCTTATCTCTTTAGTCAAAACAGAAGATGGATCAGCTAGAAATCCTTCAACAATGCACCTTGTCATCTACTTCCCTGGTAAGATTTCTAGCTTCCCAATGGATGACTCCTCCCCAAGTTCTACAAGGTTAATTGGTGTACAAGCATCAAGCAATGCAACTGCACCAGTGGAATAGGCGTGGCTATCAGAGATAGTGAAGGCAAATTCATAGCTACAATGAGGATGAAGAGTTCCATTTATCCAGACCCCCATCTTCTTGTATCATACGCAGCTCAATAGGCGGTTCTACTAGCTACAAACATCGGCCTTCGAAAGATCATCCTTGAGGGCACTGCCCTGCAAGTGGTGCATGAGATCACAGGTACAAAAGAGAATTGGACTCAAGCTGGACTCATCTCCTTGGACACAAGGATACTTCTAAATCATTTTGAAACTTGATCTGTACAACATGTTCTTAGAGCATCCAATGAGATTGCTCATGTATTAGCTATGCACGCTCTAAATTTTGATGTTGTACCCATAGATCTTGAAAACATTCTAGCATGTATTGGCCTATTTGCCCCTACTTGATGAATGTATCCCTACTGGTTTTAAAAAAAAAAAGGTCCTAAATTCTATGGGATTTCTCTTTGCTATGAAGCTGGTCTTATATATATCTTGTAAAGTCTTTCGGCAATCGAAAGAGCACAATTAAAAAGCATGAACGAACGAATTTTCCTTTAAAGGCATTTCTTCAAATACTTGACTTACATTCATTTTATTTACACCTTTATAGATAGATAAATAAGTAAGCTACTGTGACAAGAGGAAAACATTGAATTTTCTTGAAAGATATATGCTAAAGAAATCTAAATTGGCCGAGGAAGAGTAACATGCATAATGAAAGGTATAAATTAGGAAGACAAACTCTTTGATTTTTAGGGTAAGAGAACAATTGGCATATTATTCAAACATTATTGAGGCACCTAAGTAGATTGCATCTACACCTCATAATAATGCATGCAAAACTACAATAGAAGTAAAGGAAAATACCAAAGTTCTAGAAGATACTCTTATAACAGAATACAAATTCCTAAGCCACCTGCCATTATATGATTGGCATAGTTGTGTTGTTTGTTATGTAATACTCTTTAAAAATAGAACAATAGAATGTACACATGAAAGCAATAGAGAAAGAATGAATTTTGAACAACAATTATTGTCTGTGATGAGTAGGGTATTCTCTCGAACACTTTGCATGCATTTCATTTTTTGCAACTCTCAACATGATATCTGGAACCTAGGACTCACGTCTCCTTCCTTCCATGGCCTCTCCAGAAAAAAATTTCTGCTTCCCTCCTCCCGCCTCTTTCCTCACTTCGCCACCCACTTCGTTACCATCAAACTAAACATTCACAACTTCCTCTTTTTTGAATGCACAAATTGTGCCCTTCTTCAAAGGCCACCAACTCTTTGGTTACGTTGATGGCACCATCCCCTCTCCCACTGCCTTCATTTATGGTAACCAGAATCCTGCACATACATACTGGGTAGTTCAAGACAAGCTTATAATCTCAGCTATCAACTTGTCCCTCACTGACTCTGTTCTTGCGCAAGTCCTCGATTGTAATACTTCTCATGAAGTTTGGACAACTCTTCAAAACATCTTTCAAGCTCAATCCTCTGCCCATGTTATTCACACCCAGTTCCAACTTTCCACCCTAAAAAAAGGGTCTGAATCCATCTCTGACTACTATAATAAAGCTAAAACTCTTGCCTCCTCTCTTGGTGCAGCAGGTCACACTCTCACCAATTAAGAATTTTCCATCTATCTCCTTGCAGGACTTGGGACTGACTATGAATCCCTTTTACCTCCCACATTACTGGTTCTGATCCCTTTTCCCCTCATCAAATCTATAGCTATCTACTCAATCATGAATCTCGCCTATCTCATTAGACACAATCATTGCTCTCAGGTTCTACTTTCTCTGCAAACAACACAGTCACGAGCTCACCATCTCTACTTGGATCCGCAAACCGTGGTCGTGGCAACTTTTCTCGCGGTCAAAGGGGTCTTCATATTGGACATCATTTCTCTAGTTCTAGTTGTGGCAATCCACCCTCTAATTTCTTCCCAAATAGAAATGATCCTCACCCTATTTGTCAACTTTGCCATAAAATAGGCCACACTGCCATGACATGTCATCACATTTCAACCACTCATATCAGTCTCCCCCCCCCCCCCTTTAATGCAAACCTATCTCATGTTCCTCCTTCACCCCTGACCTTTCATCTCTCAACCTTGGTTTTGTCTCTTTTCAAGGGTTCCACCATGTAAGCATCGGCAAAGGAATTTCCCTTCCGATTCAGCATGTTGGCTTGGCTTAGCTTCCCTTTCCTGCCGGCATATTTTTGTTGCACAATCTCCTCCATGTTCCTTTGATTTCTAGAAACCTTTTTTCTATTAGGCAATTTTGCATTGATAATGGGGTTTTCTTTGAATTTCACTCTTGTTTTTTTTGTGTGTAGGATTTGCGTACCAAGTTGGAGCTCCTTCAGGGTCCTATTGAGAACAACCTTTACGTTCTGCCATTGCAACCCAACTCACTTTCTACCATTCCAGCATCTTCCTTTTCCTCCTTCCCACAAGCTTACATTGGCACTCACACCTCAGCAAATCTCTGGCACCACCGCTTAGGGCATCCCTCTCCTCGCATAACTCGACTCACTCTCCAAAAATTTCAGCTTCCCACCATGACCAGCCATGATCTCCCTTTCTGCTTAGCTTGCTCCCAGGCTAAAGCCCACTCCCTTCCCCATCCCCCCTCCCCCTCTCAGTCTAGTGGGCCTTTTTAGCTTATTTTCTTAGATGTATGGGGTCCATCCCCTATTTTGTCCATAATAAGCTGTCGTTATTACCTTTCTTAATAGATGATTTCTCCAAGTATTTGTGGTGTTTTTCCATACATTTAAAATAAGATGTCTTGTCTATCTTGATTGCATTTATTCAATATGTCTGTAATTCCTTTTCTAAGAATATTATTTCCATACAAACTGATGGTGGAGGGGAATTCCAACCTCTTCGTAATATGTTTGGTCCTTAATGATAAATCACCATTTGAAACTTTGATCAGCCATCTTTCTGACTATTTTTTTTTGCGTGTCTTTGGGTTGGTTTGTTTGCCCAATTTAAGACCTTACAATCGCCACAAGTTAGATTTTAGGTCCCAAATATGTGTCTTCATGGGCTACAACCCATACCATAAAGCCTACTACTGTCTTCATCTTCCTTCGGGCCATCTTTATATTTCCTGTGACATGGTCTTTAATGAGAAGTCATTTCCTTCTGAGTCCAAGTCCAAAAGCCCACTCACTTTTGACACTCACACACCTGGGCCTATACCCCCATTACTTCCTCTACTGGCCCAACCTTGAAGCCCAATATCACCTTCCCTTTTGTCCAGCCCACATAACTCACCTCAGCCCATACACCCTTCTTCCAATCACACAAACTCTAATTTTCCTTCTTCTGCATCTGCCCCTCCCCTTCTCCAAATATCTCTCTATCCAACCCCTTTGGTTCCTCGTTGTCATCTCCCCCCATTGCCTCTGACCACCCTCGGCCCCATCACTCTATGAAAACTCGCTCTCACACAAATACACTCCATCCCTGAGTGCGCACAGATGGGACTATCCCATGGCCTTCGAAACACCCCTTTGTTTCACTCACCACTTCACCCTCATTCTTCCTCTTCCTTTATTCTAGAGGAACCCACGTCTTTTTCTGAAGCCAACAAATACCTAGAATGGTGCTTGGCCATGTCTGAGGAATCTTGGGCCGTACTCCTAAATTGAACCGAGGAACTTATCTCTTCTACTCCCAATCTCAACGTCTTGAGCTCAAAATGGGTATTGAAAACTAAGAGGCATGCTGATGGAACCCTTCAAAGGCATAAAGCATGCCTTGTGGCCAAGGGCTTCCATCAGTAGCCTAGTCTGGACTACCATGAAACATGGTGTCACGTAGTCAAACCCGTGACTGTTAGACTTATCGTGTCCATTCTCGTAACCTCAAATTGGCCCCTTCACCAGCTAGATGTGTAGAACACGTTCTTGCACAGAGACCGCTAGGAAGTTGTGTTCATGAAGTAGTGGCCTAGTTTTGCTCATCTAGATTACCCATCGCACGTGTGTAAGCTTAAAAAATCTTTGTATGGGTTGAAATAAGCCCCTAGGGCTTGGTTTGCCAAACTCACTGAAAAATTGATTTCTTTTGGCTTTTTTGCTTCTCGCTCTAACTCATCCTTATTCATTTTAAATACTACATCTGATTGTGTTTATATTCACATCTATGTTGATGATTTAATTGTTACTAGATCCAACCCTAGGATTATCTCAGATTTTATTTCTTCCTTGAGTTTACATTTCTCTATTAAAGACTTAGGAATGCTTCATTACTTCTTAGGTATTGAAGTCACTAGGAATTTGTCAGGTCTATTTCTCTCCCAATCAAAATACATTAAAGATCTGTTACATAGAACTTGGATGCACAATTCCAAACATGTTAATACTCCTATGTGTTCTTTTGCTATGCTCACGTTACTTGATGGGTGCACTTTTGATGACCCACAACTCTATCAGAGTGTGGTTAGCAGTCTCCAATACTTGGCATTTATACATCTTGACATTTCATTTGCTGTAAATTGAGTCTGTCAATTTATGCACTACCCTAGACTTCCCCACTGGCATGTAATAAAACGAATTCTTCGTTATCTTCGTCATACTCCTTTTGGTCTGTGTTTTTCTCCTTCCTTTTTCTTTCAAAATTTTGGCCTTTTCTGATGCTGACTGGACCGAATTTCCATATGAGTGAAGTCAACTGGTGGATTCTACATTTACTTTGGTCGTCACCTTGTGTCTTGGGGTTCAAAGAAACAAGCCACTATTGCTCGGTCTTCCACTGAAGCCGAGTACAAATCAGTGGCTAATACGGCTTGTGAAGTTCTGTGGATACAGTCCCTCCTTAAAGAACTTGGGGTTTTCCTTACTCATTCTCCTCCTTTATGGTGTGATAATCTAGGAGCTACGTATTTATCAGTGAACCCTGTTCTACATTCTAGGACAAAACATGTTGAGCTCGATTACTATTTTGTACGTGAGAGGGTTGCAGTTAAAACGCTTCAAGTGTTCTTTATCTCTAGCAAAGAGCAGATTGCTGATATCCTGACCAAGCCATTATCTGCTGCAAGTTTCATTCAACTACAATCAAGCCTTACTATGACCATAGTGTCGCTTGAATCGCGAGAGGGTATTGAGGCACCTAAGCATATTGCATCTGCACCTCATAGTGCATGCAGACCTACAACAGAAGCAAAGAAAAATACTAAAGTTCTAGATGATACTGATATAACAGAATATAGATTCCTTAGCCACCTATCATTATATGATTGGCACAATTGTATTGTTTGTTATGTAATACTCTTTATAAATAGAACAACAGAATGTACACATGAAAGCAATAGAGAAAGAATGAATTCTGAGCAACAATTATTGTCTGTGATGAGTACGGCATTCTCTCGAACACTTTGAATACATTTCATTTTCGAAACTCTTAGCAAAAATGGCATAAATTAAGTTGCATATGCTTAATGGAAAAATATGCATGCATCAGGACTAAAACAAAAGGAAATGATGTAGTAGTACATGACCAATGACCAAGGTCGAGTATGCAAAAAAGCATCAAACTTGTTCTAGAGTCCTATGTACGTGCACTGATTACACTATAACTTTGTCCAGATAAAAAATATTAACCTGCATCTAAGACCACCTAATCTCCCATGAAAGGTGTGGAATTGGGCAAACAATATAACACAATCTACATGCAGCAACCACAAAATCCAACACCTGATAATCCCATCATTTCTTAGAAAGCTAGAAATGAGGCAGAGGTAGCTATGAGACAGAGGTAGGAGTTACCTCTTGTTGCTGAGTAGATGGGCAGTGAAACAGAGGTAGGAGTCGCAGGTGCTGGGCGATGATGGGTAGAGGGAGGCCGACGAGTCGCGGGTGCTAGGCGACAAGAGGGACGGGGACGAATCGTGGGTGCGTTGTGCGGTGGAGCTACTGGAGGGAGGGGGCAGGATGGGTGGCGATAGGCAGATGCAGCCTAACGAGTTGCCGATGCTGGGTGACGATAGACACAACGATGCTCGAGGGTACTGGCGTTAGCTTCCACATTCGTCTAGATATTAAGGCCTGGTTTGCTTTCAAGTAAGACTTAAAACTTTGAAAACCTCTCATCTCATTATTACAATTTTTTCAAATTTTCACATAAACTAAAATAAACAATTCAACTTTTTCAAATCCCAAAACAAAGATAGAGTGCTCCAAGAAACAACCTACGGCCAGGTCCTTCTTTTCTCTCTAGAGAAATAGTATGGTGGGTACTCTTGGCTAACAGGAGTGTTAGTCTCTCGCGGTAGAGTGAGCTGGGCTACGGGTAGGATGGATGCAGAAGAGATAGTTAAAAGATGGGAAAAGGTTAGTTTATCAAAAGATGAAAGCAATGTTTTTCATCTCCCCTCTAAGGGAGTAAAGAAGGGAGAGTCTCGAGAGAAATTCTGCATAGTTGGTAAAGTCTTGGCTGAGAGAGGAGTAAACAATGAGGCTTTCAGAACAACAATGTCACTAGTTTGGAGGTTAGAGGGATGGGTGAAGTTTAAAGATGTGGGAGATCAGGTGTTCTTGATAGAGTTTCAATGGCAGTCAGATAAAGAGAGGTTTTAAGTGGTCAGCCTTGGTTTTTTGATAGAAATCTGTTGACTATCATTGAGGTGGATGAAGCTGTTTCTATTCTAGGTTTACAGTTTGCTTATGAACCTTTTTGGGTTCAGCTGCATAACTTACCATTGGCAACTATGACAGAAGAGGTGGGGGAACAATTTGGTTCCTCAATTGGCTATGTTATCCGAGTAAAGGCTGAATCAGATGGTCTGGCATGGGGTAGATGCCTCCGTGTTAGAGTAGTTGTTGATCTTAATAAGCCATTACTGAGAGGAAGGTGGCTGCTATTTGATGATCAACAATTCTGGATCTCTTTCAAATATGAGAGACTTCAGAGTTTCTGTTTTCATTGTGGGGTGTTATTTCACGTGGGAAAGGGCTGCTCTCAACCAAGGATTGAGCAACAAGCTGAAGGCATGCAAAATCAACAATATGGTCCATGGTTGGGTGCTCAGCCAATGCATACAAACATCTTTGATAACCACAAATATGGGGGTGCTCCCAGCCATAACCACCATCAGAATTGGAAGCATGCCAGAGCTCAGGGAGGGGACAGTAAGGAGGCAAAAGCAGAAAAGGTGCACCTAAGGGAGGATAGCATGGAAGGAACAGAGGCACTATCTTCTGAAAAGCTAAAAGATAAGGCAATAAGAATATCTAAGGTTAGTGGTTCCCCCTTTTCTGGAATATCTGAAAATATACTATCTTCCACTATGAATAAAGTAGGGTAGGAGCCTTCTAGTATGGGGAGAGATCATAATGATACTAAGGAATGTAGCCCTGATGAGGTGGAGTCATTACTAAATATCCCTGACCCTATTCAAATAGGTAAGGAGACTGGTGTGATTGATATGAGTATCGAGAGGTCTCTTATTGAATCAGAAAAAGATTATATTATTTCTGACTTAACTACTAGCCCACTCCAGGAAACATTTCATGATGGGAAGCTAGTGGCCATGGTGCTGTTACTAGGGCCTTCTCAAGGCTGGATACATGGAAAAGAAGAGGAAGGGTTAGTGCTGATAATCTAGTGGGGACAAGTGAGGTGGCAGGAAGAAATGGGACTAAAAGAACTAAGTCAGTGCTGCAGGCAGAAGGTAGAAAAGCAGTCAAGAGATTTAAGAGTAATGATGGCCTAATAATTGAGAATTTCGGATCTGAGTTGGTGGTGGGTGCAATGCAGCCCCACCACCAGCTATGATAGGCCTTAGTTGGAACTGTAGAGGGCTTGGGAACCCTCGTACAGTTAGGGAACTTCATATGTGGGTGAAGTCAAAGTGGCCCAGGTTGGTGTTTTTAATGGAAACTAAATGTGGAAGAGAAAAAGTAGAAGCAATTAGAAACTCTTTAGGTTTTGATTGCAGTTTTGTGGTAGGACGTAGAGGCCTCAATGGGGGGCTTGCTTTTCTATGGCATAGTTCTGATGATGTTTTGCTAGACTCTTTCTCTCAAAACCATATTTCAATATCAATCAAGAGAGTAGAGGATCAGGAACCATTGATGGTTACTGGTTTTTATGGCAATCCCATTACTGATAAAAGAGAAGGAAGCTCGCAATTAATGAGGTTGTTAAAGCCTGGAGATGATAAAGAATGGATCTGCTTTGGGGACTTCAATGAACTTTTGTTCCATCATGAGAAACGAGGCTCTGCTATAAGGCCTTACCAACAGATGGAAAGGTTCAGAGAGGCAGTGGATTTCTGTGGATTGAACGATCTGGGTTACAAATGGACCAAATATACTTGGTGCAACAACAGGGAGGGTCATCATTTTACTAAAGAAAGGCTAGACAGAGCCTTTGGGAACCTAGCTTGGATAAGAAAATTTCCAGATTGCAGTGTCTCTGCCCTTCCTGCTCAAAGCTCTGACCACAGTCCCATTTTAATTGATATGACAAGTGGGGCTATGGAGAGGTCTAACAAGGATAGGGGTTTAAACAAAATTTTCAGATATGAAGCTAGTTGGGATCAAAGAGAGGAGTGTAAGGGAATCATTGTTTAGAGCTGGATTCAAAAGCATTTGTGGCAAGGCTCGTTTCTAAGGGGAGTACAAAAGAATCTTCTGAGGTGTAAGGATTCTTTGCTTAATTGGAATACAATGTCAGTGCATAAGCATAGGAAAACAATCCAGCCAAAGCTAAAAAGGCTTTCTAAGATCCAAGACATTAATAATGGCTCTCATAATACGGCTGTTAAACAGATACAAAAGGATGTAGATCTACTTTTGAAAGAAGAAAATATAAAATGGAAGCAGAGGGCAAAACAAAGATGGCTCAAAGATGGGGACAGAAACTCCAAGTATTTTCACCAAAGTGCAAATCAGAGGAAAAATTCTAATGAGATCAAAAGGATTATTAAAGAGGATGGAGGGGTGGTCTGCAACTTTAAAGAAATTGCGGATCTGTTTGACCTGCACTATCAGAATCTCTTCTCCTGTTCTAACCCAACTGGTATTGCAGAATGTTTAGCTCAGGTTAAGTACAAGGTAGATGAGGATATGAACAAAAGGCTAACAGAAATTTTCTCAGCAAATGAAGTTAAGACAACACTTTTCCAGATGAATCCTCTGGGTTCCCCTGGCCCAGATGGATATCCTGTTGTTTTTTACCAGGAACATTGGAATATAGTGGGTGAGGACATAACAAAAGCAGTGCTCGAGGTCCTTAACTCAGCAGGTGATATATGCAGCATCAATGATACTTACATTGTGCTAATTCCCAAGAAAAAGAACCCTCAAATTGTGGCTGATTTCAGACCCATCTCCTTGTGTAATGTAATTTATAAGCTGGTCTAAAAAATCCTAGCTAACAGGCTCAAATTGGTGCTGCACAAAATCATTTCTCCTACACAAAGTGCTTTTGTTCCCGGCAGACTAATTATTGATAATGTGATTGTGGCTTTTGAGACTTTACATTCAATGAAGAAGAAGTGTAAGGGGGAGAAAGGTTACATGGCTATGAAGTTGGATATGAGTAAGGCATATGATAGGGTGGAGTAGGTTTTCTTGATTGAGGTTATGAGAAAACTGGGTTTCTCTGAAAGGTGGATTAGTTTGGTGATGAATTGTGTTCAATCAGTCTCCTATTCTATTCTTATCAATGGATCACCACAAAACTGGTTCCAACCCACTAGAGGCTTAAGACAAGGGGATCCCCTATCCCCTATCTTTTTATCATCATTTCTGAGGCCCAAAGTTCTCTCTTGAATCATGCTGAATCCTCAAAACAAATTCATGGCTTCTCTTTAGGTAGGGGCAATCTCAATATTAATCATCTATTCTTTGCAGATGATAGTTTGTTGTTCTGTCGTGCAAATGAAATGGAAGGGGAAAAAATGCTGGAGTTACTGAGTATCTATGAAAGAGCCTCGGGTCAAGTACTTAATAAAGATAAGACTTCCATTTTCTTCAGTTCAAACACCAAGAAAGTGACTAGAGATCTAATTCTGGGTATGGCAGGGATCAAATCCATTTCAAGCTATGAATCTTACCTTGGCCTACCTGCCCTTATTGGCAAATCAAGGTATAAAGCTTTCGAGGATATTCTTGAAAAAATCAGGAGTCGGATTACCAGATGGAATACAAAACTCCTATCTCAGGCAGGGAAGGAAATTCTTCTAAAAGCAGTCATCCAAGCAATGCCTACCTATTGTATGGGAGTCTTCAAACTACCTAAGACACTTCTTCGAGAGATCAATAGAGTAATGCACCAATTCTGGTGAAATCAACAGCAAAAGAATAATAAAATACATTGGGTTTCTTGGAGCCACATGGGGAAAGCAAAATCTGTTGGTGGTTTAGGATTTAGAGAGTTGGAAAGCTTTAATGTAGCTCTATTGGTAAAACAAGGGTGGAGACTTTTACAACATCCAGACTCTCTTGCATCACAGGTCTTGAAAAGAAAATACTTCTCTACTACTGACTTCCTTCAAGCAAAGGTTGGATCAAGAGCATCTTTTATCTGGAGGAGCATCTGTGCAGCAAGGAATTTAGTAAACAAAGGCATTTTCTCAAGGATAGGCAATGGAGCTGACACCTTAATTTGGACGGATAAATGGATCCCTTATCCTATCAGCTATAAAATCCAATCCCAACCTAATTGTCTACCAGAACTATCCAAAGTTGCAGATCTTATTGATCATGATGTAAAGCAGTGGAAGAAGGATAGAGTTTCCGCTATGTTTGAGGCAGATGAAGCCTCTTTAATCCTTAAAATCCCTATCAGTTTCTATGGTGCCCGTGATAGACTGATTTGGCTTGGTACAAAGGATGGAAGCTTTTCTGTGAAGAGTGCTTATCACTTGCAAAGGGAGCTTCTCACATGGGACAGTGGTCAATCTTCCAGAGAGGGTCAAGCAAGGATGTATTGGACTTCTATTTGGCAGCTTAATATACCAAATGCTACTAAAATGTTTCTGTGGAGAGCTGATTGAGCTGCATTATTGCATATTTTATACATTTAAAATCAATGTATTCTTAATTATTTTATTATTTTATCGTTGATTTTAGATGGAAAAATGATCAAGAGGCAATAAATCCAAGTTATGAATTAAATTGATTAAAAGTATAGTTTATGCTTATTTTTTATAACTTGTGATTTTATTTGATTTTATTGTCTCACATGCACAACACATTTTTAATATTCTAGTTTAGTTTTTTTTTAATTAATTAATTATTTTCTTTTTCTAATTTTTTTTATTATTCTGTTTGTTTTAGTGTATTTTATTTTATTTTATTTTATTTTATTTTTCTGCACAGGTCCTAAACGACATGTCGTTTAGGAAAAACGACATGTCGTTTTGCACGTTGGTCGTTTCTGTCGTCTGAGGCAAATGACATGTCGTTTGGAAAGAACGACTTGCCGTTTGCCTCGTCTTCAACCTCGCGTCGTCCGCCATCTCTGCGTTTCTCCACGCCACGCATGCGTTCGGAAACTGCTCCTCCGCCCACCTGCAGCCACCAGCAACACCAGACGACGCCGGCGATCACTCCTCCACCCCATGCACAGCCAAGAATCGTCCGACGCCACGGCCAGTCCACTCCATGCATAGCAGCATCCAACCACCCGGTTCCGCCACTTCTGCACTCCTCCATGCCACCCTGCATCTCTGGTGATCACCAAAAAATGCCGGAGACTAAGGCTCCGCCACGACCGAAGCCCTCATGCACACCGAAACCTTATCCTGTGCACACTGCCGAGAACGACCGAAGACACCTCGGTTGCTCTCTCTACGTTTTGGTTGCAGTTTTCTCTCTCTCTCTCAGTAAACGTTGCAGCATGCAAGAGGTACAAGATGCAGGAAAGCAAAAATAAAAAGAAAAGAAAGGAAATAATGAGGAAGACGTAGCATGCAGAAACTGAAAATGGAAGAGTTGCTTCAGACACTCACGCGGATGCGGGAAGAAGAGAGAAAAGAGAAGCAAAAAGAAATGAAAAAAATATAAAACTCACGCACGGGAAGAAGACGGAAGGGCGAAGAAGAAAAAAAAAAGAAATGGAGAGGCTCGGACGGAACGCAGCAACGGAGAAGCAAAAAGAAAAGAAGAAAAGAAATAAAGAAGAATAAGTAGCATGCAGAAAAGGAGAACGGAAGGATCACATGCACACAGTGGCCAATTGGAGAGTTTCGGACAGTAGTGAAGAAATGCGGTGGAATTATTTTCGTGGGGACAGATCACTTACACCAGTAGACCAGACAGATGCACATGCTGGGACAATCAGAATAATTTTCTGAGTGGGCAGCTAAGCGCATATTTTTTTTTATGCCTATATAAGGCCTGTAAGTAGACGAAATGGGGGAGTCAGTTAGAGTGTGTCTGAAGTTAGAGTTAGAGAGTTAGTCAGTCGTCAGGTGTTAGAGTGTCAGTGAGTAGTCAGTGAGTTAGAATGTTTTTAGTGTGATTTTAGAGTTAAAAATTCAGAAAAAAATAGTGAGTGAATTTTTATAGTCAGTTTTTATTTTTCTGAGTTCAATTTTTAATGTCTTGTAATTTATTCATCAGTCAGTTTCAATGTATGGCTCAGTGAATTTTATTTTCGTAAGTCTTTAATTTCAGTTTTGAGTTTGTTTAGTGAGTAAATTTTCAATACTCTTTGATAAATGTTGAGAGTCCATTTTATTTTTGAGAGTTTACTTTAATTGGAAGTTTAGATTTTTTGGTTGGAGAACACAGTCTCCATTTCCAAATATCGAGTTTATTCCGTATAATTTTTATTTTTATTTAATTTCGAATTACTGTCATTTAATTTTCTCGCACTTTTAATTTCCTGCAATTTAAATTTATGTCATTTAATTTTCTCGCACTTTTAATTTCCTGCAATTTAAATTTATGTAATTTAATTTCCTCGCACTTTTAATTTCCTGCAATTTAAATTACTGTCATTAAATTTTCTCGCACATTTAATTTCCTGCAATTTAAATTTATGTCATTTAATTTTTTTGCACTTTTAATTTCCTACAATTTAAATTACTGTCATTTAATTTTCTCGCAATTTCAATTTCTTGCAATTTAAATTACCGCCATTTAATTTTCTCGCACTTTTAATTTCCAGCAATTTTAAGTTACTGTCTTGTATTTTAATTTCTTTTACTTTTCATCATCCACTCAAAACCAACAAACATGAATCTAGTCCATGACTAGTAAATTTTCATTTCCATTGCATTCCCACATTCATTGCATATATCATCATTTTTATTTTTATTCTCTCATTGTAACTATTTCCACCATTTTACACGAGTTTGATTTTTAAGCACTTTTCCTGTGGAGACGATCTAGGAATTTATTCCTAATTACTACGCGACACGCTCCTACACTTGGGATAGCCTTTGGGTTGCTCATTTTCGAACGAGTCAAGAGCTTGTTTGGAATCATTACCAACTTCTCTAAACGTATTCAAAAAAAAAAAATTGTTAAAACGCCCTTATGTCCTATTTGCTTAAGTGAGGAAGAATCTGCAATACATGCTTTATGAATTGTGTATCAGCTATGGATGTGTGGAGTCAAGGGCCCCGGGCCTTACAAAAGAGCTCTCTGAGACCAGATAATTTTATAGAATTTTTGGAGAGTCTGTTAGCAGACTATGATGGGAATATGCTGGAGTTATTTGCTGTCACAGCTAAGGGCATTTGGCATAGGAGAAATCAATATATTTTTTTAGGGGAATTTTGTTCATCCTACTGCTTTGGCCAGGAAATCTCAGGAGTTGCAAGCAGAGTTCCTCTCTGCTTAGGTGAACTCAATCTCAGTAGGCAGCACTTCAACTGCAGGTAGTCACTACACTAAATGGTCACCTCCTCCCAGGGGCTACACAAAAATTAACTGGGGTGTAGTCTTATGTGACTCAACTGGTAGATCAGGGTTTGGTTTTGTTGCTTGAGACCATGAGAGCAAGGTGATTGCTACTAAGATTTTCTCCATGTCTAGTCTATATGATCCTATGCTAGCAGAAGCTCAGGGAGCCTTTTATGCTACTGCTTTAGCCAAAGAACTGGGGCTATCTTCAGTAATTCTGGAAGGAGCTTCTCAACAAGTGATATATGGTTTACAACAACATAGAGAGAGGCATGATAGAATGGGAATGATTCTTGGTGACACAAAAATTAGTCTCTCTAGTCTTTCTAACTGGAAGGCTTTGTTTGTAAAGAGAAGTGGAAATGGCTTTGCACACAATCTGGCAAAAGCTTCTCTAGAGCTTGAGCCAGATGTCATTGATCTGGTTGTTTAACTAGTTTGTATGCAGTTTTCCTGCAAGTTTGTAACTCAATCTTAATAAGTATGTTTCATTTTTCAAAAAAAAAAAATCCCAAAACAAAAATACTATTAAAAAATATACTTTAACAATATTTTATTCAACTTTTTAACTTTAATTTCAACTCATCTCATCTCATCTCATCACTGAAAACAAACGAGGCCTTATGCAATTATTCATGTTATTGCATATCATGTGTGAACAACACCTCAAAAATCCAAAACGTTGATAAGTCCAAGTCCTTGTAAACAAGAAAATTACTCGTATTTTCGGCGAGGGTAGGGAATTGTGAATTTTTATAAAACTTAGTTTTTGGAAATAACATTTCATCACGTTGCATTCCACATTACCTTAGTTTCATTACGTTTCATTCCACATTACCTTACCTTAATATTTTTAAAATTTTTTATAAAGATCGTTGAAAATAGTGGGGAGTAATTCAACAACTAGTGTGAGTATATCTTTGAGTGATGGTGTACCATAAGTGATAGTGACTTCCAAAATTCAAAGAATATAAATATCCTCATAAATAGTGTGCAAGCTATATATCAATATTCTCTCGTCATTTAGAAACTAGAAGAGAATATTGTAATATGGCTCCGCTAAAGGTACTGAATTCACATAGTAGGAACCCCAACATAGAATCTTAGATTCACTTCACTTATATGATCCAATTTGGGGTGATTGATCTGATTGACAAAGGAAAAGTGGAGTTGATAGAGATATATATCCATCTCTTGGCACTAATTGAGTTGGATTTAGATAACCATTGGTCGTACATTTATTGAAACTTTTCTTGAAAGAGTCAAATAGTTGATTCTCACAGTAAAATTAGATGGTTAGTTTTTTGTGATGTTTAGGTATAAAGTACTTTGAGCTAATGATTGTTGCTTGTACTATTTTTAGTACAAAAAGCAAATGAATGTTGCTACTCCAGTTTCGTGTTGCCTATACCAACCATCTATTCAAAGATACCTAATGTACCTAGTCATTTTTATTAACAGACTATTGAATAAAATGGGATTCTTTGAACATTATTGACAATCTTAGAAAAGTGTCATCTTAAGAGATATGACGATCTGGTTGTCTTAGATTATTCATTTTCGCCTAATGAGAGATTTTCTATACTACGAAGTGATGGACATGGGTTTGTGAAAAGTAGTTAAGACTTAACATCTTGTGAGACTGTTTGTAAGAAAAACAGTTTCTAGGACCTCTTATTTAAAATTCATAGAAAATTAATGAGATGGAAAATACCATAAAATCTAATTTTGCCAATACCATTTTGTGTTTCCATTATGGTTTGCTTATGGGAGTCAGAGGTTGAGAACTTGTTAGAGGGAAAATATGACTTACTTGATTAAGTGAGTTTATGATGCGATTGTTTTTAAAAGTAATGACTAGACTATTGTGATTATCTCTAGGGGCAAAGGGCCTAATCGATTTAACCTTAAAGAAAAATAAGTGAGAGTTATCTCATATGCTTTTTTGAGTACAAGAGATTTATATGAAATCCTGAAGTAGCAAATTGAGTTTGCTTAATGACATGTGTGGCCACCTTGTAGATTCTTAAAAGTCGTAGTTGGACTTGCTGACTAAAATTTAAAGTTTATATTGTGAGTTAACCTTAAATAAGATTCGCGATGAATCGTCGCTGACTTCATGGTTGTGCAAAGGACTTATACTTTTAAAAGTAGAGTCTCTTGGTAGGTGCATGTTTTGGAAAGCTATTATTCTTGAAAATTTGCATAGAGAGAAATGTTCCTAAAATAGCACTTCAAAGTTGTAGTTTGATTATTTTTTAGTTGACCATGTGATTTCTCTCTGTCATGCTATTGCCTGTTGTGCACATGACACTGACGTTTTCTATGATCATGTGGTGTGGCTAAAAGTATTTTTTGGTAAGCATGCACAATCGCCATAAATTTGGGAGTTATGGTAAAAAATGTGTGTCGACAAACATAGATCGGCTCATACACACGAGCGATTGCCTTTGGTGCTACAAGGGATAGCAAGCGAAGATGCGACAATGTGTCACTTGATACTTGTCTAGAGAGTAATAAGTTGTAAGATACAAAAGATATGTCGGCTTAGAGAGAGCTACGATGGTGTCCATCATCTTTAAAAGGACCATGCATGGTTATCCACAATACATGTAATTTGTCGTTTAGCCAGATATAAGATCCTCTTTGACGCTTGAGATATCGAGCAAATGGAGGAATTCAGGTTAGACACTAAGATAATGACTAGACTAAGATGTGTATGGTGTATTGTAATAGATACGTTCTTTCTTTTTAGAAAGAGAACTCCATCGTAACATGTATTTCATAGTACATGTGCTTTTGCGACCAACAGTAAATGTGAGTGGATGAATCGCTGCTTCCTCACTGTGTAAGTCCTTTTGGTCATAATTGATGACCTTAATTTATTTATGCTCTTAGGAGACCTTTGACTATGTCACAAGGTTAATATTTTATTGTATGCAACTTTGGCATGTTATCTATGACCATAAATGATACAATCTAAAGAGACATTGTCGGGAAAGCGATTGGACTGAAACTGAATGACATAAGGGCGAAGGGAAGAGTAGTTGGTAACACATCGATAATAGTGTGTACTCACTACCGGCAAATTATGTTGCTTCTTGGTAGTTGCGACATAGTTGTTAGTTACATCATGTTTTATGAAGGGTAAGCATTGGTCTGAGTTATTCAGACTCAAGAGGGATTAGGGATGCTTAATTTGATGTGACTAAATGAGTTGAGGCATAACGAGACACTTTTAGAAATATTGTTATGCTGGTCTTCTCTTAAAGAGATTTGGTATAGTACTCCTATTTTTCTTTTACAACTATGCTCGATTGTTGCACAACCTATTTGCCAGTATGAATAAAATTGAAAACATATTGAGATATGCAGATCTGTGATCTTACCCACTATGTACGAATGGAAGATGTAAGAAAGAAGCACCCATAGTGGGCACCCATAGTGAACGTTGATGGCTAGCCCTTAATGGCCAACTAGAGGTTACACTTAGAGTAGCTATTTACATAATCCATCTCTCTTTGGATGAGGTGTGGGTGTATAGAACAAAATAGAAAATGATCTCTCTCTCAAAAGAATTCTCTCTAATCCTGACATTTAGGCTATGGAATTTATGAGTATTGTTCTGGTATTACTACGTAGCACACTCCATCAACGTAAATATTTCGGATGAACAACAACAACGAAAAATCTGTGGAACAACTATACTAGATCCAAGATATCTTCGATGAGATAATATCGCTTCCGCTATACTTTGATCTAGTATTTCTAACAGTTATATACTAATTGAAAGTATTTCTCTAGTAGTTTAGTAATAAAATTGGGTATCGTTTAAGCTTCTCTTTTCTTTTCTTTTTGATAGGAAACATAAGAATTTTATTCATCACAAAACATAGAGGAAACCACATTACAATTTGGTCTATAAACCAAATCGACCGATCCCACCAGAAGTTCTAAAGCATTCTTAGCAAGACAGTGGGCAGTTTTATTGCCACTACTCTTAACAAATTTCACTTGCCAATTAGTAAAACTTGACAACAAAAGTCTAGTATCTGGAATGACCAATCCCACACTATCCTATCTATCAACTTGGTGATTGAGCCCCTGAACAACCTGAAGAGAGTCTCCCTCCACTATGAAAAAAGCCAACCTCAATTCTATAGCAAACTTAACAGCCTGGAGAGCCCTTATTACTTCAACCAACAAAGGAGCCAAACACCCATTCTTGGACATCTTCTTAAAGGCTAGAATACCAACTTCATGATCCCGAGCTACCAGACCAATGCCAGTTTTTTCATGAGCTTCACTCACAGCAGCATCCCAATTTATTTTAATGAATCCAACAGGGGGACCCAATTTACAACTTGATCTGGCCCCACTCGAGAATTTACCTTTGAAGTTACTTGGACCTCTCTATAATCTGTTAAAAATTGATAAGCCTATTGCATTAACAGAGAAAGATGCAAGAAAGAATCTTCAAAAACCAGTTTGTTTCTCCTATGCCAGATACACCTTGTTGTCACTACAAATAATTACATGTCTTGTTGATCACACTGAGAACTTAGGACCTAAAAAATCTCCAAGAAACTCCTTGCTCTCAAAGCACTCTTGTGAAAGACAATTGGGCCTTGACACCACACATCCATAGCTGAATTTCAGGACCATAGAGCATGAGCAACAGATTCTTCTTCCCTGCAACAGATAGGCCACAAAGGAGAATCCGCAATATTTTCTTAAACAAGTTCATTCTTGTAGGCAAAGACTCCAAACAGCCCCTCCCCACAAACACCTTGGCAGCGTTAGGAATCCTTAGTTTCCAATAATAGGTCCAATTTTTGGAATTTTTTGCCCTTTTCGATGACTATCCTTTAGGCAACTTCTTAAGCTCCTTTTGCAAGTGGTAGGCACTTTTAACAGTAAACATCCCATCCTTGGTACCCAGCCACATAAGTCTATCCTTTGCACCAGTAGAACTCACAGTATTCCCTAAATATCTATAGCTGGATCAATCCCAAAAATCTCATAAACCAGTTTCCGATTCCATTGCTTCACCTCACCATTGATAAGATCAGAAACTTTGGCATCTTCTCCCAAAATCTGGACAGGAGACTGGATCATGTAAGTAGAAGGTTGAGGTAACCACCTGTCTTTCCAGATTCTAGTATCCAGCCCATTCCCAATCCTCCACATAGATCCTTTAACAACAAGATTTCTAGCCAATATGCTTCTCCAAATAAATGATGGCCTAGCTCCTAACTTTGCTTAGAAAAAAAGTAGATGAAGAGAAGTACTTATCCTTTAATACCTGAGCTGCTAAAGAATTAGGGTATTGAAGAATTCCCCACCCTTGCTTAGCCAACCAGGCCAAGTTAAAACTCTCAAGGTCTCGAAATCTCAAGCCACCTGCCTCCTTTGCCTTCCCCATTTGTCCCCAAGAGATCCAATGGACTTTAGCTTCATTTTGCTACTTTGAGTAGTATTTCCTTCCTTACTTGAGACAAAAACTTAGTCTTCCAATTGCTCACCCTACTCCTCACTATGTCTAGGATACTCTTGAATGTATTATGTCTTGATCTTCCAATGATAGCAGGTAACCCAAGGTACTTTTCATAACATGTGGTAGGTCTAGTCCTTGCCAATCTTATGATTTAGTCTTGTTTCCTTTCGAGTATTTGCACTGAAGAAGATTGTTGTTTTGTCCTTATTGAGCACATAGTTGAGATTGGACCACTCCATTGCATTAGCTTTACAAAAAAACAAGCTATCATCTACAAAAAATAAATGATTAATGTTAAACTTTCCCCTTCCCATAAGAAAGCCATGAATTTTCTTCACAACTTTAGCATGGTTGAGTAAGCTACTTAGCACTTCTGCCACCAAGATAAATAGATAATTAAGGGGATAGGGGGTCCCCTTGTCTAATACCTCTTGAAGGTTTAAAATATCTTTGAGGAGTCCCATTAATCAATAGAGAGTAGGAAACAGATTCAATACACCCCATAACCAAGCTTATCCATCTCTCATTGAAGCCCATTTTCATCATCAATTTTCTCAAAAAGCTTCACTCTACTCTATCATATGCTTTGCTCATGTCTAGCTTAATAGCCATGTACCCTTGTTGCCCTCTCCCTTTGGTAGACATGGAATGCATAGCCTCGAAAGCCACTATTACATTATCAAGAATTAACCTACCAAGAACAAATGCACTTTAGGTGGAGTGTATGATTTGAGTTAGTATCTTCTTTAACCTGTTTGCAAGAACCTTAGACACCACTTCATAAATTACATTGCAAAGAGAAATAGGCATGAAATCCACCATTGTCTTTGGCCTCTTTACTTTGGGAATTAGTACAATGTAGGTGTCATTAATGCAGCTAATATCCCTTCCTCGATTAAGCACCTCTAAAACAATTTTAGTGACTTTACCACCCACAATGTCTCAATGTGCTTGATAAAATTCTATAGGAAAGCCATATGGGCCAAGGGAGCCTAAAGGATTCATATAGAACACAGCTTTTTTAACTTTATCTGCAGTGTACTTTTTTTCAAGCATCCTGTTCATGTCCATTTCTACTCTACTCTCAACATTGCTAAGACTACTTGACGTGCAGCATGAGGCTCTCAATCATGACGTAGACTCGTGTGGAAAATAAATGATTACGTTTGGATGTCAAAATACTCTCAATTTATTATTATAACTCTTTTAAATTTTAATATAAAATAGAATAAACAATAAAAAAATTTCAAATTTTAAAATAATAATGATATTAAAAAATAATATTTTATTATCTTAACTTAATTTAACTCATACCCAGCCTAAAGACTACTTGACGTGCATAAGGGGCATGGGCTCTCAATCATGACGTAGACTCGTGTGGAAAATAAATTGGCTAAGACTACTTGACGTGCACGATTAGATTATATAAATATTTATATATATATATATAATTAAAGAGTGAAGTTTGGTTTAGATGGGTTAAATGGGTTCGAGACTGACATCAAAGACCCACCAATGACACCTGTTAATTAGTCCACCAGGCTAAAGGACAAAAGGAAATGCAGATTCGTTACAATTTTTTTACTAGCTCTGCCACGTGGGAATAATTCTTCCGCGTAAGAACAGATCGATCGCAATAGGAAATTGACTCGGAAGATTGACTTGGTCTTAATGAGTCAATTTCTTATAAGACCAAGTCATTAATAAGAAATTTACTCATCTTATTTTATTTGTCTTGTTTAGATTAGGAAGATAAATTGAAATGATTTATAAATAATAATAAAATTTATGAATTAAAATTTATAAATAATAATAAGATAAATCAAGAAGATTTTAACTCACCTCTCAATCTAAACCGACTTATTTACTTGCCTCGCAACTTCTTTTCTCTAATACTCTTTCTTCATAAGAGTGCTTTAGCTTAACTTCATGTATATATTCCTAAGTTTGAAGGGAAACGACGGAAAACGACCGAGGAATTAATTAAGCTAAAGTACATTTAAGAAGAAAGAGCCACAAAGAGAAGAAATTGCGAGATAAGTACGTAAGTCGATTTGAATTGAGAGTTAAGTTGAGATCATCTCAATTTATTTTATTATTATTTATAAATTTTATTATTATTTATAAATCATCATCAGCTTCCACATTCGTCTAGATTTTAAGTTTTTCTTATGCAATTATTCATTTTATCGCATATCATGTGTGAACGACACCTCAGAAATCCAAAACGTTGGTAAGTCCAAGTGCTTGTAAACAAGCATCCAAATTATCATATATAAGACCAAGTCATCAAAAAGATTAGTCTGAGCTGAATGCTCAAGAGATTGTATGAGAATACTTGTATTCCCAAATGCACCGGCCTTATTCTTTATTGGATTTTGGCAATATCATTTTTTTTTTTTTTAGCAAATCTTCTATTTACGTTCAGTTTTTTCCTTCTCGCGAAATATTTTGTTTCATGTTTAATTAGAAGTGATTCTGATTTTGGTTTTGGTCAAATTTTTTAAAGGATTCTTGTTTATTTGCATGCATATTTTATTCTCATGCAATAATTTGAATTTTTTCTTTTTGAAAAAATTTTCATAATTTCAAATTTTGAAACTATTTACGCCCGGGATGTGTTTAATGAAATAGTTTTAAATTTTATCATTAGTCAATATTTTCAGAGTTTCTCTCTGTTTTGCATATTTTCTCAATCTCAATCTTTAATTTCTATGGATTAACTAGCCATTAGAATAATTTTTGTTATGTCCGGTGTCAAATCTTATTTGTGATTAATCTATATAACCATACAATAATATATACTTGATTGGGGCAGTATTTTTATTTTAAAAGTTTCTTTTTAATTTTTAAACAAATTTTAAGATTTATATATTTAAAAAGTTAATTTCTGCAACTGGAAATTAAGTACTCATGCCACATATTTTCCAAATAGTGATGGTGGAGGACGAAGATGGTCCAGAAGGAATTCTTTCAAACTACAGTATATATATATCATAGTTAATCCTAATTACACAAAAAGAGAATAAAGATTAAAACAAACACATGCAGAGACCAAAATTCCAAGTGTGAAAGCACATATAATAAGTTGGACCAAAGCTCCCAACAAAAAACAAAATATGAATTTGGATGACGTGTCTCTCGCCTTGTTTTTCTACGTAGACTTGGTCATATTTTTTAGGAAAAATTGATGTGGTACGTTAGATTGTAAATTTACTTTTATTATAAAGTAGACTTAACGGATTCCAAGAAACTATATCAATTTTTGAATTTATTTTGTATAATATTTTTGTGTCTGTAGCAGTTCTCTATTTTTTAAGCATGCATAGAGATCAACAAGCTAGTCAAGAGCCAAAAGACAAGAATAAAAAGATAGCCTATGTATGGTTCTAATTAAATGACGATCAAGCAGATGCGACCTTCCCTGAATGGAAGCTCCCTCCACTTGCTGGAATTTTGGGTCTATAAGATGATCGAGAGGGGGGAAGAGAGGGAGTGCATGCAAGCACAGAGGTCAATCCCAACAAGTTACATTGGCCGCGAATGCATGCATGCATGGTACATCCTCTGATCTATCTTTTTTTTTTTTTTATAAGATCCTCTGATCTAGCTTAAGTTTCGGCGGTAAGCTAGGCTGCTCTAATCTCATGAATTATTATTTCATTTCATCATCTCAGCTTAGTAATTATATATTTGACTTTTTCCATGCATGTATACATTATATATTTGTTTATCCATGCATATTGGTATATTATATCATGTTCTTGTGCGTACGTACCTTTCGTATTTTCGGAGCTTTTGCTAGCTGTTTTTATTGTACTTATGACTAGTAGTACTCTACATATGTACGTTGTTCGCTATTTTTCATATGTATTCTTCTTATCATGTAAACATGTCCATTATCCATTTTTCTATTTTATTAGTTCGAACTAATAAAAATATATATATATTTAGTCGTACGTGATTAATTAACTTCAGGTAATTATATAATTAAGTAAATTTCCAGAAGACATGAGACGAACCAGAATCTGTTGACGGACAGTTGATGAGGTACCTCTACTGTTAGTTGATCAGGGTCAGTACTCTGATCTACATATATATTGCTTGATCATGTAAAATACAAAAATGTCCTTTTTTATAGCTCGATTGATAGTTTTCATGATCAATTTTTGATCTTCTATATATTACATGAGCTAGCATGCATATCGACGTGATGATCACATGCAAGTTGAGGCTAGCTAGTAGATGTCTGGCCTTTTGACCCTCCATATATATATCTGATTTCAGATAGCTGTAAGTTGAGGCTAGTAGATATTTGGCCTGATATATGTATATATATATATATATATATATATATATATATATATGGAGCCAATATTTGAAATTAGGGTTGATAATTTTATACACAGAGGGCGATATATATATAAGCTACGATATTTTTAGTAATATTGTGAAACCAAAACCTTTATACCATGTAGATGGTGTTTACAATAAAAACCTTCAAATAAAATTATTCTAAATATATATATATATATATATATATATATATATATATATTCACTAATCATCTAATTAAACTTTTGAAACCAAATTGGTCTATAACCTATATAATTACGGGTAAAATTTTCAACTTATTTAAATATAATCAATGAGATATTTAAATGCTCATATAGAATATATATATATATATATATAGTTAATTAAATATGAATGGATGTTTTTTCTTCCAATTTTGACCGAGTATCATGTATAGTACTCATTAAATATAAGCAATAAAACTGCTTATTTGTGACTAGCTATTCCTTGCAAAAATGATTATTTTCTGTAAAAATGAGTTTGTTTTCATCTTAAATAATTTGTCACAAATACTCGTTTTCTTGTTATAGTCTTTGGGTTGAAAATTTTAGTTCGTGATAAACTCATTCCACAAAATTTTATTTGAATAAATTATATATCCAGGACTACCCGGCCATGCATTGTGGATCTCAGCCTCATCATGTTTTTACATCGATCATGATCATTAAGTTTCTATATATGGTCTTAATTAGAATCTCAGCACATTGTGATTATATGTTCGTTATTTATGGTACAGATCGAACAACTATTGCGAACTAAGTTTCAGCATTTTCGTAATAATTAAGAAGAACTAAAAGCGCTACTTATTGAAAGAAATGGAAGATGAGGGAGAGGAATTTTCACTTATAAAAAAAACCGATGAGGGAGAGGAATTTGAAACCAATAACCAACAATCAAATTATGGGAGTACTTTAAATGTAGTTTTGGACGCAACTTTCGGCAATATTGGTCTTGAAGAAGCAGCTGCTAATTTTGGCATTGGTGGAGAAAAAGATGACAATCCAAATTATGAAGAGAGTAAATCAAGAATGGTTCCTCCTGATCAGCATGATATCCAAATCCTGGATAATGAGAGACAAAATCATGTTATCATTAGCAGATCAGGATGGTCAACATTGAAAGTTCCTGTACCTATGTTCAAAGTCGACAAAGGAGCTTATGTCCCCATGATTGTCTCCATTGGTCCATTTCATCATAATGAACCAAGTCTACGAGCCATGCAAACTCAGAAACAGCGATTTTTCAATCGCCTAATTCGAAATCGACCAAGACAGCCTTTCCTTGAAGAAAGTCTTAAAAATGCCATGAGAGAGTTGGAGGAAACGACTAGAGATTTTTATGCATTAGACTTTCAGGCTATAAAGCCTGATGATTTTGTGCAAATGATGCTCCTTGATGGTTGCTTCATTGTAGAACTCCTGCGTTTATACGAGGTATTAATTAGTTATACATTCTAATTAAGTTTGTTTTCTGCTCTAATTTTCCTTTAACAATTATGATCACATGAAGGCATGCAAACTGATCACAATTATATTTCTTAACTTCTTGCAGAAAAAACATGCGGATGAGCCCTTTTTCAATACCTTTTTCAATACACGTTGGATACAGGCAAATATCTCTCGTGATATGCTTTTGCTTGAGAACCAACTCCCTATGTTTGTGCTGCAGCAGATTTTTGAACTTACTGGCTCGACGGGGGAGGAAACTGATCTGAATACGCTTGCTCTCAGGTTTTTTGAAACTTTGAGACCTGGGAAAGACAAATTTGAAACGTCCACGTTGAACAAGCACGCCATACATCTATTAGGTTTGTTTCACTCTACCTTTATTTCAGGGGATAATATATTCCCGTTGCAGCCTGCAAAGGGTGAAAAGAAAAAACCACATCTTAGGCTTCCTGGGAAAGGTTGGGTGCATAATGCCAAAACACTTAGTTATGCTGGTATTAAGTTCCAAAAAGATTCTGGTAGCATTCTCAACATACAGCTTAAAGGCAAGACGTTAAAGATTCCGACTATGGTCATCGATGATAACACCGGGCCTGTGTTGAGGAACCTGATAGCCTATGAACAAAACAACCGCGATGAAGCTCCATATTTTTGCTGTCTTGCATTGTTCTTGGATAGCATAGTGGATACGGTCGAGGATGTCAAGATTCTTCGTGATGCCGGGATTATCAAACATGCAACGGGTGGAGACGAGGAGGTGGCGAATCTTTTCAACAGACTCACTAAAGAGCTAGTGTTTGATATTAATGAAGAGGATTGCTACATGACCAAGCAAATCGAAAAGATCAACCGTCTTTGTCGAGTGCACGACATCAAAGTTCGAATTCGCCGTCTTCTCGCGAGGCTGAATTTCAGTGGATTAATCCACACATGCTTTTCCATCTTGATCACAATCTTCTTAATCATGATGAAGGCATAACGGCATAATGACTCAAATGGTGACTCGTCAAATACTCAGGAATCGCCTCCACCTATGTCTTCACCATCACCATTTTGACAAAAACAAAACACCGTTTGAAATGGTTGATGTAGGTTTATTTGGGGGGAAGCGATGATTGAGCCTTGTGTTTGCACATCATTTATCTTAGTATCGGCTTTTCAACAAAACTGGGAGTCCTCAGATTCTCATGTAGCAGTGTTTGGGTTTTAATCTTTTTTATGCTCTGTTGTTGTTCCATTGTATTATGTTTGAGTTTCAAATCGAATAAATCCATCTTGGAATTTGAAGTTGATGGGATTCGCTCACAATCCATGCTAATTTATAAAAAACCAAAAATGTCTTCCTTCAAATAATAAAATCCATAAATGGAATGAATGTGTAAAGTAGTCAAAAGTAAAAGATACGAGTATGATGAAATGATCTCCTCCCTTGAAGAAGAAAGTTACGACTTTCGTTGTATATTAACGTATTTAATTACAATTTGGGATTGACAAATTATCATGATCTACTTCTTGAACATTCTTATCATCTTTTTTCTCGGTTCAATACGGAAATTCTGCACATGAGATCCAGCTTGATGAAAACAATTGAAGGGTATGTAAGGAAAATGAAGAATTAATGTACCAATTAATGTCCAATTGAGTATTACAACATCATGTACAGTACCCACAAGAGTACCTGCACATATGGAGTTGCAACCTTTCCAAGATTAATTTGTATACAATTCTGGGAACATATATATATATATATATATAAATATATATATATATATATATATATATATATTTATAGGTAATTAATTCTTTAGATTTTATAACAATTTTAAGGAATTATAAATGTAATATTGAATAGTGCTTTTAGAGAGTAAACACCCACACACGCATATTAATTCCAGAGACTTGAGTCCTTACCGTTTATATCGAATCCAATAACGATAGCATTTCTATTATCGAAGCCCAAAGATGACGTAAAAATTAAGAAAGAGATGCGGAGAAAATGAGAACCATATATATATATATATAAGATGACAAATCTCAAGACACCCAAAATAAAGTATATACTGTGAACTAGACAGTACCTATATCTATATATATTTACACATATATTTTTATAAGTAAACAGTACCTATATATATATAATGCTTACCCAGCAATTTGCACAACTGGCCGGCAGAGCCGCGAGGGAGGGGATTGAAATGTATTCGTGTGGGCTTTTAGAGGTGTAAAAATTAATCGAGAAACCGGTCCCGACAAGTGAGACCGGTTCCCTTAAACATGAAAATTTATTTGATCATATGCTTTAAATATAAAATATATATATTAATAATATTTTATGACCTAATAAAGTCTCAACATATTCCTTTCGATAAATATATAATACATTAGTAATACTACTATACATTAGTATATTAATTACATTTTACTTTAATTAATTAGTATACATTAGTGTACTAATGTATATTAGTATGTTAATTACATTTTATACCTTAATACTAATATTATTAAAACTGAAAAACCGGACCTAACCAATAAAACCAGGCATACCAGTTTAAGAGGGTAATTGGTTCATAATCAGTTTTCGAAAATATAAAATCGATGCATACCGGTTTGGTCCTGGACCGGTTACATCCCTATGTAGGCTTAAAATATATGCATTCCCATACAAAATAAGCAACCCAAAACTAAGTCAAAATATTTCAAAATATTGTACCTTTAGCATTTTAAACCAAACAGATATCTTAAATGCATATATATTAACTTTGGTGGCCAAGTCTCATGCCATGATTTCCATGCAGCTAATAAAGAATTTAGCAAATCCGGGCGAATTATTGTGATCATTACATTTCCTAGCTAGTACTTCCCTATGTAGCAAAATAAACTATAGAAAAGTAAACATCGTAAAACATCTTTGAACCGTCAGATTCTCTCTCTCCTCAACAATGTTCTTCAAAGTGCTCTTTTGAGCAAAGGTTGTTGATCTTCAATCCAGCTTAACCGAAGAGAACAAGTAATGCACGAACCAGAATGATGAAAGAAATGCCTGTCGCCAGCATGATTGCTACAACCATGAAGAGTGATAAATACATAATACATTAGTAATACTAATATACATTTCACTTTAATTAATTAGTATAATTTAGTATATTAATGTATATTAGTATGTTAATTACATTTTATGCTCCAATACTAATATTATTAAAACTGAAAAACCGGACCAGAACTGTTAAAACCGGAGATACCGGTTTAAGAGAGTAACCGGTGTGTAATCGGTTCTCAAAAATATAAAATCGGTACATATCGATTCAATCTTAAATTTTATCCAAAACTGGACCGGATAGACTACACCCGTATTTGTGCTTAAAATATGGCACTCCCATACAAATAAGCAGATAAATCAGCAACCAAAAACAAAGTCAAAATATTTCAAATTACTCCCAAAATAAACAGCAGATCGAAGTATACTGCTTAATTTGCCTAAACTACTTATCCTAGATGTCTTCAATCAAGCAGTACTACTAGTATTGAAATTTTTAGTTTGAAAATTAAATCATGTCATGTCAATATTACAAATCTCAAGAAAAAAATTAATTAATAAGCAGCTCGGTCTTAATTCCAGAACGATTTATTTGCCAAGAAATCGCGGGTTTTATGTCAGTAGTTCTGAGAGTTAACGAATCATGATCTAGATCAGCCTCATGATGCATGAACGGACTAGACAACAATGAAATTCCCCACAACTATAAAAATTCTTTGAAAAGCATTAATGGTTTTTAATACACAGACAAATATTACTTCACATCCTAAATTAATACACAGACAATCATGTGATAGTTGTAGACTTAAATGTTGAAAGACTTTTCCAAAGTCACTGAATCTAAAAGCAAAAGAGACGTAATTTATCATGTCTTACAGTTGGACATTTTTTTTTTCGGTTAAATTCCAGCTGATGCACGTTGCATGGCGCGCCGAGACTAATATTTATGAGTCAAACCGTACGTGATATGCATTTACTATTTACTTATCATTAAGGCCCGTTTTGATAGGTGAAAGTATTTCATAACATTTTATTATTATAATTTTTTAAAATTTTTATATAAAATATTATAAATAATTCAATTTTTTTAAATTTTAAAATATTAATAGTATTAAAAAATAATATTCTAATAACATTTGGTAAAAAGTTATAAATAAATCTGGCATAGATGTTGCTATACTGTTCGAACACTCCAGTAAAAGTTCAATTTGTATTTTAATTTATGTTTGAATATTGAGATAACTGTTTGAATAATATTTATGGTGGGAACATACATTAGAACTCGTACGAACTCCACGATTATTGGACAAATTTTTTTGTAAAAAGTTATAAGTAAATCTGGCAGCGATGGTTGCAACACAATTCGAACGGTAATTTTATATCCGAACGGATCTATTATTGATTCGAATGCTTAAATAGGTGTTTGAACCACACTGTTTAATTATATAAATTTATTAAAAGGCATCCAAATATTTTAAAAATAAATATTATTTGAGTTTATTAGTTATCATTTTCAAAATATAAAAAATCTAGCTATACGTATTTATTATTATTCAAGGTAAATTAAAATATTTCATATTCCTAAGAATTTTATATAATTAATTTAAAAATCAATTAATGAGTTTTTTTTTGTTAAATAAGCATTAGCAATGAAAAAAAATTACCTTCTAGGAAGTGTTATTTTTTATATTATCATGAACAATAAATAAAATAAGAAAAATTATTTTTCACAATAAACAAGCGAGCTTATATAACAAATAAAAAAGATACACTAATTAAATCGATAATGTTCGATACAACATAAAAATTCAAATAAAAAATAAAACTACTGGGTAAGATTCTCAAAGTCCTCTTGTATGATAGAAATGCGTCCCTCAATCTCTTGCAGTCGAACCATGATGGGCGCAGTGATCCCCTCCATCTCCTGGATCAAAAGTATGCAATGCTCCTTGAGCAGGATTGTATCTTCGTCATAGTAGCCCGTGCAGCCTGTCTATCAAAACCAACATTAGTAGAAGCTGGATCATGCTAACTACCATTATCTTGTGCTGCTGGAATATTAACTGACGAATCTCTAAAAAATGTGATACAATCTACCTCTTTGATCACCTTGCTACACTACAACAAATAGCCTCTTTTGCCACGGGTTCTTTTTACAAGGTAAACACTAGTGAGAAAAAGTAGGCTTTTTAGACGGAAAGTGCTGGTGGGAGTAAAACTGAACTTTTTCCCATGAGATGGAAGTGGTGGAAAATTATTGATGACAATAAAGCTTTTGTCACGAGAACTTATTTTTATTGTCGTGTTTATATGATGGAATGCAGAAAACTGTACGAGTAGTTGTTGGTTCTCGGAAAAAACTTGTTACGACGAAATATTACCTAGATCTCGACAACTTGTTATCGTTGCAAAAAGTAGATTATATAGTACTTACCGCGCATGCGTCCCCCACCCCCGCGATAATCCCTTCTCCCGAATTAACTACAGAATTTCCCCTCCTCCATCAAAGTCCAAACCCTGCCCTCTGTCTTCCCCCTCCCAGTTGCTCTTCCCTCTCCCCCTCCCGCAGCCAATATCCCCATCCCACTCCCTCTCCCGCAACCGCTGATCCCCATCCCTCGCATACCCAGTCCATCTCCCCCTCCCTCCCGCGCAGCGCCGATTTATCCAACACCTCCCTTTCACGCAGCCCCACTTCCACCAAGGAATTGCAATAAACACCTGGATTTGGTCTTCCTCGTGCGGACCCCGACACCCATCGTTTGTAAGTTTTCAATTTATGCTCTAACCCATGTCGTGTTCTGTTGGAATTTAGGCTTAGTTTGCCGTCATTATCTGTTGGATTCTAGGCTTTGTGTTCCCATATTCCTTGTTGCATTTCACCCGAATGGATATGTTCGATTTACACCAAGTTCCTGGTGGTAATCTCTTTCGGTTATTCTGCTGCATGGATTTATTTCGATGATTTCTTGCCGTGTTCTATCTTTCCAATGTTTCTATATTTTGTGGAAGTTGTGGGATGGTGGAGAATTATTTATATAGATTTTAATCATTTTCTCATTTGCTTTAATCGATCCGACTGAAGGCATCATAAATGGACAAAAAGAGAGAAAAGAAAGGGGGTGCTCTAGTTACTTGAAAGCTGTGATTTTTCCAATTGTTCTTTTGTCAAAGTAGCTTGATCATTCCCATTGAAGCACTTGGAATTTACTTTACTTACAAATCCACCGGACTCCAACCAACCAAATGAGCCAAGTCTAGGAAACAAGATCTTCTAAATTAATGTAATAAATGCATCTTAGACTTCTTATGGAAAGACCCCACTAAGACTAATAGCAGTAAATTGATTAGAGGTGACATGGATGTAAGGAATGGTTAACTAGTTGATATTTCTATAATATAAACTTATGATACTAGAATTTTAAGCAGTTCCATTCAAAACTTGATACCCAAATAAATTATCGATGATCCTGAAATTCTAAATAGACAAAAAGGAGAGCAAATCTTAATCATTTTTATAAATTATCTTTTAAGCATATCTATTTCTCTATGCTGTATGCTGTCAAAGCCTTGCAAATTGTTGAACATTGAGCCTAATCTCAGTAGATAAACTGACAAAATTAGGCAATGGAGGTGGAGGAGTCATGCAATTGTTACTGTTTTCTAGCTTATCTTCATGACATGCTCAATAATTGTAGAATTTAGTAGGTTAACTAACATTAACAGAATGGGGTGTTGGAGTATTGTTTGGTGACACCCAATCTGTAATTGTGAAGTTCTTAATTATTTTCATAAATGATTGTCTGGAAGAATCTGTTTTCTTCTAACCCAGAGAATTATCTACTTCTTGTTGGAATACAGAGAGGCTTGACAATGATCATGAAGAAACAATTATATATAAACTAGTGGGTTTGAATTTCATTACAATTTGTATAATATCACAGTAACAGCACACCAATTTTGTTAGGAAAAACTCATATATGGACTGAATTTCACTATTTTTAGTCTGGGTGGGCTTTTTTTTTTTTGGACAGAGAGAGAGATAATCATGTTGATTTTAGAATTCACACGCGGGATTTTTTTTTCAGGACTTACAAATATAATAAAAAAATGCATTATATGGACTTGGAAGTTGTTTTATTCCAAAATTCTCCAAACTTTAGTCATAGATAACTTAATATAGTAATTCAAAGGTACTTAGTTGTAGAATCAAACTTTGAGCTTTTACTGTATTGTAAAAATCTTTATGGGTCTATGGATTTTACTGTAAAATGTTGCCTAGAAAAGAAAGAAAATCAATGAATTATGCTAATCCCATTTACAAGAATCCCTTGAATGAGATGGATATATACAATATCCTTCCAAATTAAGCCACTTTTCATGTGAAAGTCAGAGAAATCTAAATAAAACAATGACAGGTTTATCTCATGTATGTTGCACATCAATCTAATTTCAATTATTAGGCTGTTCCAGATGGCATTTGTTAAATGCTTGGTCGGATCACTGCATATTTTTCACATTGTCCTTAGTTCATGAATGATTGTTTAGAAATGTAAAATTGACCACATATTCTCGTAGAATGTTGGCAAGTACACATTAATCTTGTCAAATTAGGTGCATGCATGCATGCATGGCACTTTGTAGAATCAAATTAGGTGCATGCATGGTACTTTGTAGATCATTCCATGGATTTACTAAATAGAGACATCCATGCCCCTTAAATTTGTTAAATACTACTAAATATTGGTTGTTAGGTCTTGATAAAAGGCGGAACTAGCTGTATTTAATTGGGATTAAAGTAGAAAAACATTGTTACTAGTCCTGTTAAATCTGTGGATTGAAGTAAGGAAGTCAACATGACTTGTCGGGTGCATGATATATATAATAATTTTATGCATGCGAACCATTGCATTTATTCAATGGAAATTGTACTGCAAAATTCTCATGTGCTAGAAATATAACGTGGGGTTTACTTATATAAAGAGGACCACTGATCTCATGAGTATGCTTTGGTAGCTTCCAAAACCTTTATTAAACCACTAATCTCAGCTCAATCACTTTCCTTTAGATTATAATCAAATCTTACTGATTATAAGTATTTAGATAAAGTGATCCCTGAAGAAATTAAGCAACATGGATAACCATTCAACTAATATAATTATTATACTCTTTAGTACGTATAAGCAATCACAACAACACTTTTTCTCTTCATTGGGTGCATGCATGCTTTGGACTGTCCCATGCAATATTAATTGTATGGTATTCATTATAACCCAGTCGACTAGTTGATATAAACACCATGAAGGATCATACGCCCTAATATCAATGTCTAACATAAATAGATTGATGATCAATCGGGTTAAGAAAAATGTCCAAATAAAGCAATTTGCACATAGATCAGTATGTAGTCTTGATGTTGGCATAATTCTGGCAAAGATATAACTTAATTAACATTAATGAAACCATAGCAAGAAAAGAGAGATGATTAGGGGTAGAGGGTTAATGATAATATGGCCAGTTAAGGCAAGATCTAATGATGCAAAGAAAACACACATCATTTCTTCCATCCAAATTCAATATGTAAACAACCTTCACCACATAGCCCTGATTTGATCTGATCTCTCTCTCTCTCTCTCTCTCTAACAAACATGTGGGCAAAATTAATATATCTTATTATAATTAAAAATTTGTATCTGAGTTGAGAATATATAGGCGGCCTATCCTAGCTAATTCCCTCCACTCAACCGTTGCTTAAGGTTGTCAAATTCCTTGGTGTCAACGAAGATGATCATGATGATTGGATGTCTGCTTTCATGATTTTCGACCTTCAATTTCCTGTTGCATACTTTTCATAGGTTTTTTTCTTTGTTTTGGTGGGTATAGGAGAAAATCGCATGGACAAGCAAAGCAAGAAAAGGGGTGGAAAAGCACAGAGTTGAATTACAAACTCATCCTTCAACCAGCTTCTACAAATTATATCAAATTCGTCTTCCCCTCTAGCTCACATCATTAATTACCAGAACAGGTGAAATTCTCTTTGTTGTAAGTTATTCCTTTTCCATGATGAACATGATTGCGACCTGTCACATCTAGTAGAGAATGAATACATAATTATCATGGTATATTGAAACCAAATCTGTGGACGTTTCTAAATTTGTACCTAGCTAGCTACTGTTATTAAATTTAAGAGACATGCAAATCTTAGCTCATATATATCACACACCAGCCTAACCATGCTTATGATCAAGCATTATTCGTGAGTTTTTTTTTTTTTTTGACCATAATGAATATTGGAGATCAATATTACTACCAGCTTGTCTAGCTAGCAGCTAGATAGCTGAATGGCCAGATAATTAGTTGATCATCAGAGGGTCCAGGCCGTAAAATATCAATTCAATCTATATTCCTTTTTCTGTTTAAATTGGTTTTACATGATAAATGAACATTAATGGAAGCAACACTGTATTATTGGGAGCCAAGTGCTCTATCCTGTCTAACTGATCTTGGGGCTGAATGATGTTCAAGAGTTGACAGAAATTGGTATTTTTTTTTGTGGGGGCTTAGCAAAATTAGGCTTTTTTCCCCATGTTTTAGGGGTGGGCCTTGCGAGTGTTAGATGGGGTAAAGTCTATCTACTCTTATTTTATTATTATATATATGGACCACATTTCCATTATAAATGATATATATATATATATGAAATATAGTACTCATACCGACAAGTCCATGATGATCTTTTTAAGTTTTTCTATGTGCAACAGCTGAACAAGCTTGATCATAACCACTAATTTTCAAGTTATCAATATGTCAATTGACTCTTTTTTAACTTCACTCATTTTCTTCCCATAGGGTTTCTTTTCGTCTATAAGACATTAATATGCTTTCAGCTTGTTCCTTAACTCATTGCACCAGTAATCAACTAATCTAATCTTATATTTATAAATATATATACACATATATATATTCTGCTCACAATTAGATTATAAATCTATTATTCAATGATAACCAAAGAATATATTTTGCTTCATGTTGCGTGTTTCATGTATTCGTGTGGTTCAGCCTTGTATATCTTCATATATGTTCATGAACATGATGCACCATTGGCTAGCTGCATGTGCCTTGTAAGTCGTCATGTTCAATCCAAGAATATGCGTGCTATGACAAAATTGCTTCGATTACCCATTATTGAACATGCCGATAAATTCTTATCTTCGTTTGGATAGATCATGGATTTGGGTGGGGGATTAAGATATGGGTCTTGAAAATTCACCTACTAAGGATTTGGATTGTTTAAAAAAGTATTAACCTAACAAAGATCATTTTCCAAGTTATTAGGTCTGAATTTTTAACGTACCTTTTGGTCAGCTGGGTAATTTTCATGTTTATAGAGCATGCATTAATACCAGCTGATACGTACGTTTTATCATGCTCTCCCACACGCACAATGGATTTGATCCTAAGCTTCCCAATCATGTCTTTACTATATTATATGATCACTAAGAACCTCATCAAGCAAAAACATGAGCTAGCAAATAAGTAAAGCATATATGCGAAAGATTTAAGTTCTACTTAACAATGCATGTACAGATCGAAGAGATCATCTCTCAATATTTAAGCTTCAATATTTAATACACCCATGCATATAATATCATTTATATATGTATATGGATAATCATACATGCCGATTTGCTTCCAGCTTGCAAGTCTAAGAGTAGTACTGGTAGATATAAGAAGTAAATTAGATAACAAAAGTGTGGCAGAAAACAATGGCTAGCTAGGATCAATGATCTCCAATAATTATAGAGTAAAAGGGATACTTTAGTAAGCACGATAACTGTAACGGATGACAATCAAATTGTCATCATTTGGCTCAAGCTATGTAAATGGTCATTATTATGTTAATAGTTTTGTGTTTTTTGTGAAGAGGACCGGATCAATCAATTTGGCAAGCCTAGAAAAGCTGGAAAAGCAATTCTGGTGTAATTGGATTCAGTCAAGTTTGGACCTTGCCATTATTTTAGTTTAGGATGCTACAAAGAAGTTTTTGTGAAAGAAATTGGGGATAGTATCTGAATTCAGGTGCATGTTCTGAGGGGGCTGGATCAATATGGTGTTTACATTTATCATCTATCCTTCCAACTTGTCAAGTGAAGGGAATGGAAATTAAAAGGAGAGAGGAATTATCTTACTGCTCCTGGTTGGTGGTTAGGTAGATGCTTTTTGCATGCAAGGGCATAGAAAAGCAAAATGTCTAATGGTAAACGCCCCCCTCCCCACAAAAAAATAGTAGAGGAAGAAAGGTTTCCATACCTTCAAAATATATATTTTTGATAGTACCCAACCCCCTAAAATAAAACTCAAACAAGCAAAAAAATTTTCCATATCTTAAATAATGGGAATACTTAATTGGTTTGGCTATATTTATGGAAAATTTACTGCATCTTACTCTGTGCAAGGATGAATCTCATTTCACAAACCCGGAATTAGATTGCTTCAGTAATCCACTGGTTGACTAATTTGCCTTATATGTCTTTCACTTGGCATGGTCAATATAGGTCATTACAAAGTGTTCATTCCCATACACCGAAAAAAGATGTGTCCAAAAACTAAATTGACCCAAACAAGTTATTCTTCTATCACTTACTATCCTTTATTGCTCAATGGAATACTAAATTTGAATAATAATACGTAATCCAGTTAAGTGTGGTAACTTTTGTTTAATACAGATGGATTTTATTAGGCATTTTTATGGGATATATTAATATGTAATTTACTATTTTAACTTAATGAGATATTATTTAATTTTTATTTCATGATAAACGAAATGAATGGATAATGTGGTTGAATAACAGTAGTTGGCATTTAATAATAATAGCAGTTGGATATTTTCATATATGATTCCAGAACATATCACATTCTCTCACAGTTCTATGGATTTAAAGATTTTTCCAAAATCTGACCAATTTAAACTCTTTTGAAACAAGATGAATGTATAGTTTTCTCGAACAGGCTTTAATATTATTATTACTCAAGTAAGCTTTGCTCATATTCTGGGTGCCAGTCTCTATCCCATATAACTGTAAGATTATTACATTGCAATTCGCATGGAGTCATATATCATGTTAGCCCACTGCTATTATTATCCCACTGATATTTCAAAGCTTACTCTTTTGAAACAAGTCATTGTGTATAGTTTTATTGAACTGGTTTGTTTATTATATAGATGCTCAAGTCAAACATGCTTTTCAAAGATTTTCGTTGCATTTTTTCATGGTCTATTTGGCACCTTGCATTTGGGTTAAAGAGATCTAGGTGATACAACTTTAAAACAGTCATGCTGTTTGGTTTCTTCGGGTTGAGATGGTGCCCTTTGGTGTTGAACTTATCTCTTTTGGGGTTTATATAATGACTGACTTACTGACTTGAAGAACCTGGGTTTCGAAGAAAAATCATGGATCGTCAATCAATTGGTTATTACTATTCTGAAATTGGTAAACATCTATTGTAGTCATATCTGAAATAATTTCACAATGTTTTTTAATCTATTAAAAAACGTTTAGATAAGTCATTAATACTTGAAGACCAAGGGGACAGTATTGACAGGGAGCTCTACCATGGACAAAGTAGGCTATGGTGCTGAAATGGATATGGTTATACATTAAATTAATTACACAAGGGGTTTAAATTATTACCTACATGGCAAGTAGAGTCTGCGAACTGTTGGTCATTCTCAAACTATCCACAATGGTGGCACCCCATGACATGACACTATCCTTTGAATTTGCTTCAGGGATAAAAGGCATTTCTTACTGCAATGCTTTACTTGTATATACGTTACGTTATCCCCTTTTAATAGTGTCATAGGGTAGAATAGCCACTGAACATTCCATTCTCCTGCTAGACTATGGGATTAATTAGCATTTGTCATAACGAGCTTGGATCTAGTTGCATATACTTCCACCACAACTAGACTTAGCTCTTACTTGTAACAAGAATGTCAGCACCAGCTTTGGTTATCACATATGTCTTGTCATTATAAGTTCCAACAGATTCAGCTTTTGCTGACTATTACCATGCTGCATAATTAATGTACGAATCCGCCAATGCTTTTTAAAGGAATAATACAGTCCATGCAAGTTCTGGTCATGTTTTTAACAATAGTCCATTAGAGGCTATTTATTTGTTGGCAAAAACATATATTACCATTGCGCTCACTCATGCATAGTTGGCTTCCCCAACTTGAAGGATGCAGGACGAGCCAGTTATTATGGCCACCTATTGTGTGTTTCTAGGTGTGGGTTATTGATAACTAGAGTTGGCAGGTCATTTAAGCCTAGCTAGGCCTCCCTCTGCCTCTAGCTGGAAAATATTCCAAAATGGTAGATCTTTAGCTTTTAAAAAAAAAAAAAAAAATTAATCCCATAGTCTTTTCCAGACCCCTTATCTTTACCACTAGCCAAATGACCACTAAACTTGTTCCATAGCTTTCTTTCAAGCTACCTCTCTCTTGTCTAGATTAGCATGGAAAAAATTCAAATTAGATCATTTAACATGGATTGCCAAAGTTGTATTGATTTGTAGTTTTTAATCATGTTTTACATTGTAAAGTTTTATTAATATAGTTTACTTTTTAGTGTTGTTTAGATAGTTATCTGGTAATGTCATTTTTTTTTCCATTTGTTTTAGGACTTGGTTGTAACCCCAAGTTCTTATCTTCGTACATAGTACTCTGTCGCCAAATGTTTACAGCGAATGTAATGCGTTAGTTGACAGCCTAGCCAATTATGCCATGGGACATAAGGCAAGTTGAGAGCCTAGCCAATTCCCTAGGTGCCATATGATTCATGCATGTTCTGTTCTCTATAGATCATATAAGTCTTTCTTCTATGCTAGTTAGCACTTCTTTGTGTTTATTCCTAATGCTGATCATAATGGTTTTTTCCATTAGATACATAAGTAAGAAGAGGATCAAGGTTGGGAAAAGCTTCCTAATCAATGGTCAAAGACTGATCAAGAGACAATTGATCATAATATCCCCCTGATTTCTAATATATCATGTGATTTTTATATAGGAAAAAAATTTTAATGTATCATGTTATACAAAATTAAGTATGATATGCCTTATGATCCTTCCTAATTTGCATTTATTCAAATATGAAATTTTTGTCAATAGCAAGGTAGACTAGATTTTCCACCAATAGTTTAGCAGCCACGAAGCTGTTAATACATGTACTGAATCTGTTTATTTACATGAAAGAACTAATATATCTGCAATTACTAACTCTTTCCTTTTTTGTTTTTTGTTTTTCTTTTTTACTGTAATGTACACTATTTTTTTGGATTATCAACATTGTATCTTATCTATTCATTTTTTTAACGGTATGTATCCACTAAAATAGACATAGAATGTCAGCTGCCGTACTCATCATATGTATGTATCCACGAAAATCTTAATAGATTTCACAAACCATTTTTATCTTGGGGCTGAAATCAATCATCTTTCCAAAATTAAAATCTCTCTATTTTCAGCTACATGCCCAACATCTGCTGCTTGTTCAATGTCCACTTCCTCATAATCGTATTTTGTAGATTTGGTTAGCCTGGTTTTTGCTAGTGCACTGAATCTTGGTTGGAGTTACTTGGAATATAAATCCTTTTATATTCTTTATTTTTCTTTCTACCTCTTTTGCAATACGGTTTTCCTAATCTTCTTATCTTTTCAAATAACTATTAATCCATGCGTGTGAATGATTTTCAGTAGAGTATAGCCAGATTGTCTTTTTTTGGGTAGAACAAACCAGAGATTGAGAGAGAGAGAGAGAGAGAGAGAGAGAGTTTGTTGTTTTATATATCATATTCAAATATAAAGTAGTACTAAGTAATATATGAAGAGTTATATATAATTCGAAAAATGGAAAAAGTTTTGTAATGTAATTGGTTGGTTATAAGTAGTTTGGAATTAAGGGATTTATGGTAATTTTATAGGACAAAACTGCATGTTGCACTTGACAAAATGGTGTTCATCAATAAGCTAAATTCACCATCTCAACAACAAAAACTGAAACTTTATGCACCAGTCCTCTGCTATAAAGATCCAAATCTTATTGGTTATTTACTTGAACAATGAATTAAACTACGGAATATAAAGAATTATGTTCTAGTTCCCCACCTTCTGTTGTGAGGAATTTAAGGTGATTAGCTTACCTTTTAGGTAGTTTAATATTCCACATGTGGAATATGGATGCATCGTAAATGTGTTTCACTCACATTATCCTCTATTATAACTTATTTTTTCCCTTCTCTCTGCCTCTTTTGGTTAGAATCCATACACCTTCAATTAGTAAATCATACTTAAATGAAACCAGCTCCTTTATGGCTTGTTTAAAGAACAATCATTTAGTTAATGGTGTTGTTTGCAAGAATAGATAATCTTGAGGGTAGAGGAAGTAGATTCTGTTCCTTATTGTTAGGGTACACTTTTCTTGGTTCTTGCAAATAGTTAAGTAGATAATCTTCCTGAACACTTATGAAGCTGAAGCATTAGGATTTGCTGCTTCGTTAAAATTGCTGAACACTTTTCTTGTTTGCCTCCCGTACCATTTTTCCAGCATAGATAGAGGTAGAACCTATAGGTATTGCAAGGTATGCGTTATTTGGATCTTCTCTGCTTTTTCTGTGTTTGGAATATTGTTTCTTGTTTTTCAACTTGTTTGTTTTTATATGCAAATTCTAGATTAGCACCTGCTTTGTATATTAATCCAACTTATTTCAGAAATTGTCTTCTAACGTAAATACTAATCGTCTGTCACAAAGTGGTTGATAGTAATGAATATTGTGAGTGCCATATTCCATTAAACTGTCTGTCACAAAGTGTGCTTTATAGTTCTCTTACATAATGAGGGAACATGTGCTTTGGTATATACCAAAGCACAAACCCCCAACCTATGTACATAAATATATTTATGTACATAGGTTGGGGTATGAGTGACCGTGTAACATGGTTGATTGGAAGTACTAATAACACTACTTTTGTGGCATGGAATTACATATCAAATACTTCCATTCAAAATGGAAGTTGGATTTACATGGACGTGTCTATTCGATTAGTGGTCAAATTAGATACTTAGGAGACCAGCTATTAATTTGGATAGGTGCCACCAATTCTATTGTAACTATGTCCATGAACTTCTTATTTCCTCTCGACTTATTGAATTACAAAACTGGCCTCTGGGGTATGTAAATACTAACATGGAGTTATTCTTCTCTTCGAAGGTCATTGCACAGTGTGCCAAACCTATCCTAATAAGCACTGAACACTAGCTGGTCAGTTGCATAAGATGGATAAGTCTTGGATGCTTATTGAAGACAGATTGCATTCCACTAAGTATGATGAAGGTGTTAGACAATTCTTAGCCATGTCGCAAGCTCATGCATCGACTTCTGATCAGATTAGGTGTCCATGTAGGAGATGCCGGAATAGAGCTTTCCACTCTCTTCGTATCGTTGAAGATCATTTGTTTTTAAGAGGGATTGATCCAACCTATACAAAATGGATTTTCCATGGAGAAGAAGATCCAATCCTAAACTCTACTTTCTCTGATGAAAAGGATGATGATGCATCTTCTTACAACCAGTACATCGATGATGTTGACGAGATGTTAGAAGACATTCGTCATGGGTCGTTTATGGATAATTCAAGTAGCAATGAAGGAAATGCTACTGATAATTATCCCCCCTCCACCTCTAATGCTCCAACCAACTATAATTTCGACGAGTTGGTTGCCGACGCACGACGACCACTTTATCCTGGATGCACTAAGTTCTCGAAGCTATCCTTCATCGTCAAGCTGCTTCACATCAAGAGCATAGGTGGTTGGACAGTGAAGTCCTTTGACATGGTGATCAAGCTTTTGCATGATGCATTTCCCGACGCTCTATTCCCTGATTCACATAATGATGCTCGTCGCTTAGAGCGTGGCTTGGGCTTTAGTTATGAAAAGATCCATGTGTGCCCAAATGACTGTGCGTTGTTTTGGAAGGAGAATGCATCATATAATGAATGCCCTAAATGTAATGCATCTAGGTGGATTGTTAGCACAAGTGAGCATCGGATGATACCGCAAAAGACTCTTCGCTACTTCCCCCTGAAGCCGCGCTTGCAGAGGCTATTTATGTCAACAAAAACAGCCCAAGCCATGAGATGGCATAAAGATGCACGTGTTGACGATCCAACATGCATGCGACATCCTGCAGATTCAAGGGTATGGAAAGACTTCGATAACAAACATGTTGCCTTTTCCCATGATCCTCGCAATGTTAGACTTGGGTTGGCGAGTGATGGGTTTAACCCATTCAATAACATGAGTAGGCCATATAGTATTTGGCCGGTACTACTTGTGCCCTACAACTTGCCCCCTTGGTTATGCATGAAAGATCCATACACCATGTTGTCATTGCTAATCCCTGGCCCTAAGTCACCAGGAAATGATATTGATGTGTTCTTGCGTCCTCTTGTCGATGAGTTGAAGGAATTATGGGAGGAGGGTATTCGGACATTTGATGCGTACAGTGGACAAATGTTTAGATTGCATGCTGCACTACTTTGGACTATCAATGACTTCCCCGCATATGCCAATCTTTCTGGGTGAAGCACGAAGGGCAAGATGGCATGTCCTTCTTGTAGATCTGACACAAATTCACAGTAGTTGGTATATGGGCGAAAGCATTGCCATATGGGCCATCGACGGTGGTTGCCACTAGATCACAGTTGGAGACGGAAAAAGAACTCTTTTAATGGGTGCGAAGAGTATGGACTCCAACCATCAAGTGTCGAGGGAGAGGACTTGCTAGAACAATTAGAGGGAGTTGCACATTTCCAGTTTGGAAAATCGGCTTCAAAAAGGAAACGAACGCCCACTCAACTAAATTGGAAACGAACGCCCACTCAAAAAATCCATCTTCGTTGAGCTTCCATATTGGTTAGACTTGGGGTTGAGACATAACCTTGATGTCATGCATATTGAGAAAAACATATGCGAAGGATGGGGACCGTACTACTATGAGTCTTGGTTGTTACATGTTAAACTTAAATGAGCGAAGGATTTTTTGTGACTGGTTGTCAAAAGTGAAATTTCCTGATGGTTTTGCATCGAACATTGCCCGTTGTGTGAATGCTAGTGACGGAAAGATCAGTGGAATGAAAAGCCATGACTGTCATGTCTTCTTGCAAGCATTGTTGCCGGTTGTGATTGGTGGGTTCTTACGGTCTGATGTGCGTCAAGCCTTAATAGATCTAAGCTCGTTCTTCAAATAATTATGTCCCCGAACTTTGAACTTATCTATGTTAACATGTCTTCAAGCTAATATTCTCATTATTCTCTGCAAACTAGAGATGATATTCCCTCCAGCTTTTTTTGATATCATGGTGCACCTTGCCATTCACTTGCCAGAGGAGACATTCCTAGGAGGACCCGTGCAATACAGATGGATGAACCCTTTCGAAAGGTATTTAGGGAAGTTCAAGCGGTATGTCCGCAACAGAGCGCGTCCAGAGGGCTCAATTGCTGAGGCATATGTGCATCTCGAGTGTCTGACATTTTGCTCTATGTACCTCCATGATATTGAAACTAGATATAATCATGAGGAACGCAACAATGATGTTCGTATTGGGACAACAGAGTCGGTTACTGAGCCAAGTTTATCTGTTTTCTCACAAAAGGTCAGACCGTTGGGAACAACAAGTTCCCACAAATTAGCCGACACACTATTGGCCAAGGCTCGATGGTATATACTTAATAATTGCATAGAGATTGAGCAATACATTGAGTAAATAGACCAAAAACCTGAGTTGAATTCACTTTATGAATTGTCCTGTAAAAAAATTTTTACCCCAATGGTAATTGATCAGCTCACATATATTAACAGGGAGCACTATAACAAGATCAAAGAAGAGGACCCTCAGAACATCGACCGTAGGCACCAGAGTCAATTCCCATCGTGGTTCAGGTCACGCGTAAGATACAAAAACTACCTGTCATTATAACTACATTCTTCTCAAATTACATGTATAACTAATTAATCTTAAATCTTCTCTATATGGTAGATTCGAGAGGTGCATTCAGTTAGGCCCACCGCGGTAACCGATGAGATATATGCCTTAGCATGTAGTCCAGATCCGTGGGTCGCCTCCTATGCCGGATGCATAATGAATGGTATTCGCTTTCATACGAAAGCGCGTGAAAGGCATCGCCGTGGTCAAAACAGCAGGGTGGTTATGCATGGTGAGCATCAGGGTTCCCATGTTGACTTCTACGGTGTGTTATATGATATTATAGAGTTACGCTACATGGGTTGGCGTAAGGTATATCTCTTTCGATGCACTTGGTATGACATTGGCGACCCAAGAAGGAGGATACGTGTCAGGGACAAATTGACGGTTGTCAATACTGCTAGGCAATGGTATAAAGATGAGCCTTTCGTCCTTACCTCCCAAGCAAGTCAAGTCTTTTATCTCGATGATCCGATATTGGGGGGAAGTTGGCAGGTCGTCCAAAAAATTACAAGTAGGAATGTTTACAACATTCATGCAAGTAATACTGTTGAGTATGGGATGGACGATGTCGAAACATCAGATGGTGACTCAGACGATGCGGGTGACAATAACACTAACAATTATCCCCCTATTCTCGAGAGTGGACAAGCCATGCCCGAGCCATTGAATCGTGATGATTCAGATCATTTGCTTGTTGATCCAGCTTCCATATCGGGTCAATACCCGAGACAAAAGGTTGATGATGAGTTTGATATTGATGATGAACTACCTAACAATGACTTGAGCCTAGAGGATGTATGTGACGATGATAACCCTGGTAGCGAGGCCGAGAATCAGCAAAGTCATGAAACTGATGATGATTTTTAATTGTTAAGCTTTGTATTTGGGACTTGGTTGACAATGATATAATGGTCGGTGTGGTAATTGAATTCACGTGGGTGTACGTACCTTACTTGAATTCACATCCTTGATGCCATAATATTTTAGATGTGGAGTTGGGTTGGATTTTCCATTCTGTGCAAATAAATTATAACACAAAAAAAATCCCTCGCACCCATTTGTGGTGTCATGAATTCTTATGTTTCAAAAAGAGACTACATGCCAAGGTCCAGGATAAACACAAATTCGATCTTGTAATTCATACTAACATGGGTTACTCGTAGGTGCCATAAATGTTACTAAATACATGCTCGATGTATTTCAGATTTGGTTGCATCTAGTTAGTAGTTATATTGTATTGAGTCATAAAGTGTCTTCATGCAAGTAACTAACCCTTATATGTGATTAACTATATAAGGGTATTGGTTGGTTATCATGTACAAGGATGCATATTTGGGATACATAGTTTTAAATTGCTTACCAACCATGTACAAAAGGCCAATGTTTTACATTTAAGGTCTAGAATTGCTTAGTTGGATAATTTGTTGTAATAAGGAAAACTTAACAAGCTGTTGATAGCTAATAAAATTACTGGAAAAGGTTACTCATTGGTGGTTTTTCGTTGCTTGCAGATTTTAAGCTGGTCTTAAAGGCAACGTTTGGCAAACCCATATAAACTGTCTTCCTATGCAGTCAAGTGGCTCAAAGGTGCAGAGGGATGGTGCCAATGTGTATTGAGTTGCTAGAGCATTAGGTGTCTAGATAACCAGCTGAATACAAAACTATTCGACCACAAATGGAGGTATATGCATGGGGAGGATCACAAACTCTTAGAGGGGCTGGAAACTTATTTCAAAACTGGGCTTAACTCTCTCGGATTGCAAACCAGATGGAGAATGGGGGTGGTGGCACAATACCCATGTGGAAGTATTGGCCAGTTCATGCAATAAACTAAATAATATATATACAACACTATATAAGGCAAATCAGGAAATACAAACAAATCCATATCTAAAATTACATACTATAAGCAATTATGCATTTAAAATCCTCAAAATTTGAACTTAAGGTTATACATGGTAAAAAGATAGAGCATTAGGTGTTGCTGGAAACCTATATTTTAATTACAAAGCGTGAGCAATGAAATATGTTGAGGATTTTAAAATGGAGTAAAAAGCATGTTAGCCCTGCCAACGAAACATATTTGATATTGTTGATATGCTCCAAGTCCTTCCCAGGTGTGTTGCCATAATTTCTGATCATGGGATTCAGAAAAGACGTCTGCAAAGTAGACACTATTGAGTTATTTAAAATGGATTAAATTGAGTATGTATTCAACTAACCATGTTTAGGTGTGTTGCTGTAATTTATGAAAATGGGATTCAGAAAAAAACGTCTGCAAAGTAGACAATATTGAGTTATTTAAAATGGATTAAATTGAGTATATATTCAACTAACCATGTTTAGGTGTGTTGCCATAATTTGCAGCGTATTCTGATAATGGGATTTAGAAAAAGACATTTGCAAAGTAGATACTATTGAGTTATTTAAAATGGATTAAATTGAGTATGCATTCAACTAACAATGTTTAGGTGTGTTTCCATAATTTTTGATTATGGGATTCAGAAAAAGACGTCTGCAAAGTAGATACGGTTAAGCTTATTTAAAATGGATTAAATTGAGTATGCATTCAACTAACCATGTTTATAATTGATGGTATTCTCAATACACCAGCCTAAGTGTGTTGTTTTATTTTGGACCGTATTATTCAAAAAAAAGGAATTCCAAATTGCTGAAATATTGTTGAAGTATGATTTGGTAATTTATGTGATGATAATATACAACAAGTCTACAAGAATGGCCTATGTAAGGGGCGGGGGAAATGGTAAAGGGCGGGATGGTAAATTTTTTGAGATCTGAAATGGCGCCATGGGTCAAATCGTAGTGGCTGGTTGGTATTTCCCATGGACAGGTGTCCCTCAATCATGTTATCTACCACTACTACACGCTACTTTGTTCTGAAAATCTCCACAGCTGGTTCAGTTCAGCACTGGGAACAAGTAGAGTCCAGAAATATCCAAGGGGTTAAGCTCGTGCAAGAGAGTTCCAGCATCTGTATTGTGGTTCCACAAATGGCATCAGGTTTGGTTTCTTTTTTTTTTTTGCATGCACCTGCTTCTCTTCTTTACTTACACAGATCTTTAAAACTATATTCTTCACATAAGCTGCACTTCAATAATCTCTCATTTACAACTGTCTTCCTATGCATGGAGTTGCTTCTTTTCTTCCACTTAAGAATTTTTAAAAGAAGCAAAACCTATAACATAAACTACACATAATAGCTCCTCTCATTCACCCACTGCCACGAAAGCCAGGCACTACAAGCAGGTAATAACAAGCCTTTTGTCTCTCTTGGTTTTTAATATTCTGTGACTGCCTGTTTTGTACTGAGATGTTAGATTAGGTTTACACAGGCCACCTACAACCATTTCAGATAATCAAAAAGTTATTGATTTTTGTTTTTAGTTAGAACAAGTTGTTTATCTCTTTAGAAGGTCGGCCACAATTTTTGTTATCTACCACTTGAATATTATGTTTAGAAGGCATGTCAATGCATGCTAGAAAACAGGCCAGTAGGTGCAAATATATACTATTAAAGATAAAAAAAGGTATTGGATGTCATGAGAGTAGATGTTATGAAGAGTTATTAAGGATTTTAGTACACTCATACAAGTGTATTTAACAGTAGCAGGAGCTGTCCAGGTTGAAAACTTTTTGATTAAGTGATATCTGACTTTGAATATCACTTAATCAGTGTAATTTCAGAGCATCAACTACCCCATTGCATTTCACAGATTGGGTATTTTACTTTAGTAAAAAAAATTTCATTTGTAAACAAAGGAAGCAAGGTGGTACATGTACTTAATAGCAGGAGCTTTCCACTCTTAATATTGGGGAGTCACTTTCCAGATGTGGCTTTAGTATGCTTACTTGTTCCAGTATATTGGGGAGTCACTTTCCAGATGTGCCAACAGAATAGTTAGGGGCTGGAATATGAGTTTACATGATATACAATATGTCAAATAGCATCTAATCTATTCTCTCACAAATTGACAAAATGTTACAACTGAGTTGTGTTTAAAATTCCAGCAAAGCCAAGGATGGTGAAGACTATAAAGTTTCCGGGGGGGGGGGGAGTCCGACATGGTAGAGCTCTAATTGGTAGCAGCCCAGAAGAAGATGCGTTCCCATCGAGAACCACATTGCGGGATGAGCTAGAGTCCAACGAATCGACGCAAGATGTAGGAGGTGTGGGGCCACAAGAGGCAATGGGTGGTGCACATGTTGGAGAGAATCAGACTAATACAGGTATGGCATCCAACTAGTTCTGAGGACTCAAATTATACTATGTGGTGTGGTCAATTAACATTATCAATCTTTAATGGTATATAAGATTTCCTGGTTCATGGAAGGTAGTACATAGGGTGACTGGGTTACTATATTCTTTTGATGTCTTAATGTAGATCCACCTACTAAGAAAGTGGGTCGAGGGCCAGCGAAGGGCACGCTATTTGAACGACTTAGGAAGGTGGGTAAGATCCCTCTAGTTATACAAGATGGTCATCGAGGGCCTTCGTGCGAGAATGCCTCCATATTCACTGGTCGGTTGACAGAAATTATTAAAGTACATGCCGACATGACGCATGCCAGTTGGAGTTATGTACCCAAAGAGGAAAAGCAAGAGCTCGTTGACCGTGTGCGGGTAGGACATTACTTTGTACCAACAAAGTGAGGTGGTTGGTGGCTTACTCATTTGGCCTGATTAGGGATGTTTGATGACAAACCTTGTAATGTAAATTTATTTTTTACTTTGCAGGCAGATTTTGTTCTGGATTGGACAAGGGACAACCATCGTGAGATGGTTGAAATACATTTGGGCGATAAGTATAATGCATACCATTATACACTACACAAAGTGTATAAACAATATGCATCACATGAAGAGGCCTTACGTGGTGGGATGGACATGGTGGAGAAACTTGTATGGGAAAAGCTATGTGAACAGTGGGCAAGTTCGACATTTAAGGTATATTGTAATTAACTTTTAGATTAGTATTCAGTGAACAAAATAGACCAGGTTTTTTTTTACTTCGTTAAAATAGTACTATATGATGCAGTATGGGTTTTTGACAATTATGTTAAACTCAAGAAACACACTAATTGTATATGGACCTAATTTTTTTGAAACAAATGCAGCAGAAGTCCAGAAAAAACAGTTCAAATAGACAAAAATTGAAAGTCAAACATACCGGTGGACGGAAATCCTTTATACGGATATTAGAGGAGAAGGTTTGTGATTTTAATGGGTATATATAAATCCTGACCAATCTGTTGTATTTTTCTGAAAGTGTATTTACTGTTACTTGTGTGTTTTAGAGGGAGATGACGCCAAACATGGTTGCATTTTATAAGGAAACACATTGGTCTAAAAGAAAGGGTAAATTCATCAATGTGGCCACTGAACACAAATATGTAAGACTGTTTAATTTAATTTAAGTTAGACTATAGGTATGATGCGTGTTTAACTTTATGCTGATTTACCTTTCATGGTCTATTTTTCAGAATCTAATGGTGGAAAGGTTAGGTGAAAAGGGGTCTGAAGAGGATGTTGAAGAAGTGGCTGACACTATCTTCAAAGAAGTGTTGGGACAAAAAACTGGGTATGCAGTAGGGATGGGGCACATGGTCATTCCGGACCCCTCTCCTTCGATGAAGAAGAGTAGAGCATTTATTCGTCTATCGGAGGAGAATTTGAGGAACAAGAGTGATGCGAAAATGTACAAAAGCAAGCTAGATCAGATGATGGGTGACATTGAAGCGTTGAGGAAGAATTTTTCTGAGCACGAGAAAGTCTTAATGAACTATCGAATGACTGGGATTGAGGGAGGTACTGAGTCTCATAGAGAGACTCATCAAGATGCTTAGGCATCTCACTTTCTAACATATTTTGTGGAGGGTTTTTTTGTGGGGTTTTTTTTTGGTGGATTGTTTATTGGATATGTAACAATCCAATGGCCAGCTGTTTCGGATAATCGATACTGATTTTGGTAGTTGCAATTTATAGTTAGGGTGGATAACTATAAACCATTAGTGGAAACTTCACATGCAGGGTATACTTTTGAGTTGTTGGTAGTTTGGGTTGAATTGTTGGTGGAAAAGCTATAGCTTTTTGTTGCGTAGCTTGAGAGGGACAAATTAGGTTCTTATGAAAGGGTAAGTTCTCTTACAGTTACATCATGATGGTTTAATGCATGGAAGTTGAGATTTACATAAGTTTAAAAACTGAACAAGTAATTCCATTTCACCAGTATTCTCCTCTTACAGGTTGGAGCAAGTCTTTTGATGTCTCTTTTGGGATCATTGAATTCAGAGTAGGAGAATGGTGTTCATGAAGAGGAGTTTCAGATAAACTCTTATATTAGAGGGGGCTGCATAATTCTTCAATCATGTAAGAATTAGTACATGGCAGCTGTTTTTTTTTTCAAGTCATGTATGCACAATTCTGGTTCTGCTGTTAATATCACACACACTTATCAATTGGAAGGACATAAGCTTCAGGTTCTAGTATACAATAGCGTATTGTTTAGTTTATATGGTAAGATAACCTCCTTTTTAAATAGCACAAGTTGCTTAAACCGAGGTGAAATAGTTAGGATATATGCAAATCAGAAAAATCCTCATGGTGTCTGGCCAGTACCAATTGTGATAAACTTAATACCTAGTTGAATAAACTTAGACTTGGTTGCAAATAATGAACACAGTTTATTCTCTCACAACATGGATCCATTGCTATGGTAGATGGGGAGTCACAAGTAGAGTATAAACAATTGATTTTCCTCTCCTAGTTTCATGAATTCAGATTGCTCAAGTCAAAGATTGGTGGGATATATAGAACTGATATTCTGCAACAGGTTGGATGAGGCTAGAGCAGTTGCATATTTGTTGTACTTGGAATAGCATAAAATTAATAGTAGTAGGTATTGTACATGATATTTAATGATTATATCACTCCCATTGATATAATATCATTTCAGAAATTCATGCTCTAGAGTTAGGATTTTTACTCTAAAAATCCTAATATGTGTATGGGCAAGAGTTAATAAAATTGTACATTAATTTTAATGTACATTAAAATTTATATGATGGTATGGATGCACCAAATTAAAGATGCATATCCTTTATTGTCTGGTTGGTTATGGTCATTTTAGTTTAAGTATCTTAGTTTGACACAGGACTTGTTGACAATTTCAGGAAACATATTAGCCCCATACTTCTGTGGAGCAAGATTTTACCGTGCTGAAATGTGTGTTGGTCACAAGAAGGGGCAACATCAATTGCCCTGAATCTGTCTATATATCAGAAGCACTAGTCATGGATGCTGTTGGAGAAGAGAATTTATAATTCCCTCATGTACTGCTTTACACAGTTGCAACTCTTATGTTTGTAAATGGCCTTGAATGGTTTGGTTTCAATGAATATTGCCCCGATTTGTCTGATCATGATGGTGTAACTAATATGTTGGTAGGTTTGTATATATATCAATGATGGTGATTATATATGTAGCTTGATACATTATTATTACCATTGCTTTTTCCGTATATTTTAGTTTGATGTGGTCTCTTCCTCAATCTGCTATAAAGTTTCTGGATTGTTTGGTGGCAATACTTGGAGTTTAAAAGGTTTAATTTGTAAAATGGTGTCATTGGTGATAAGAAACTTTTATAAAGTGTCCAAATAGTTGACTTAGCTCTTTTGGCACAGATTTAGAATTTATTGTTCGGTGGTTTCGTGGGAAACCACCAACTACCCACTTAATCCAAAAGTGGAAAAAAAATTAGAGGCTATGATCATAAACAACTATAGATGACGGGAATGTGTAATGGGAAAAGCTGTCTTCCCACAACCTCGTTGTCGTGGACATAAACAACTTCCTGGTGGGCAATTTTTTTTCCCACAAACACACATTATGTTAAATGAATTGATTGCAATCACAAAAATTCATGAGAAATACTAGTTTTCCACCAATGCAGTTTAAGGTCCATGACTAATTCCCACCGCTAATGTCATCAGTATAAAGGGTATTTTCATAACAGCATTAATTAGGCAATAGCATTTGTCACGACCGAAAGACATGGATAACAAAATTTTGCTACGAGCTTGTTCTATGGGGAATACGTATTTCCCAACGTATGTCGTGGTGGGTAGTAACTGACGGCAACAAATGTATGGGTTAGTATTGTATAATTGTCACCCAAAATTGTTGTCCCAAAACAACTCTAGTGACGAATCACTGAATGGGGAAAAATCTTATGCCACTAAAGTTTTGACCAAATGCTTCATGGATAAAAGATTTTTTCCAGCATCAATTCCGTAGGTAAATGGGCTATTTCCCACCGCAATTGACTGGGTGGCAACATAATTTCCCACGAAAAAAACATGTATTCCCGCAAATTGTTGTAGTGGCGAAAAGGTAGCTTTTGCCATAAAAAAAAAAAAAATTCCTGAGTAATATATTATTCACCACGAGTTATATGCCACGACCGAGCCACCAAAATAATTAGTGGAAAACGTTTTTTTCTCACTACATCAACCTTGTTCCGACCACTTTCCTTCATGGCAAAAACTTCAATTTGTTGTAGTGCTACCATCATATGGAGAATCCGAATCGTCATGCATCAACTGACGATTACAAACGCATACAGAGACCAAAATTCCAAGTGTGCGTGAAAGCTGGACCTGCCAACAAAAATTGGACTAAAATATGAATTTGGATGACGTGTCTCTCGCCCTTTTTTTTACGTAAACTTGGTCATATTTTTTAAGCATGCATAGAGATCAACTAGCTAGCTAGTCAAGAGCCAAAAGACAAGAATAAAAAGATAGCGGCCTATGTATGGTTCTAATCAAATGACGATCGAGCAGATACGACCTGCCCTGAATGGAAGCTCCCTCCATTTTGGGTTTATATATAGAGCATTCGCGCATCGAGAGGGTGGAAGAGAGGGAGAGCATGCAAGCACAGAGGTCAATCCCAACAAATTACATTGGCCATGAATGCATGCATGCATGGTACATCCTCTGATCGATCTATCATTTTTTTTTTTTTTGATAAGATCCTCATCTATCTTAAGTTTCCACTATAAGAAAAACGGACTTTTACGACTAATTTATTGCAACTAAAAGACTATTTACAACTAATTTTAATTGCAAATAATCATTTCGTTGGAATTAAGTACTGGTCGCAAATAAGCAGTTTTCTTGTAGTGTTCAGAAGTAAGATAGGTTTCTCTAATCTCATGAATTATTATTTCATTTCATCTCAGCTTAGTAATTATATATATGACTTTTTCCATGCATGTATACATTATATATTTGTTTATCCATGCAGTTTGGTATATTATATGATGTTCTTGTGCGTACGTACCTTTCGTATTTTCAGAGCTTTTGCTAGCTGTTTTTATTGTACTTATGATTAGTAGTACTCTACGTATATATGTACGTTGTTTGCTATTTTTCATATGTATTCTTCTTATCATGTAAACATGTCCATTATCCATTTTTCTATTTTATTAGTTTGAACTAATAAATATATATATATATTCAGTCGTACGTGATTAATTAACTTCAGGTAATTATATAATTAAGTAAATTTCCAGAAGACATGAGACGAACCAGAATCTGTTGACGGACAGTTGATGAGGTACTGTCACGGGTGCCTTGGGCTGGCCTTGAAGAAGGGAGGATGCTGTGGAGTCTGGAAGAGTTTGCAAGAGAGTCGTGTGAAGAGGAAGTTCGGGAAGGAAGAGTAACTGAAATAACTGAAATGTGTTTTAATGAAACGGTGAGTTTTGGAGTTGAAATTAGGGTGTCGTTTGTTGTACGAAGTAGCGGCGTTTTGGGGAAGTTTAGGTTTAATGAAACGAACCGTTTTGGGGGAAGGCAGCTTGAGTAGTTGCGTTTTAATCATTCTTGTTGCGTTTTGTTCTTTCATCACAGTCTGCAAGTATATAAGCAGAGCTGTGATTTCCTTATCATTTTGAACATTGATCATTGGAAGTATTGATTTTGGAGGTTGAGAATCCCTCGAAAATCATCTGAGAGGTTGAGAATCCTTGACGGCGAAGTCCAAACTGAGAGACCAGATGAGGAATGAAATGGCATCATCTGAGGAACCGGTGATGAGAATGTCATCTACGTAGACAAGGACAAAGAGTCGAATGCCCTTGGATTTGTAGATAAATAGTGATGTATCAGATTTTGAATTTTGAAATCCAAAATCAATTAGTTTATCACTTAATCTCGCATACCAAGCATGTGGTGCTTGTTTGAGACCATAGAGTGCTTTGTTCAACCAGCATACATGAGTGGAAGATTTTTTATCAATGTAGCCTGTCAGTTGGGACATGTACACTTCTTCAAATAAGAGACCATGCAAGAAGGCATTCTAAATGTCAATTTGTCGAATGGACCAATTCTGAGAGATGGCAAAGGCAAGAACAAATCAGATTGTAGTTAGTTTGACGACGGTGCTAAATGTGTCGTCATAATCAATACCAAGCTACTGGTGATAGCCTTTGGCGACCAGTCGGGCCTTATGATGAATAGGTGCTCCTTTAGAGTCCTGTTTCACACGATAGACCCATTTGTTACCAACTAGATTCATGCCTTCCTTGTATGAAACAAGTGTCCATGTGTCATTTTTTTATTAGAGCCGAATACTCCTCATCCATGGCCCGTCTCTAAGGCTCATGCTTAGCTGCTCTTGAATAATAACCCGAATTTTTGAGGACCTGAGAAAGGTTAATAATAAAAGCATTTGGAGAAGAATAAGGGATTGTGCCATCATTAAAAATCTTTGGTTTAAAAATGTGATTTTGTGCCTGAGTACGCATAGGAGGAATGCGCGGAGAAGCAGGATTGGGGGAAAGATTTTCCTGTGGCATGGATTGTGCTGAGGAATTAATTGAGGGAACTAGAGAATTGTCGGATATTAATTGGGAAGGAGCGGAAGAATTGGATGGAGATAAGGATATGGTTGGAGTTGAATTTGTAGCCGAGATTGATGGTGTGATTTGTGGAGATTTTGAATTTGAGGATGATGGAGAGTTGACCGGAGAAGTTGAAGGCACCGAATGATTTTGAGCCAAATTAGGAATGGTGGAAGAAGTAGGATATTCGGTGGGATTGAAAATGAGTTGGTTGGCATTTATTTGAGGTGGGGCCGAAATTAAATGGGATGAGGAAATGTTGGGGTTTGTCGGTGCAACTAAGGAAGTTTGAGGAAGGAGTTGGTTGACATTTATTTGAGGTAGGGCCGAAATTAAATGGGGTGAGGAAATTGTGGGGTTTGTTGGTGCAACTAAGGAAGTTTGAGGTGATTTTGACATGCATTTTTGTAGAGGAAATGGTAGTTGGACCGTGGGTGTTGGTAGGAGAGGAGGTTGACTTGAATTAAAGTGAGCTGAGAAAGGAAAACTTCTTTCATCGAACACAACATGATGTGAGAGATAGACTTTCCCTGTGGATAAGTCCAAACATTTGTATCCTCGGTGGCTGTTGCTGAAGCCAATGAATACGCACCTTTTTGGGCGAAAATCAAACTTGTGGTTGTTGTAAGGGCGTAGGTAAGGCCAGCAAGAACAACCAAACACATACATGATGGAATAATCAGGCCTAGTTTGGCAAAGTTTTTCAAAATGAGTGAGAGTACCCAATGGTGAGGTGGGTAACCATAAACTGCCATGTGAAAGCACTATCCCAATAAGATTTTGGCACAGATGAGTGGGATAGAAGAGAAAAACCACTTTCAATGATATAACGGTGTTTGCATTCAACGGACCCATTTTGTTGGAAGGTATGAGGACAGGTAATGCGATGTGTAATGCCGTGTTGGCCAAAGAATGTGCTGAGAGATCTAAACTCACCCCCCCCCCCCAAATCAGTTTGAACACATTTGATCTTTCGATCAAGTAGTCTTTCAACATGTTTTTAGAAAGAGATAAAAATTGGCAAGACCGATGATTTGGTAGGAATTGAAAAAATCCATGTAAATTTACTAAAATGATCAACAAATGAAACATAGTATTTATTTCCATTTTCAGACATACAGGAGAGGGACCCCATACATCCGAGAATATTAAATCTAAAGGACCAGTGTAAATTGTATTCAAAGTTTTGAAGGGAAGCCTATGGCTTTTACCCTGTTGACATGAATTACAAACAACTGGTTGTTTATTTGAGGAGACAGGAAGTAAAGCAGTAGAGGCGAGGTGCTTGACAGTCTTGTATGACGCATGACCAAGACGAGAGTGCCAGATATCCAAAGGAACATGCTAACAAGAGAGAGCTTGGAGAGATGAAGGAGATGATGGTGGATATGTGAGATGGAAAGGGTAGAGCCCAGCTTCAGTTTTGCCTTGGAACAGGAGCTTCTACGTGCATTTGTCCTTCACAGAAAAATACCCGGCATGAAATTCAATGAAAACATTGTTGTCAGCTGTGAACTGACTAACGGAAATAAGATTTTTCTTGATATGAGGCACATGTAAAACTGAACTTAATTTAAAATTAGAAAGGGGAAGAGAGAGGCGGGTAGAACCAATATGCTTAATAGGCAAACATGTGCCATCCCCGACTTGAATATTATCCATCCCGTGGAATGGTTCTACACCAAGATTCAAATTTTGAAAATCATTAGTGAGGTGATTAGTGGCTCCAGTGTCTGTGTACCAGTTGAGATCACTTTGAGATTGAGGTTGAGCAGTGAAGGCTTGCATGGTCAGTTGCGAGCCTTGGTATGAGAGATCAAGGCGATGATAACACTGAATGGCGGTGTGGCCAGTTTTGCCACATACTTGACAAACTGGAAGGGAACCAGAGGGTCGAGAGTGAGAGCCACATCCACGTCCGCGATGACCATGACCTCGACCATTTGGTGAGGAATGATGGTTGGGACCTCTCCCACGGCCACGATTCGGATCATTCTTGGTAACCATGTTGGCGGAGCCAATGGAGATATCAATTGCCGCATTTCGCTGCTCCAGTCAAAGTTCAAAGTTTAGGAGATGTGCAAAAGCATCATCTAGAGAGAATTGATCCACTCGGGTGGAGATAGAGGTGACTATGGCATTGTAGGAGTTGTCTAGCCCAGCCAATAGATAGGTGAGAATCTCGGAATCCCGGAATGATTCATCGATTGCAGCAAGAGTATCGGCATCGCTCTTTACTTTTTGATAGTAATCCGACATAAACATATTGCCTTTCTTCTGAGTAGACAGTTGAAGTCGGATGGTCAGGACGCGGGCTCGAGCATGATTGGAGTACATGCGCTCAAGGGCACACCATACCTCTCTAGAGGTCTCGAGTCCAACCATGTGTGTGATAATGGGCTCCGAGAGTGATGACATGAGAGCCCCAAGGATCACTTGATCTTAATTGTACCATTGCATGTATGCTGGATGCAGTGTTGGTGTAAGATCACCTTCTGTAGTTAAGAGACAGGGAGGGCTAGAGATGGTGCCATCCACATAGCCGAAGAGCTGTTGGCCACATAAATAAGGTAGAATTTAGGCACGCCAGAGGAGGTAATTATCTTTTGTAAGTTTGATAGTTACCAAACTCTGTAGGTTGAGGGGTGCTGTTTGGGAGGGAGAACTTGATGATACAGAGGAGGTGGTGGAGGACATTGGAAAAAAAAAAAGGACGTTTGTCTTAGAGTGGCTATGATATCATAAACGGAAATGCGAAATAAAAAGGTACTGGGCAATCTCACTTAATAAAAAATGAGGCCCGTGTCTTTGCTTTTGTATTTATATAAGAAAATATTTACACTTATGTACATTGTGTTTTACATAAAAGGAAATACATTAATGCTCTGTAACCATGGCTTGATTTATGGGATTCTTCTCTTCAACATTTTATGACTTAATAAATTCTCAACATATTCTTATTGATAAATACATAATACATTAGTAATACTTAGAGTTAACAAATCTTGATCTAGATCAGCCTCATTATGCATGGACGGACTAGACAACAATGAAGCAATCGATGGCATTCCCCAAAACTATAAAAAATCTTAGAAAAGTATTAATGGTTTTTAATACACGGACAAATATTACTTCATATCCTAAATTAATACACAGACAATCATGTGATAGTTGTAGACTTAAATGTTGAAAGACTTTTCCAAAGTCACTAAAAAATAATATACATTTATTTAAAAACTCTAAAAGTAAAAGAGATGTAATTTAAATCTACAACTATCACATGATTGATTGGACTCATTCATTGATCATCGTGCATTAAATAATCAAAAACTCTTGTGTGGTCGACGTACGTTTATGAGCATTTCGCTTAAGGGAGACTGGAGAGATCACTAATAATTAACTAATAGCATTGCAAATTATTTGAATTTTAATTTTCTGTATATAAATGTTCACGTACACAATTAATAGCACTCGCATAGCATTTACATATTTATATTTGAATGGAATTTGAATATTGAGTTGAGATGAGATGGGTGTTAAATATTTTAATATGAACATTAATAATTAGATCTTTAATTTTCTATGATCCATGATAATAGAATAATAACAGTTAAAAGACGTATATTTCTCAATCACATTCGATGAAGAATCTAACCTAATTATGAGATAAGGATCACCTAAATAACTTTACATCTGAGTGTCTCCTGATGGCTAGAGGCACAATGATGTTGTAGGTGAGAATCATTAACCCCTCAATATTATTTATATACTTCTGGCCATCATGAAATTTAGAGATTTTGTGTCCTTACTGTGATTAGATATAGAGTTAATCTTATCTTATTGGAGTTAATCTTATTCCATTAGGATTTAGATATAGAGTTAATCTTATATCATTGGAGTTAATTTTATTCCATTAGGATTCATCAATTAAGTGATAAGTATTGGGCTATTCTAAACCCATCAGGATATGAATGTTTGGCATATAGAGTTTAAAGCGTAATGCTACGTACAGTCGTGGAAGGAGCAAGTGTTGTGCAGTCACTTTGAAAAAGAGTAAGGTCCACTATTAAAAAATTAATTTCTTTTTGGATGGGTTCCGTATTTATTTACTTTTTTTCAAATTGATGCACAGCGCTTGTGCACTCAAGACTGCAACTATCATTTCTCTTAAATAAAATTCTTACATTCTCTCACTTGGCCCATACGCCCATAAAATAATATTTTTCGTTTATGGATTTATTAAGAAAATTAACCATACTGCGCAAATTCATTTTTAGAAATTTTTTATAGCTCAGAATACATTACATGTGTTCCGTACTATCAATAGCAAACCAGTTACTAATGCGAGTCATGCATGGCGGTCCTCTGTTATATGCCTAACAATCTCCTTCCATGTACTACAACACCAGTAACTTAATTCAACACAATCGACAATTAAGGCTAATATTGTAATACATTGGGTTCCAATTCATATTTATTGTAGACATTATTTTGTCATCAGTCATCTACACAATTTAATGTACATATAAAGTAGAATGACAAGAAAATAGAAACAACCATAATAGATATCTTTTAGTGTCCAGTAACGAAATACTCAGCATATCAATGTTCTCTTTAATATGTTCACATTATAAGTATAAGCATATAACCCATCTTTTCAACACTTCTTTTAAAACATTATTGTTATGAACATATTTTTTTATATACTTTCTCCTCAACACTTAGATATTTAAAATTTCACAAAATACTTATCATTTGGAGAAAATATTCTGAGAAATTTTTGTATTACTTTCTTAGCGGTTTGGTCATAAGTCAAAAATTTCAAAGTCACTTGAAAATAATATACATTTATTTAAAGAATCTAAAGAAAGAGATGCAATTTAAGTCTACAAATATAAAAATTCTTAGAAAAGCATTAATGGTTTTTAATACACAGACAAATATTATGGTTTTTATTTAATACACAGACATATATAATTAAAGAGTAAAGTTTGGTTTAGATGGGTTAAATGGGTTCGAGACTGACATCAAAGACCCACCAATGACACCTGTTAATTAGTCCACGAGGCTAAAGACAACAGGAAATGCAGATTCGTTACATTTTTTTTACTAGCTCTGCCACGTGGGAATAATTCTCCCGCGTAAGAACAGATCGCAATAGGAAATTGACTCGGACGATTGACTTGGTCTTATAAGATGAGTCAATTTCTGATTAGACCCAGTCATCAATAAGAAATTTACTCATCTTATTCGTCCCATTTGAAATGAAAGAGATTATTTGAGATGATTTATAAATAATAATAAAATTTATAAATTAAAATTTATGAATAATATTAAATAATAATAAAATAAATTGAGATGATCTCAACTCAATTCTCAATCTAAATAGACTTAGGGTTCGTTTGGTTTCCAAACTCATTCCAATTCATCTCAATTCATCATTACAACTTTTTCAAATCCCAATATAAAATATAATAAATAATTCAACTTTTTCAAATTTTAAAATAATTTTAATATTTAAAAATAATATTCTAACAATATTTTATCATTTCAACTCAACTCAACTCAACCCAACTCATCTCAATATCCAAACGCACCCTTACGTACTTATCTCGCAATTTCTTCTCTCTGTGGCTCTTTCTTCATAAAAGTACTTTAGCTTAACTTCATGTATATATTCCAAAGTTCGAGGGGAAACGACGGAAAACGACCGAGGAATTAATTAAGAAGTAATTGAAAATGAAAGTTACGCATTTACATGAATACATGATGCATCGCTACATCGAATGAATGAGTCCTATCGTAGAGAGCTAGCTTATGCTCCAAATTGACAATTCTACCGCTCTTGACAAAACAGGAGTACTTTTACATCTATAAAAACTTTATATAAAAATTAATTTATAAATTAATTTTGATTTAGTTTGATGTGTAAAACTTATTTATATTAAAAAATATTTTACAATTTAATATATCATATTAAGCAACTTCAACTTATAAATTATTTTTAGGTAAAATTACTTTGTAGATCAAGCATTTTTCTTTATAGAAACATAAGCGAAAATGCTTCTAAATTTTGAAATTTTAATTATTTTTTGAATTATTTATAATTATTTATTATTTATAAATTGAGGTGGCAAAATAAAGAATTAAAATTCTTAAACGAGAGAGGAATAAGAGATTTAATTAAAAATTAACTAATCATTTTCCTACAATTCATTTATAGTTATTTTATAGTTTATTTTAAATCGATCAATATAATTATAATATTTTATTAATTGCATATATATGTATAATAATAATAATATATATCATGGTAAGATATATAAAAGTAAAAACAGTAATATTAGCATTTTTTTTTTTCTAGGCGTAATAGCATTTTACTTGTACCCATTTTGGATTTTTGAAAAAAGGAACTCAAAACAATATCCCGTAAAAAAAATGAACTAGGGAGTGGCTTTATTTCACAAGATTCTCCCCTTATGCTTGTTTCTTAATTAATTCCTTATATATCTAAGACATTATCAGCTTCCACATTCGTCCAGATTTAAAGTTTTTCTTATGCAATTATTCATTTTATTGCATATCATGTGTGAACGACACCTCAGAAATCCAAAACGTTGGTAAGTCCAAGTCCTTGTAAACAAGCATCCAAATTATCATATATAAGACCAAGTCATCAATAAGATTAGTCTAAGCTGAATGCTCGAGAGATTGTACGAGAATACTTGTATTCCCAAATGCACCGGCCTTATTCTTTATTGGATTTTGGCAATATCATTTTTTTTTTTTCTTTTTTGGCAAATCTTCTATTTACGTTCAGTTTTTTCCTTCTCGCGAAATATTTTGTTTCATGTTTAATTAGAAGTGATTCTGATTTTGGTTTTGGTCAAATTTTTTAAAGGATTCTTGTTTATTTGCATGCATATTTTATTCTCATGCGATAATTTGAATTTTTTCTTTTTGAAAAAATTATCATAATTTCGAATTTTGAGACTATTTACGCCCGGGTTGTGTTTCATGAAATAGTTTTAAATTTTATCATTAGTCAATATTTTCAGAGTTTCTCCCTGTTTTGCATAGTTTCTCAATCTCAATCTTTAATTTCTATTGATTAACTAGCCATTAGAATAATTTTTGTTATGTCCGGTGTCAAATCTTATTCATGATTAATCTATATAACCAATACAATAATATATACTTGATTGGGGCTTGAGTATTTTTATTTTAAAAGTTTCTTTTTAATTTTTAAACAAATTTTAAGATTTATATATTTAAAAAGTTAATTTCTGCAACTGGAAATTAAGTACTCATGCCACATATTTTCCAAATAGTGATGGTGGAGGACGAAGATGGTCCAGAAGGAATTCTTTCAAACTACAGTATATATATATATATATCATAGTTAATCCTAATTACACAAAAAGAGAATAAAGATTAAAACAAACACATGCAGAGACCAAAATTCCAAGTGTGAAAGCACATATAATAAGTTGGACCAAAGCTTCCAACAAAAAACAAAATATGAATTTGGATGACGTGTCTCTCGCCTTGTTTTTCTACGTAGACTTGGTCATATTTTTTAGGAAAATATTTTGATCATAAAGCAATTACATAAAAGTAAATTTATAAACTGATGTGATTTAACGTGATACGTTAAATTGTAAATTTATTTTTATTATAAAGTAGACTTAACGGATTCTATGAAACCACATCAATTTTTGAATTTATTTTGTATAATATCTTTATGTCTGTAACAGTTTTCTATTTTTTAAACATGCATAGAGATCAACAAGCTAGTCAAGAGCCAAAAGACAAGAATAAAAAGATAGCCTATGTACGGTTCTAATTAAATGACGATCAAGCAGATACGACCTTCCCTGAATGGAAGCTCCCTCCACTTTCTGGAATTTTGGGTTTATAAGATGATCGAGAGGGGGGGAAGACAGGGAGTGCATGCAAGCACAGAGGTCAATCCCAACAAGTTACATTGGCCGCGAATGCATGCATGCATGGTACATCCTCTGATCTATCTTTTTCTTTTTCTTTTTATAAGATCCTCTGATCTAGCTTAAGTTTCAGCAGTAAGCTAGGCTGCTCTAATCTCATGAATTATTATTTCATTTCATCTCAGCTTAGTAATTATATATATGACTTTTTCCATGCATGTATACATGATATATTTGTTTATCCATGCATATTGGTATATTATATCATGTTCTTGTGCGTACGTACGTACGTACCTTTATTATTTTCAGAGCTTTTGCAAGCTGTTTCGTATTGTACTCATGATTAGTACCCTACGCACGTACGTTGTTTGCTATTTTTCATATGTATTGTTCTTATCGTGTAAACATGTGATCCATTATCCATGTTCGTTATTTATGGTACAGATTGAACAACTACTGCGAACTAAGTTTCAGCATTTTCGTAATAATTAAGAACAACTGAAAGCGCTAGCTGTTGAGAGAAATGGAAGATTTGGGAGATCAGGTATTTCAAACCAGCAATCAACAATCAAATTATTGGAGAACTTCAGATGTACTTTTCAACACAATTTCTAGCAATATTGGTCGTGAATTGGAAGTAACTGCTAATTTTGGCCGCATTGGTGGGGAAGAAGATGACAATCTAATTGAACAGGTACAATTAGGAACAGTTGTTGAGCATGCTATCAGAATCGACGTTAATGAGAGACAAAAGCATGTTATCATCAACGGATCAGGATGGTCGACATTGAAGGTTCCTGCACCTATGTTCAAAATCGACAAAGGAGCTTACGTCTCCAAGATTGTCTCCATTGGTCCATTTCATCATAATGAGCCAAGCCTACGAGCTATGCAAACTCAAAAATGGCAGTTTCTCAATCGCCTGATTCGAAATCAAGCAGAGCAGACTAACCTTGAAGAAAGTCTTAAAAATGCCATGAGAGGATTGGAAGAAAGGACCAGAGAATTCTATGCACATGACTTTCAAGTTATAGAACCTAGTAAGTTTTACATAGTCTTTCTTTTCTGCTCTTACTATCTTTACACGTGTACATAGGAAAGTAGTTAACTTACTATTATTGTATTTCACTAATGAGGGTTTGAGTGCAGCTTAACAGCTTTCTATATAAAGCTTATGTAATTACATTTTGTAATGCACAATAATAGAATATCTTTTCTCTGGAAGTTAGTTCTATTAACATGGTATCAGAAGAAATTAGGGTTTCGTTCTAATTTCCTCTTTCGATCAACTTTCCTCTTTCGATCACCTTTCCTCATTTGCTCACCTTCTCTCTTTTGATCATGGCTGATACTGATCGTGTACCTGTTCCTCCCGTGGATAATGTGGAATTTGATCCACGAAGTCCTTATTTCCTCACAAATGCCGATCATCCTGGGGTGTTATTGGTGAGTGAGAAATTAAACAACAATAATTACCATTCCTGGTGTCGATCAATGTTTTTATCCTTGAAAGCACGCAATAAATTCGGATTCATCGATGGATCCCTTCCAGTTCCAGACAAGGCTGTTGCTCTGTTTCCTTCTTGGAGCAAATGTTACACTATTGTGTTGTCATGGCTCCTTAATTCCTTAACTTCGAAAATTGCTCAAAGTGTAATCTATGTTGATTCCTCTTATGCAATGTGGCTCGAGTTGAAGGAACGTTTTTCACAAGGTAATGGACCTCGGATCTTTGAATTACAATCTGCTATTTCTGCATTACGTCAAGAGCAGAATGATGTTAGCACTTATTTCACTGATTTAAAGGTACTTTGGGATGAACTTCTAAATTATCAACCCATACCTGTTTGTCATTGTCATGGTTGCACATGTAATTCTTCAAAGACTTTTGCTCAACAACATCATCAGACTTATGTTATGACATTTCTGATGGGGCTCAATGATGTTTTTGATAATGTGATAGGTCAGATTTTGATGATGGATCATTTACCTTCCATTAACAAGGCATTTTCTCTTGTTATACAAGAAGAGAGGCAGCGACTTATTAGTCATCGAAATCCTTCTTTGGTTTCTATTGACTTTGTTGCTTTGGCTGCCAAATATGAGAATTCCTTTAAGAATTTTAAAGGAAATGCACGTAGCAGGCTTCTTTGTAGTCATTGTGGTCTTGCTGGACATATTGTTGACAAATGATTTAAATTGCATGGTTATCCTCCTAACTATAAGTTTAGGGATAAGTCCAAAGCTAGATCGGTCTCTGTTAACTCAGTTCAACAATCCTCTATGGTTGCTGATAATTCCTCCAACAATCTGCCTATCATGATGGATTAATATCAACAACTCCTGGCTTTACTCCAACCAGCTTCTGCTATTACTCCTTCAGTCAATATGGCCTTGGTTCCTAATTTCTCAGGTAATCTTACTTCCTTTTGCCTAGCTGCACATGGTCCATTCTCCAAGTCTATACACTAGCCCACCTCTTGCTGTGTCAAATTCAGTTCAGCTGCCAAATGGTACTTATGCCAATGTTACACACATTGGTAACATTACTCTGAGTCCCACCCTCACTTTAACCAATGTTCTATGTGTTCCTACTTTTTCTTTCAATCTCATTTCTGTCAGCAAACTCACACAATCTTTAAATTGTTGCCTAATTCTTAAAGCTGACAAATGTTTCTTGCAGGACCTAGCCACTTGGAAGATGATTGGGATGGGTGAATTGCACAATGGCCTCTACAAGTTGATCACTTCTTTTCCTGATTTACACAGTGATTCTTCTTTTTCTACTTGTGTTTCTGTCCAATCTAATGTAGCCTTGTGACATTTTAGATTAGGACATCCATGTTTTTCTAGATTACAACTTTTGAATAAACATATTCCTCATTTGTCTTCTAAATTTGACTCATGTATCACTTGTCCTATTGCTAAACAAAAACGTTTACCTTTTCCAATTAGCAATAATAAATGTGCTGCCTCTTTTGACTTAGTACATTGTGATATATAGGGACCAATGTCAATTCCCACAAAAGATGGATTTAGGTATTTTCTTTCCATAGTAGATGATTTTTCTAGAGATACTTGGATCTACCTAATGAAATCTAAGTCTGAGACTGGTTTTCTTTTATAGCCTTTCTTTGTTCATATAGAAACTCAATTTTCTGCTAGAATCAAAGTTCTCAGGTCTGATAATGGACCTGAATTTGCTCTCAAGTCATTCTTTGCCTCTAAAGGTGTCCTCCATCAATTGAATTGTGTTGCCACTCCACAACAAAATTCTGTTGTGGAGCGTAAACATCAACATATACTCAATGTGGCAAGGTCACTTCTTTTTCATGCCAAAATTCCTATCTGTTATTGGGGAGACAGTGTGCTTACAGCTGTCTATCTCATTAATAGACTACCAAGTCCCATTCTTTCAAATAAAAGTCCTTTCGAACTTTTATATAACAAAATTCCTTCTTATTCACACCTTAAAGTGTTTGGATGCTTATGCTTTGGCTCCACACTTTCTCACAATCAATCCAAGTTTTCTCCAAGAGCAATAAAATCTGTTTTTCTAGGTTATCCTTTTGGTGTTAAAGGTTATAAATTGTAAACCCAGAATCTCAGACTTGCTACATTTCTAGAGATCTGGCATTTCATGAATATGTGTTTCCTTTTGAAATCTCTTCCTCAACACCATTTCTGCCTCAACCTCAGAACATCTCTTCTAATTGTCCTCTTCCACTTTCTTCTCCAAACTCTGACTTTCACATTCCACCTTCTATTTCTGAATTCATTTCTACTTTAGATCCTCAATCTATTATTTCAGTCCCTTCACAACCTACTAAGTTTGATCCTCCTCGAAGATCCACTAGAGATAGACATCCTCCTTTATATCTTCAGTCTTATCATTGTCATCAGGCTGCTTTGCAATCTCTTCATCCCTCCCATCAACAAGCTGCTGGGTCTTCTCCTCAGATTACTTCTCATCCCCTCAGTAAGTTTCTTACTTATGACAAATTATCTTCTGCTCATAAGCATTTTGTTCTTGCCACTTCCACTCTATTTGAATCTAAGACATTTTCTCAAGCTATTTCATACCCTGAGTGGAGAACTACCATGCAATCTGAAATATTAGCCTTAGAGGAAAATCATACCTGGAATTTAGTTCCTTTACCTGCTGGAAAACACCCTATTAGTTGTAAATGGGTGTATAAACTGAAATTTAACTCAGATGGCAGTGTTGAGAGATGTAAGGCTCGACTGGTAGCTAAGGGATATACTCAATTGGAGGGTTTTGACTACCATGAGACCTTCAGTCCAGTAGCTAAGCTTACCACAGTCAGGCTTTTTCTGTTCATTGCTGCTCTCAAAAATTGGAACATTATTCAAATGGATGTGAATAATGCTTTCTGGTAGCATTCTTGATATAAAGCTTAAAGGCAAGACGTTAAAGATTCCGACCATTACCATCGATGATAGCACTGGCCCTTTGTTGAGGAATTTGATAGCCTATGAACAAAACAGTCACGATGCAGCTCCATATTTTTGTTGTCTTGCAGTGTTCTTGGACAGCATAGTGGATACGGTCGAGGATGTCAGGATTCTTCGTGATGCTAGGATTATCAAACAGGCAAAGGGTGGAGACAAGGAGGTGGTCCATCTTTTCAATAACCTCACTAAAGAGCTGGTGTTTGATATTGATGAGGATGACTGCTACATGATCAAGCAAATCGAAAAACTCAACTGTTTTTGTCGAGTACACGACACCAGAGTCCGAATTCGCCATCTTCTTGCTAGGCTGAACTATAATGGATTTCTCAAAACATTATTTTACACCATGGTCACAATTATCTTATTTTATATCACGGTCAATAAGAAGAAGAATGGCAGCTCTGGGTATCAATCATGATGCAGGTTTATCTGGTGGAGCTGATATCGATGAATAACCCTGTGGTTGCACATCATTTAGCTTAGTATTGGTTTTTCGATAGAATTTGGAGTAATATTCAAAGTCTCATGTAGAAGTTTCTTTTTTTCTTTTTTTTAAATCAAGCCAGGTATGATCGGCTGTTGTTCCATTGCAGTCTGTATTATGTTTAAACTATGTGTATTATGTTTGAATTTCAAATCGAATAAATCCATCTTGGAATTAGAATTAAGTTGTTGGGATTCGCTCACAATCCATGCTACATAGAGATTAAGTGTGACCTCCATAAATTTTCTAATTTGTACAAAATGAAAAATGTCTGATTCCTTTAATTTTCTGTCTCACATATATATATATTAGAATATGTATGTACTTCAAATAATGAAATCCATATATATGAAATGAATGTGTATGGGTAGATCATCTGTTGCGATGGCTGCATGTGATCACATGCAATTTGTAAAAGAACTCAAAAGTAAAAGCTGTAAGTTGATCACATGCAATTTGTAAAAGAACTCAAAAGTAAAAGTTGTAAGTTTGAAGAAATGATCTCCTCCCTTGATGGAGGAAGTTACTTAATTTTATTGTATATGAACTACTTATTGAACAATCTTACCTTTTTTTCTCGGTTCCATATGGAAATTTCACCCATATATGTGATCCAACTTGATGGAAACAAATCGGGTAGATAATTAAGGCCGGTATATGAGGAAAATTAAGAATGTACCAATATGCAATTACGTGTTGGTCTCAAATGATCATCTTGGATGGTTTTCTTGTAAGGTGGAAATCCAATGAGTATAACACATGACCCACGAGAGAACTTGCATATCTCTATCATGAGTACGTTACAACCTTTCCAAGATTGCATCCCTTCAAGCTTCCACGCACGAAGATAATATAACAAAAGTTGAACTATGGGGCTTCCTCTCTACTTTGAATGGCTTATGAGAGATTGCATTTATATAAGAATATGTTTACAAGCTAGAATCTGTTACAATAATTATCATCTCCTATAAACATGGGATTGAGATGAAGGTATCCGAACACTTGAGATGGAATTCAACTTGGAGCTATTTTCTTTTGAATTTGAATTGTTCTTATCCTTATCACGCCCCTCCAAGTTCAACGAGGGAGATCTCACGTTGAGCTTGTCCTGAAGATATGAGAAATGAACAGAAACTAGTGGTTAGTGAACACATCAGCAATTTAATCCTTACTTGATAGGAACCGAACATCCAGAGATTTTTTATGAACCTTCTTGTAGATAAAACGATCATCAATTTCCATGTGCTTTGTACAAGCAGTAACCAAAGGTGGACTTACGATCATCAGCAGAACCGGCACAGTCCATATCGAAATAGACTAAGAGCTGTGTGGAGGAGCTAGGCTTGATAAGTAGACCAAAATCAATAGAAGACTTAAGATACCTCAGAATCCATTTAACAGCAATCCAGTGGATGTCCGTTGGCTTGTGCATGAATTGGCACACCTTGTTCACTGCAAAAGAGATATCTGGGCGAGTAAGAGAGAGATACTAAAGAGCTCCTACAACGATGCAAAATAGAGTCTCATCAGGACAAGGATTACCATAAAAAAAAAAAAAAAAAGATAACTGCCAAAAAGAAGACATGGGAGAGGATACAGGAGTTGGCCTCTATCATGTTGGTGCATTTCAAGAGATTAAGAATGTATTGCCTCTGGGAAAGTAGAAGACCCACTGAGACTGTTCCTCCACACCTAAAAAATAATGTAGTGGCCCCAAGTCTTTTACTACATAGTCACAATTCAGTTGAGCAAGAAGATGAAAGATGGTGCCTACGTTTGAACCTGTGATTAAGATGTCATCAACATACACTAGTACATACAATGTAAGAGCCTCCGAGATATAAATAAATAAAGAGTTGTCTGACTGAGAATTAGTAAACCCAAGATCCACTAGTTTGTCACTAAGGTGGGAGAACCAAGCCCATGGGACTTGTTTTAAACTGTATAATGCCTTGTTGAGCTTGCAAATGTGAGTGGGAAATTGAGGATGAACATATCTCATGGGCTGCTGCATGTATACAATTTCAGAGAGAACCATGGACAAATGCATTCTGGATATCAATCTAGTGAACGGGCCAGTTGTTAGACACAGCATGACTGAGGACAAGCCAAATAGTTGTAGGCTTAGTGACTGGACTGAAAGTATCATCATAGTCTAATCCTTGTTGTTGATGATAGCCTTTAGCAACTAGGTGAGCCTTCCGTTGTTCAAGAGTGCCATCAGAGTTGGTTTTGGTTTTGTACACCCATTTGTTGCCAACCAAGCTCATGCCAGCTTCATATGGTACTAGGGACCACGTACCTTGCTTCAAGAGGGCATAAAATTTTACATCCATGGCCTCACGCCATTCTGGAAACTTATGAGCCTTGGAGTAGCAAGTGGGATCAGTAGGAGTGGTGGATATGGCGAGGAGGGCAGTTGGCAGAGGATACCTGATAGTGCTATCCAAATATTGCATGGCTTTCACAATATTTCTTGAGTAGGTGACCATTGGATGAGAACAAGACCGAGGATGTTCAGGCGGCAAGGCAGTTGTGGATGAAGCAGGAACAAGGGAGGATGCAGGCGTCGACAATGGAGTAGGTGAGACCAGAGGAGAGGACAAAGTTGATGCAGCAAGGGAAGACGATGGTCGTAACGATGACATTTCAAGACTGGACGCATGCAACGTCATAGTATTAAGTGATGGATGAACAAAAAAGATAGGAGCAAGATTATAGTTTGGAGGAGCTGAAAAATGCATGATAGAGTGTGTGGATGACAACATTGTAGGAGTTGATTCAGCATGGGCTTGAGATGTTGTGGGTGATGAGAAAGGAAACAAAGACTCTTCAAAAATGACATGCCGAGAAACAAAAACTCTGCCATAGTCGGGGTTAAGGCATTTGTAACCTTTGTGGAGGTTGTTGATGCCAATGAAGATACATTTTTTAGACCTAAAATCCATCTTGAGTTTGTTAAAAAGTCAGAGATAGGGATAACAAGCACAACCGAAAATCTTAATGATAGAGAAATCGGGTGCTTTGTGAAAGATTTTTTCAAAATGAGAGATGCTAAGAGGAGCGGTTGGAAGTCTGTTAATGAGATAGGTTTCCATTAAAAAAGCATCATCCAAAAAATAATGAGGAGTAGAACTTTGAGATAATATGGTTAAGCCCCTTTCAACAACATGGTGATGTTTTCTTTCAACGGAGCCATTTTGTTGAGAAGTGTGAGGACAGGAGATACGATGTTGAATTCCCACTTTATAAAAATACTGATTAAGTGTTTGAAACTCACCACCCCAGTCTGTTTGGACACACTTGATTTGACGACTAAATTGGCATTCAACCATTTTTTGAACTTGAATAAAAATAGTCAGAACAACATATTTATTTGCAAGAGGATATAGCCTAATAAATTTGCTAAAGTGATCAACAAAAGAAACATAATATTTATTGCCCTTGGTAGATAAAATAGGGGATGGACCCCATACATCATAACAAATTAAATCTAAAGGATGATCAAAGATGGATTGAGAGATTGGGAAAGGAAGGCGGTGGCTCTTCCCTTGCTAACATGTAGGAGAAACGCCTACTATTGTATTTAAGGAGATTGGTAGGGAGGATTTGGACCCAAGATGCTTCACTGTTTGAATTTGGAATTGCATTTCTCTCCTGAACTTTGATTGTTGTTTTTCTTGTTGTTTCATTCGCATCTCCAAGCAACTCATTGAGCCACTAACTCATGCTGGTTTGTCCTCAATTCCTCGATCTCTGACCTCACTTCCTCTATTGCTCTAGAAGTGTTGCCATTACTAGACGATGAGGACGAGCTAGAAGGCTTGACGCAACGACCCAAATCCCTCAAATAGCCTAAACATGGACCCAGAACCTTCGTAAAAATTTCCACATTACTTGTTGTGGAATTTTGATCAATTGTAGATTTAGCACTCAGAGCAACCATTGTTTTTCTACACATAAGAGAAATAATTAATATTTCCACAAATATATAAATAAGTTTAATTAAAACAGATAATAATACTTACTTAATTTTTATGGGCATCGGGATGAGTCCATTCTCCATTACGATTAGTATATAATGCAACATATAATTTTGTCAGATCGTAATTGTTATCTGAGTTTTACCTTACAATAAATATTTTATAGATATAAAGTCATTAGAATACAACAAACAATAAACTTGAGTAAAAAATAACCTTACCAACTTCTTAAGACAAATATATTGCCATTTGGGGTCCTGCTCACACTATTTCTTTTAGCGATGGGGTCCAACCAGATGTGTATGAGTGTGTTCGGGAGCCGATTGAACCGATCAACTCCTCAACCTTGTCACGCAGCACAGGACACTTGAGATTTTGTATTCATGCACCCACTACAGAGACAATCAATACTCAAGGAGATGCACACCCGAGAGATCATGGTGTATCAGGTGAGGCATCTACACAGGCTGCATCACTCACTACTATTCATGAGAAGAATGTAGATATCGTGCATGTAGAGATCCGTGCATAGAGAGCAGAGCTGATTGATGCAATGTGTATGGAAGTTCAGATCTCCCTCGTAGAGATTCAGTCAAAGATCATGTCTCAAGAGACAGATATGGAGACACACCTTGGTGGAGTCAAGACGGTGCTACGAGATTTGGGCCAGTAGTGTATATCTTTTATTTGCATTTTTTTTTTTTTGGGACACCAGCTATTTATGTTTTGTATAATTAATTTAAATATGAATCGTCTTTTCATTTTCTAAATTATTTATTGAGTTCCTTTATGTATTTTTATTATTTAAATGCTATATTTATTATATAAACTAAATATTTACCTATAACTAATTAATAAGGTATTTTTTTGCAATTAAAATTTGTAAGAATTCTGCTACTATTCAAACATACTGTAGAATTCTTCGAATGTATTTTCTATTCCCACCAAACATTTATTCATCTAATCCGCCAAAATTTCTATTCGAACCATTAAATGGTCGTTCAAACATATAAAGTTCGAACATTAACTTTATATGTTTGAACAGAAACTCGATCCTTCATGTTCAAACATCTAAATACATTGTTCGAAAGGTTACTCTAATTCTCGCTAAATTTGATAACTTAACCCTCCAATTTAACGTTTGACGATTCCAAATAACAGTTTGAATGTTTATTAAATTTAAGATCAAATGGTTAGGTACACCTAACAAAATTTCTATTAGGGACAAGTTTTTTCCTCCCAATATATTCCATTTGAACACAAAATTTTACATTCAAATTGACAATGACATCAGTCAATTTTTTGGAACGAAATTTGAATTTAATCCCTAAAAAATATATTTTGGGATGATTTTCATTTTGTCCCATAAACAAAAATTTATTGTAGTGCCTTTAGGCTCGCCCTTAATTTGTTCACGGTTAAACCCTAGCTGAACTGTAAATTGTTAATATATATGTGTGCGCGCGCGCAAGTATGCATTTATATATATATATGAACATTGTGGTTCTCGTTAGTACTAGATGATCTACGTACGTACGTACGTGCGTTGTTTGCTATTTTCGTCTTCTTATCCAATATTTTTATTTTTATTAGTTCTTATATCGAATATATAGTTAAATTGAATGGATGTTTTTTCTTCCAATTTTCGATCGAGTATGCATGCATACTTAATTAGTCTTTGGGTTGAAAATTTTAGTTTGATCGTGATTAAAACTCATTCCACAAAATTTTATTTGAATAAATTATACATCCAGTAGGTACACTACAAGAAAATGTAGAATTTGAGGCTACTTTTATTTCTGCCGACGTAAATATTGCTGCTAAAAAGTTGTTTTACTGTATGAGTTATTTCTTTGTGTCTTCTTATCCAATATTTTTGTCGCAAATAATAGGTATGACGCAATTCAGCCCTTGTCATTAAAAATTTGTTGTTGCTACAAATCCTTGTTACGGCAGATTTATGTCGCCGCAATTGAGTTCGTCACAGAAGATGAATTTCTTTTTGTATCTTGGTTATTACGGCAACATCTAATTTTCTGTAATAAGTCCTACACATGCAGTAAAAAAACCTAAATTTACCCCCGCGCCTAATTTTCCTATTCTCTCTCTCTCTCTCTCTCTCTCTCTCTCTCTCTCTCTCTCTCTCTCTCTCTCTCTCTCTCTCAGCTTCACACTATTGTTTTTGATTGCCTTCTCATCGCCTCACTGACGCCGGGTAGTTTCTCTTTCACTATTTTAGGATCCACCAATCTCTCTCTCTCTCTCTCTCTCTCTCTCTCTCTCTCTCTCTCTATTAGAAGGTGGAATCGTTTTCATAGAACCGATCTAGGTCATTTTATCATGAAGTACTTACCCTTGCATGCTATAAATTCAGTACATTTCTTATCTAAAAAGGAATAATATGGCATGTACATGTAGTTCCTTTTCCTTTTACTTAATCAATCATGTGGACATGTATTTCGACAACGGCTTTACATTGTGCCTGACTTGCTGGAAAGTTTTATTTTAGGTTTTAAACAGAATTAATATATATATATATATATATATATATATATATATATATATATATATATATATATATATATATTATGGATCTCCATTGTGGATCTCAACCTCATATATTATAAACATCGATCCTGCATGATCGTTAAGTTACTATATATATATGGTCTTAATCAAAATCTCAGCACAAGCAATTGTGATTAATGGTACATATCGAACAACTTATATTGTGAACTAAGTTTCAGCATTTTTGTAATAATTAAGAAGAACAGAAAGCACTGTTGAAAGAAATGGGAGATGAGGGAGAGGGACTTGAACCAGTAATCTACAATCAAATTATGGGAGTACTTCAGATCTAGTTTTCCACCAACTTTTGGCAATATTGGTCGTGAAGAAGCGTTGCTAATTTTGGCATTGTGGAGAAGATCATGAAAATCCAAATTATGAAGAGAGACAATCAGGAACAGTTGTTCCTGAGCATGCTATCCGAATCCCGAATAATGAGAGACAAAAGCCTGTTATCATCAGTGAATCAGGATAGTCGACATTGAAGGTTCTTGTACCTATGTTCAAAGTTGAAAAAGAAGCTTACGTCCCCAAGATTGTCTCCATTGGTTCATTTCATCATAATGAACCAAGTCTACGAGCCATGCAAACTCAAAAACGGCGGTTTCTCGATCTCCTAATTCGAAACCAAACAGGGTAGTCTATCCTTGAAGAAAGTCTTAAAAATGCAATGAGAGAATTGGAAGAAAAGACTAGAGAATTCTATGCAGATGACTTTCAGGCTATAAAACCTGATGAATTTGTGCAGATGATGCTCCTTGACGGTTGCTTCATTGTAGAACTCTTGCATTTGTACAATGTGTCAATTAATTATAGATTCAAATTAAGTTAGTTTTTGCTCTAACTTTCCTTTAGCAATTATGATCACATGAAGGCAAACTGAACACGATTATATTTCTTGACTTCTTGCAGAGAAAATATGAGGGTGAGCCCATTTTCAAAACACATTGGACGCTGTCAAATATCTTTCGTGATTTACTTTTGCTTCAGAACCAATTCCCTATGTTTTTGCTGCAAAAGATTTTTGAAGTTACTACCTTGACGGGGGAGACAAGTCTAAATACGCTTGCTCTCAGATTTTTTGAACCCTTGAGACCTAAAAAGGACAAATTTGCTACACTTACGTTGAACAAGCACGCTGATGGTCGGTATATACATCTATTAGCTTTGTTTCACTCTGTTTTAACTTCAGGGGATAACATATACCCGCAGCAGCCTGTAAAGAGCGAAAAGAAAGAAACACATCTTATGCTTCCTGGGAAAGGTTGGGTGCATAATGCCAAAACACTTCGTTATGCTGGTATTAAGTTCAAAAATAATTCTGGTAGCTTTCTCGATATAGAGATTAAAGACAGGACGTTAAAGATTCCAACCATGATCATTGATGATGGCACAGGCCCTTGTTGAGGAACTTGATAGCCTACGAACAAAACCATCGCTCTGCAGCTCCATATTCTTGTTGTCTTGCAGTGTTCTTGGACAGCATTGTGGATACGGTCGAGGGTGTCAAGATTCTTTGTGGTGCTAGGATTATCAAACAGACAAAGGGTGGAGACGTGGAGGTGGTGAATCTTTTCAACAGTCTCACTAAAGAGCTGGTGTTTGATATTGATGAAACAAATCAAAAAAATCAACCGCCTTTGTCAAGCACACGACACCAATGTTAGAATTTGCCGTCTTATCCCTAGGCTAAACTACAAGGGATTAATCGGAACATGCTTTTACTTCGCGATCACAGTGGCCATTGACTCCTCACCTGCACAATAAGCATTAAGACAAAAGCAAAACACTGTTTGAAATGGTTGATATATGTAGGTTTATCTGGTGGAGCGATGATTGAGCCTTGTGTTTGCATCATCTAGCTTAGTATTGGCTTTTCAATAAAATTGGGAGTACTCAAAGTCTCAAGTGGCAGCGCTTGTTTTTTTTTTTTCCCAAAAAATTATGCTCTGTTGTTAATGTTCCACTGCGAATGTCTGTATAATGTGTATGTTTGAGTTTGAAATCGAATAAATCCATGTTATATATGTGTATATATATATATGTGTGTGTGTGTGTGTGTGTGTGTGTGTTTTTCACGCGTACACATACATATACCACGGGCGCTGTTCCATTGAGCTGAAAAGCAATTAAGGAATTATATATTGACTAGTGCTTTTTAGAGAGTAGACACACACATTAATTCCAGAGACTTGAGTTCTTGCCGTTTATATCGAATCCAATAAAGATGACATTTCTATTATCTAAAGCCCAAACGAGACTGACGTAACATGCTAAGTAAATTACGAAAGAGATGCGGAGAAAAGGAGATACATTAAGATGACAAATCTCAAGACACCCAAAATAAAATATATACCATGACGACAACTATGCTTAAACCACCAATTGCACCGACTGGCAGAGCGGCGAGGGCGGGGATTGGATGTATTCGTGTGTGTGGGCTTAAAATATGGCATTCCCATACAAAAAAATGCAGATAAATCAGCAACGCAAAACAAAGTCAAAATATTTCAAATTACTACAAAAATAAACAGCAAAAATATTGTACCTTCAGCATTTTAAACCAAACTGATATCTTAAATCCAAAATTTTACACTAAGATCATCCCATACCAAAAACCACCAACTGATGCGTCCTGTCCGCCAGAATGCAAATTAACTTTGGTGGCCAAGTCTCATGCCATGATTTCCAGCTATTAAAGAATTAAGCACATCCGGACGAATTATTGTCATTACATTTCCTAGTTCACTATATAGCAAAATAAACTAAAGAAAAGTAAACACCGTAAAACATCTTTAAACCGTCACATTCTCTCTCTCCTCAACAATGTTCTTCAAAGTGCTCTTTTAGCAAAGGGTGTTGATCTTCAATCCAGCTTCACCGAAGAGAACAAGTAATGCACGAACCAGAATGACGAAAGAAACCCGACTGTGCCTGTCGCCAGCATGATTGCTACAACCATGAAGAGTGAATATCCCAAATAAAGCGTGGCCGAGACAGGTCCACTCAAATTCTTCAGGTCGAATACGAGATAGTTAACAGAGTACAAGAAGATGTATATGGCAACAGAACCAGAAGCAAAAAATGACTTCCACCACCATTTCCAGTCCTCCACACAGAGATGCATGTAGGTCAAAACCAAAGATACCTCAGCACAAACCACCACGAGGAGAATCAAAACAATAAAGAGGAACCCAAAGACATAGTATACACGGCCCATCCAAATGCTAGACATTATAAAGAAGAGCTCAATGAAAAGGGTGCCAAAGGGAAGTGTGCCAGCACCTAGAACAAGAAGCCAGGAAGGGTATTTCTGAGCTGGTATTTCCCGAGGAATCTGGTTTGTTCGAACAGGGTATTCAATATGAGATGCCTTTGCCCCAAAGTATCCACCAATTAAGGTAAGTGGAACTGAGATGCAGAACCAGAGGAGAAGCAGGATGACAAAAAGAGAAAATGGAATGGCTCCCGTGCTGTGACTTCCCCACAAGAGGAAATTCAAAGTTGTAAGGATCAAAAAGGCAATACCAGGGAAGAAACAAGCAACTTTCCATGAGACTGAAACCCATCCTTTGTTATCGCCACAGCCAATCGTCCTCCAAAGCCGAACAGCAGCATAACCAGCTGCAATACCAAGTATCATATAGAAAAATAGCATACCTGTAACAAGTGTTCCACGTGATGCGGGTGACATGAATCCAAGAGCTGCAAACAATATTGTAACAACAGCCATTCCAAGAATCTGAACCCCATCTCCAACCATGATACACAAAAGGGCAGGATTGGTTGGGCCACGGAAAACATCCCCAACAACAAGCTTCCACCCAGATAGCTCCTCATTCATCTGTGCTTGTGCCTCCTTGTCAAGCTCCTCGTAACGGGTCAGATCCCGCCTAACAGTCCTCAGGAAAATGACGAGAACAATACCAGCAAGGAAGGTTATCACCATTAGAGAATTCAAAATGGAGAACCAATGGACTTTCGATCCCTCCATCTTCAAATAAGCATCCCAACGCGACGGCCACTTGATGTCACTCTCCTCAAACGTGACCTCATACGTAAAGACAATTGGCTGCCCTTCCTTGATTGGCATAGACACAGTGTTGGGATCACATTTCAGTGCATTGGGATACTTGCCATATTTCTGCAAATTCTTCACTGAATCAACATTATGCATAACACTGCAAGGTACCACCTCAAACCCGACAACCATGTACCCAGGCACATCCGATTCCCCCTTTCCAATTGACGGGATCATATCAGGTGCATCACCAGTCCCCATTAAACGTGCCACATTGGCTTCTTCATACTTATGAACGAGCACATTAAACTTCAAATGGTTAAATATATAGTAAACATCTTGAAGCTTAACTCCAACAGGGTACCCCGTCCACCGCAAAAAAAAACCCTCCTTCTTTGTATACCGAATTGCAGGCAAATTATCAAGAATCAAATTAACCTGATACATCTCATCAATTCTTTTCTTCAATATGTTAAACTTTTCAGCCGATAATGGATCGGTCTTGCACAAAAAGATCTCAGTCTCATTCTTGTACATATTGAACCGATACGGAGAGTTTTCAATCCGATCCCCCATTAGAAGCTCGCCAAGATTCTCAGCACTGTCCTTGACACCCCCATCGGGCGTACAAAAGGGCAAACTGTAATAGCTAAAGGGCATTTCCGTATCAATGGAAGTAAGGGAATTCACTTTCACCGATAACTCGTCACCGACACCGTATTTGTGAGGGTAACTACCCGGGAGGTAAAACCCATACCCGGATTGGAATACCAAGCAGATGGTCAATACCCAGATTCTAAATTGATCGAAAAGCCCCATTCTTGAATGATGGTTGTCAGATCTGGAAGACCCAGGACAGAAAACGAATGAAAAACAGCAAAATAAGCCCAAATTCTACGTGGGTTTCGGTTTAATTGCAGATTCAGATATGACAGCATTGAAATAAAACACAGTTCTAGCTGTGAGAATCTAAACGAATTAGGAAGAAATCGAAGATAACAGGAAATAAAAAGGGTCAAGAGAAAGTACGGATCTGACTGACCTTCACCGCCGGAAGAGTGACGAAAATGGAGAGATGGGCCTCTCTGTGTGAGGAAGAAGCACCGACGAAGAGGGGTTGAGGACTCTAAGGGGACGCTAAACAAGATTTATACGATCGGTTTTTCTTCGCGAGTGCGGTAAAGCCAAAGTAGTTCTAGTCTTGTAATTGATTGACCATAATGACCCCATAAGCTTCTGAATTCAGATGCCAATTCCTGGCCTCAAGTGTCAATATTCTTATATGTTTAATTATTATAATTTTTATATAATAAAAAAAGGTTGATGGTTAATTATTAAACAGTAAACTTTCAATTTTTTTGTTGAGATATGAATTCATCACATAATTTAGTTGTCACCAATATTAATTAATAATAGTTAGAACAGAATGTGCTTTCTATGCTTCCTTTTATTTCAGGCTCTCATATCTTATGAACTGCCATTGTTTATTGCAGCCCACCTGCAAATTGCCAAGAAGACATGGCATGGCAGATATATCAGGATCTGAATTTTTCTTTTTCACCCACCCTGGCTTCAACTAAGCAATTATCATTTTTTTTAAAAGAATATGACAGTATTTCAATTCTATTGATAACCCTTAATATATAACATGATTCTATATATTTAAAGAAGATGACGGTATTTCAATTCTATTTGATTTAATAAGTAATTAAAAAAAACAGAAATCAATATATATATTTTAGCCCTTTGAAAGATGCATTATAACGAACCTGATGAAGAGAGGAGACCAAAAATAATAATGTTAGAATATTATTTTTTAATATTAAAGTTGTATTAGAATTTGAAAAAGTTGAATTATTTATTATATTTTGTAATGAAATTTTAAAAAGTAAATGATGAGTTGAGATGAGTTGGGAATCCAAACGAAACTAATAGTTATTTGTGATTATTTGAGGATTGATTTGATTGTTCACCATAACTTGAACACATTCCCTTCAACTCTTTTTGTATCACAAAATCATCTATAAAATAATAAAACTACTACAGCCACAACATTTTCGTATAATATGTTACATATATACTATACAATAAAAATAAATTTAAAATCTAACATAATATATCAAATTACATTAGTTTGTTTGTTTATTTTTATGAAATTTTTTTTTAATTAAATAATTTCTCAAATAATAAATTATAGAAGAAATAGACATTTCACTTTTTTTTTAAATAAAAAAAAAAGGGCTGGAATGTTCGAGGCCAACCATTAATTAAGTAATCAAATGCATCGTGCAAAGCGAAGCTGCTGAATTTCCCAATGAACAAATTTAATACATATTTTTAGTCCCACCAATACAGAGTATTTCTATGAGCTGTGAATGCTCAAAATTGGGCTAGTCGTACCGACGGGAATTGGGCTAGTCGTACCGATGGGAGGGGATGGCCGGCCACCTTAAGTGGCCCACCATTTTCAATTATTAATGGGCCTATGAGGCTTAGTTGGGGTTGTAAAAATATAATAAAATTAGTTGATGAGTTATTTGAGATGGGTTTGGTCAAATTCAAATTCGGGTACGTTCGTTTATGATATAAATTCTTTTTAAATACAAAATTATGATTGAATATTAAAAAAACACAACTCATATAAAAGCATAATCGATTCTTATAAGCTCGTATAATTTCATATTTATTGTTTTTATAATTTTATTTTGAACTTTACAATGAAAATATAAATCTCAAACTTTTTAAAAGATTATAAGAAATCATGTTCCTAATACGATGTGGGGTTTTGCTATACAACCTCCTACTATTCATCCACACTCCACACTCCACATTTTTTAATATTTTTTAAAAATTTTTTTTGAATTTATTTTTTTTTAAATATTTCAAATTTTTTATTTACTATTCATATAAAAATTATTTAATAAAAAAAATTAAAAAAAATTTTAAAAAAGATGGAGTGTGGAGTGTTGGGAAGTTGGAAAGATTTATTAATATATCTAATGAAAAACTCTAAATTCAATCGATTCGTGCAGGCGTCTCGCAATCATTTACGTAGATTTTTAATAAAACCGTTCATTTCATTTAATTTGAAAGGTCGAAACCGAGCAACAAAGTGATGAAACACAAGGCGCGAAGGAAATAAACGTTTATACTAGTTAAAACATGTATTTCCATATGCCATAGATAGACTTCATAATCTCTAATTTTCATTCTTATTTTGCTTTCTCACATTACTGCTAACATGAAGGGGAAAAAAAAGGCTACATTTACAGTTTTCCAAAAATCAAAAAACACTACCATGGAAATCCCATTTGAAGGGAAAAAATGAAGGTTGAAGATGGCTACATTTACAGTTTCCCAAAAATGGGGGGGGGGGGGGGGTGGGGGGGTGAATACCTAGTCAATCTAACAGAGAAACTCATTTCTTCCTCAGACAACAAATTTGGGACTGTCACAAAAATCCTCCATGTTTGTGACGAAATTTGGGAGAAAATGTTCTGGGTGAAGGCTTTGGACGAAGAACTATGCTCGATTGGTTTCTTTTCTTTCGTTTTTTGTTATTTGTTTTTTTTTTTTAACTCTGATGTGGCAACACGCCACATCAGTCGACTGCACCCAGACTCCTACAAATGACTGTACGTAGAATAAGTCATATCTAATAATTCAAATGAGAAATTATATTTGTCATTATAGAGTGCGCAAGTGTCAAGCACTCTTTTTAAAAAAAGTAAGTAAATATAGGACTCACATGAAAAAATTAAATTTTTTTAATGGTAGATCACATTATTTTTAAAAACGAGTGTGCAGCGCTTGTACAAGTTATGACTATATCTAGCATTACTTTTCATTTCATATTCCATTTAATTTATAGTACTTATGATCACCACTACCGATCTGGAAGGACTTTGCATGATTCATACTAAAAAAGAGGAATTTAAGAAAGGGAAATCAATTAAGAGGCATCCATGACTTTAAGGAAACCCTTAGTTGAATTAAAGCAGCTAATAGCATTTGCTTGTTCATGTTAACTTCTAGTTTTCCTGATGATCTGCTTTGATTAATAGATCATGATATTCATGGCTGGTGTTAATTGGTTGAATTATGATGATCAAGTCTTTGGTGATTACTTGCAAGACATCATCGATCTCCATGTCCTTTTGGAGGAGACCGACCATGCATTGAGTAATGAACGTTGGTTGGTTCACTAGCCCAGGCTGCAAATTAAGGCACATTCACTCCATTTTAGGTACAGTTGGTATGGAATTATGTGGTACACATGATGATCCAAGAGCATGGGCATCCATTTCCATTGGATGATGAGCACAACTCCTCTCGTTTGAGAGGGCAAAGAGCACATTTTTTCAATCAAAGATCATAACTTGACCTTAAGAGTAGTAATATTATTGATCACAACTATATATCTTGAAATATAATAAATTATATATTAATAGGCATGCATACTAAAATCTAAATACAGTTTATTTTTCAGATTAGAAACATATATAGAACAACTATATATATATATATATATATATATATAAATATTCACTCGAATTTTTTTCTTTTTCTTCGCAAATATTCACTCTGATATTGCCAATCCACTTATTTGCCCTAACCATGCATGCAGTCATGGAGCACTCTTTTCTTTCACTCTCTCTTGGAGAAGAAGATATTATTGAATGTTGTATGCCTTCAACCCTAGCTAGGGTTCACACATAATGTTTATATCTCTTCAAACTGAACAATCTAATTATTCAAACAGAATAATCACTACAAGAAAAATGTATTTTTGTGACCATTTATTTGCAGCGAAAATATTATTTGTGATCAAAACAGACTAATTTTAATTATAAATAATCATTTCGCTGGAATTAACTGACTACAAATAAACAGTTTTTTTATAGCAAATATCAAAGAAGATATCAATCCATCAGCAATATTAAAGCTAGGGTCTTAATTAATTATAAATTGCATTTCGAATTTTCAAAGGCATTAATGTCCCTACGAAATTAATGTCCAAAAGTTTCACAACCGCGCACATTATGCACATTGTCGATTAGCTAGGGTTAGGGTCATGTAGATCGATCTAGCTAGTATATTATATATCATGCTCCATCTATTTATTCATCTTAAACTTTTTGTTCAAACTTTGGCGTAGTAGTACTCTGGCAATAGAGAGTTCATAAATACATTAAAGCAGAGCCCACAAAAGTCAATATTGTTGTCCGTGCGAATTCTTCGATTATGTTTGGAAGTTTCATCTTCAATAAAATTCTCATCTCATCTCATCTCATCTCATCATTCCTATATAAAATATAATAAATAATTCAATTTTTTCAAATTCCAATACAACTTTTTCAAATTTCAATTTAACTTTTTCAAATCTCAAAACTAAAAAATAATATTTTAAACTTTAAAACAAAACACAAAATTCTCATCTTACCTTCCAAACATAATCTAAATGTTTCTTAAATATTTAATTGTATTTCTATGATCTCTCTAGAACTCTAAGACGTTTAAGATCAGCTCAAACAAGAGCTTAAAGAGATCTAATTATATTTTGAGACTTGGCAGCTGGCTGGGGATTGAAGAAGATGAACACATGCACAGAGATTGATACAATATTCTTTTTTGCAATTAATCTATATATATATATATACTTAGGACTACCTAAATCTCTTGTGGGATATATATTAATGTACGTAGGTGATCAAAAGATAATTAATAGACATGCGGTATTCTAGAAGGTAGCTATTACGAGTTATTTGTGATGAAAATAACTATTTATATATAAACATTTATGATTAAAAAATGAATATTTATAACGAGTTATTTGTGACAAAAATGATTATATGTGACAATAATAAATTAATTTTAACATAAAATAATTATTTTCGTAAGAAATAACTGATAATAAATAAGTAATTTTCTTATAATGATGTCGGGGCTAATTAAAAAAGTGTTACAAGTGCATAACAAATCTAATGAAACTTAATTAGATGAAACGTACAATTTTTGTTTTTTTTCCAATCAATGAGATCATGAATAATAGCTAGAGGAAATTAAAAAGAAAACAAGAATAATATTATTGACTAAATGTGGGACATCCAATTTATGACACAGATCACTACTTCCACCGGCCATCCTTTTAAGTCAAAATAAAAACACTATGGTAATTGATTATATATAGATTATATAGCCTTTTTTGTATATAAAATAATTCCAACAACGTCTAATCGAATGTGCTAACCATAAATTACATTCCAAATATAAAATATGACCCAATTTATATATTAATCCATGCAGCTTGTGGCCTCTCTTAGAAGATTCTTCTAAAAAGTTTCAATATTTATAATTCATCCCAATATATTGATCTAAACCAACTATATATTTTTCACCCACATTAATTAATTGTTACATCCACTCTAATTAATTTTCTATTTATTGATCAATACTATTTATCACTAATTTCCACTTAAACCAAACATATATGATGAACACACACATATTATATATATAATATGTAGTTTTATTTTTTATTTAAAAAAAAATGTTTTGCTTTTGGGACAATATATATATTCTTGGCTTTAATTATGCATGGATGGAGTATCGTGTCCGTAATTAATTCACAATCACAAGTTCCCCCATTTTCTTTCCTACCGCGTAGCCATCTTCTTTCTCAGACGGACACGCACACATGCGCCAGGCCAAGCTATGGCAGTACTGCATGCTAGCAATTTATTCTGCTAGCTAGCTCTATGACCAATTCATATGCATGACACGGCTTCTGCGACCCTTAAATGCCGCCTATTCCGCTTCATGACAACTAACCCTTGACGCCACCCTCTTTCTCCTTTCTTTTAATTTCTTTTTCTATTACATATATGATACCCCAACTACTTCTATAAATGCCCACCTCTGCATCCTATCCTTCGGCGCCTGGAAAGAAAACGTCTTTGAATTTGGTGGTAGTGTGCGTAATAACATTGATCAGAGGCAGGCAACGGTTGTGGCCAGTAAGGATCGGCATACATGGCCAGTAGTGCCGGAGCCGCGGCGGAGGGATTGTTGAGATGTGTGTACGAGGGTTGTATTGCAGGTTGTGACACAGAGATTGAGCGCCGTCCTTATCATCGGAATTGTGGCTGTGCCCTCCACGATAAGTCCCGTAAAGGTAGCTCCAATGCTGCATTCTCCAAGTGCTGCAAAAAAAACGTATCCTACCCCATCAGGAGGTCCTGGAGTGAGGGCTCCTTGCTCTTGCACGCAGCTTCTAATTCTTCTAACCATTCCTCGCCTTCTTCTTCACCCGCTCATGTGGTGGGGGCTGCTGCAGGGAAGCCAGCTAATAATCATCATCAGTCGAGTTTGTGTGATCGTAATGATCAAGATCAGGACGAGTATGTTTTATTCAAGATCTGAATCTGGCTATTCTTTTTTTTTTTAATGATGATCAGTATAATTCAGTTTTTTTTTAAGAAATATGAATCGTGGGTTAATGTAAACGTTTTTTTTTTTTATCCATAAATGGCACTGCTTAATTATGTTGTAGACTCACAATATCAGGATCTTATGGATGCAGGATGGTCTGATATTGCAAATGGGTATTGTATATGATCAAGGATCGATGAACTGGTTTTAAATAAAAATCCTTTCATGATCTCATGTACGTATTATTTGATAGATGATTATTTAGTAGTCCAAATATATATAAATATATGATGCAGAAGATCATGCACAGTTCTTATAATTATGTGTCTTAATTTGGGGAGCTTTGTCAATTCATGCGTGCAAATATTGCATATAAATTACTCGATCGATCGCTCTGAATCTAATTTCATCTAAATGGTTGATATTCATCTAATAATTAATGTAATTAATTAATGGTTGGTAGCTAGCTAGCTAGTTCCCTTATATATATATATGACGCCTTGTAAAGCATGCTTACAATTGTAAGATAGATATAACATATTATATAAAACTATATCATAAATTTATGAATTTACTTTTATACAATAGTTTACTTTTATAGCTGTAGCATTACTCATGAAATGATCACAAATCACAATCTATTGATTCAAAACCAAAATCGAGTAGTGCTATCCTTAGCTGGAGCAACAAACTCATTTTGTAACTGCAAACCAAACACCAATCATCTTCTCCAAACTCGACAGCAAGAACAATTTTATAGATTTCTGTGCAAATGAGTCCATGCCTAGCCAAACAACACATGACCATTTCATGGGGGACAATCCGAGCAAGACCTCACGATTAACTCGACCACAAAAATTAAAATTAACAAAAAGAAAGAACCACAGCAATTGAAGGCAGCGGAAGAAATAAGATAGAATTTCGGAAACCAACAAGGATTGCCAAGAAAATTGAGAAAGAGATGCCAAGAGCATGAGATCCATAGGCAAGGACAAATCTCAAGACACCCAAAAGATATTCTGATGACGCTTATGCTTAAAACACCAATTTGCAATGTAGCAGTGTGTGGCTTTAGTCATACACAAATTCCGCCACTTCAAGAATGTGGAGAGTACAAGATCTCCCTAAACATGAATAACTAGAAAGAATCTGGATTCATAATGCATGCTCATACAAATAAGCATATAAATCAGAAACGCAAAACAAGTCAAAATAGTCCAAAATTACTCGACAAAAAAAAAAAAAAAAAAAAAGCAGCAAAAATATTGTACCTTTAACATTTCAAACCAAACAGATCTGAAGTCCAAAAGTTTACACTAAGATCCCATACGAACTACCACCAAATTCTGATGCCTCCTGTCCACCAGAACGCAAACAAACTTTGGTGGCAAGTATCATGCAATGATTTCCAGCTAATAAAGAATTAAGCAAATCTGGACAAATTATTGTCATTACATTTCCTAGTTCCCTAGCAAAATAAACTGTAGAAAAGTAAACATCGTGGAACATCTTTGAAGGGTCACATTCTTTGTCTCCTCGAATGACTAACAATGCTCTTCAAAGTGCTCTTTTGAGCAGAGGATGTTCTTCAATCCAGCTTCACTGAAGAGAACAAGTAATGCACGAACCAGAATGATGAAAGGAACCCGACTGTGCCCGTTGCCAGCATGATTGCTACAACCATGAAGAGTGAATATCCCAAATAAAGAGTGGCTGAGACAGGTCCACTCAAACTCTTCAGGTCGAATACGAGATAGTTAACAGAGTACAAGAAGATGTATATGGCAACAGAACCAGAAGCAAAAAATGACTTCCACCACCATTTCCAGTCCTCCACACAGAGATGCATGTAGGTCAAAACCAAAGATACCTCAGCACAAACCACCACGAGGAGAATCAAAACAATAAAGAGGAACCCAAAGACATAGTATACACGGCCCAACCAAATGCTAGACATTATAAAGAAGAGCTCAATGAAAAGGGTGCCAAAAGGAAGGGTGCCAGCGCCTAGAACAAGCAACCAAGAAGGATATTTCTGAGCTGGTATTTCCCGAGGAATCTGGTTTGTTCGAACAGGAAATTCAATAGGAGATGCCTTTGCCCCAAAGTATCCACCAACTAAGGTAAGTGGAACTGAGATGCAGAACCAGAGGAGAAGCAGGATGACAAATAGAGAAAATGGAATGGCTCCTGTGCTGTGACTTCCCCACAAGAGGAAATTCAAAGTGGTGAGGATCAGAAAAGCAATACCAGGGAAGAAACAAGCAGCTTTCCATGAGACTGAAACCCATCCGTTGTGATCACCACCGCCAATTGTCCTCCACAGACGAACAGCAACATAACCAGCTGCAATACCAAGTATCATATAGAAAAATAGCATACCTGTAACAAGTGTTCCACGTGATGCGGGTGACATGAATCCAAGAGCTGCAAACAATATTGTAACAACAGCCATTCCAAGAATCTGAACCCCATCTCCAACCATGATACACAAAAGGGCAGGATTGGTTGGGCCACGGAAAACATCCCCCACAACAAGCTTCCATCCAGATAGCTCCTCATTCATCTGTGCTTGTGCCTCCTTGTCAAGCTCCTCATAACGGGTCAGATCCCGCCTAACAGTCCTCAGGAAAATGACGAGAACAATACCAGCAAGGAAGGTGATCACCATTAGAGAATTCAAAATGGAGAACCAATGGACTTTCGATCCCTCCATCTTCAAATAAGCATCCCAACGTGACGGCCACTTGATGTCACTCTCCTCAAACGTGACCTCATACGTGAAGACAATTGCCTGCCCTTCCCTGATTGGCATAGACACAGTGTTGGGATCACATTTCAAAGCAGTGGGGTACTTGCCATATTTTTTCAAATTCTTCACTGAATCAACATTATGCGTAACACTGCAAGGTATCACCTCAAATCCAACAACCATGTACCCGGGCACATTGGATTCTGTCTTCCCAACTGATGGGATCATATCAGGTGCATCACCAGTCCCCATTACACGTGCCACATTGGTCTCGTCATACTTATGAACGAGTACATTAAACTTCAAATGGTTAAATATATAGTAAACATCTTGAAGCTTAACACCAACAGGGTACCCCGTCCACCACAAAACAGGATAACCCTCCTTCTTTGTATACCGAATTGCAGGCAAATTATCAAGAATCAAATTAACCTGATACATCTCATCAATTCTATCCTTCAAAATGTTAAACTTTTCCGCCGATAATGGATCGGTCTTGCACAAAAAGATCTCAGTCTCATTCTTGTACATATTGAACCGATACGGAGAGTTTTCAATCCGATCCCCCATTAGAAGCTCGCCAAGATTCTCAGCACTATCCTTGATACCCCCATCGGGCGTACAAAACGGCAAACTGTAATAGCTAAAGGGCATTTCCGTATCGATGGAAGTAAGGGAATTCACTTTCACCCATAAATCGTCACCGACACCGTATTTGTGAGGGTAACTACCCGGAAGGTAAAACCCATACCCGGATTGGAATACCAAGCAGATGGCCAATACCCAGATTCTAAATTGATTGAAAACCCCCATTCTTGAAAGACGTGTGTCAGATCTGGAAAATCCAGTACAGAAGACGAATGAAAAACAGCAAAATAAGCCCAAATTCTACGTGAGCTTTGGGTTTAATTGCAGATTCAGATATGAAAGCACTGAAATAAAACACAGTTCTTGGAGTTGAATCTAAAAGAATAGGAAAAAAACGAAGATAACAGAAAATGAAAAAGGGTCGAGATAAAGTACGGATCTAACTGACCTTCACAGCCGGAAGAGGGAGAGAGACACGAAAATGAAGAGATGGGCCTCTCTGCGTGAGAAAGAAGCAACGACGAAGAGAGGGGTTAGACTCTGGGGCTCTGCAATTTTTATATGGTCGGTTTTTCTTCGGGAGTGTGGCAAAGCTACAGGAGTTGTCCTGTGCCCTGATTGACCATAATGGCCCCCTCAGCTTCTGAACTCAGATGCCAATGCTTGGGCTCGAGTGTCAATTTCTTTAGAAATTTAAAGAAAAATGGAAAATTTAAGAGTTTTTTTTTTTTTTTTTTTTTTTTTATCGGGGGAAATTTAAGAGTAAACAAAGAGAGATTGATCTATCAAACTTTCCTTTGACTCGACTCGTGAATATCTTGATCCATATTGCTGCTCAAGGGATTGGTCAGATTACCATTTACAATGAGCATGGGCTGGGCCCAATGTTTTAGAATTTGTTTTTCATTTCATATATCGTTGCTATCGGAGTTTTTCTATTTGCAAGTTGGTGAGCAGTGTAAAGGAGATTTTTTTTCACTCCATAAAGCCCATTGGGCCTTAGTCCAATATCCAGCCCAAAGGGCCCCAAGGATTGTATAGGAGGTAAAGCATCTATCAGGGAAAAGAGTTGAGTAATCGATAAGACAAATCAACTAACATCCCATGATAGTGGTCAGAATCCATAAATTTGCCTAGAATACAACGAGAAATGTAGAAGATCCTCAATCCATCGACAACAAACTATTCACAGCTCACAAGGGACAAACGTAGCGTTAGGAAACTACGCCGCATTAATGGTGCCACTACCGAGTTACACGCCACATTTATGGTGTCGTCGCAAAACTATGTTGCATTAAAGAGTTTTGATAGCAGAAACAACATAAGAGGTACAAACTCTATGGAGACAAAGATGATCTTCACCTTCTCAAGTCACGGTATAAATAGTAAGCTCCAGATACGAAAAAGTTCTTGAATCCCTAAACTTTTTCACTTATTTACAAACTTCCAAGAATGCTTACTAACTTTGACATTAGAGACTCCCCAGCCACAATGCCGCCCTCGCCTAGTTGCATTCTCTCCCATCTTTTGCATGCTCATTTCGAAAGACTTAAGTTGTCGGAATCTGGCCTAAAAGTGTGCGAAGCACAACGTTAACAGGTAGTATACACTGTATCTATATCACTTATATAATAATATTTAATTTGTAAGATTTACATTTTAAATTTTATCTTCTAAAACAAATCATGACATATAAGCGCTTTGCTAGATGAATTATCCACAACAGGTTATAAATAGAATTTTCTTAATTACTATTGAACGAGGAAGGACTAATGTACACATTTAAAAAATGGGAAGTTAAGAAAGGGAAGTAGCCATCCTATTGCCATTTAAGGAAACCCTAAATTAAGCTCAATAGCATTGATTTGTTCATGTTAGCATTCATGTAGGTTTCCTCTGGTTCAAGTATTACTACTTGGTTTCTAAGGTTTATGGTGATTACAGGCTGGAAGAGATAATCTCCTTTGTCCTAATAGGAGGAGAAAAATGAGTAATGAAAGTTGGGTCTCTAACCCAAGCAATTTCATTAGGTAAAGTTGGTATGGAATCTGGTGGACATAATCCAAGAGCAAGGGGCATGTGTACGTTACTTTTTTGTGCTTCTCCTACAAGCATTAAGCAGGCCAGCTCGATCCCCCATCTTTCCTCTTAATGCATGCATCTCTATTCTTTGTCAATACCTCTACAACAGATCAAGCTGTAATCCCATAAACTAGATTCTTTCTTGATCTTCACAAGCAATCATATTAAAAATCATGAATTCTTAACAGATGATATATGTTATTATTGATGAATAAAATGCATTAAAATCATGAGCTAGCTAGATTTCCCAAATCCATCAGCAAGCATGTTTCCTTCTTTATATAGATGAATAATTCTCAAATGGATTGTCACGAGGAGAATTGCTACGAGGAAGCCTTACATTACATAGATTCTCACCTTATCAACATGTGATTTATCATTTTTGTCATTCTATTTAAACACACATACACATATTTAAGCATTAAGATATAAGGGCAAAAATGATAAATGACATATTGATTAGATGAATCTATATAGTGTAAGGCTTCCTACACATAGAAGTTCTCTATCATGAGCAGCCAGCTCCAGAGCTTCATGCCGTAATTCAAAATATGCATAAGTTCCATGCATGTACGTGGCTGTGTAATATCCTTTTCCAGCTAGCCAATTCACAACTAGCAAAGAATCAATTTCAAATTTTCAATTAATAATTCAGGAATATCTAACTGGTAAAGGAGCAATATTCTTTTTCTTTTTTTCTTTTTCCTTTTTAATGAGAAGATTCCCTTTCTGCTTTTTCTTCATGAGTTCAATATTAATTAGATACAACGAGAAAGATGCTTATAGATTGAGATTTTATTTTTTTTTAATTTCGAATAATTGAATTGCTCAATTTGAAAACAACACTTCATATATAAGCTGCTTTTAGAATTTTCCAACCCTTCGAAGAGATTTTTTCAAAGGCATTACTACACAATCACATGAAGGTCCCCTGCTTTTTCTTGCCTACCGCGTAGCTACCAATTCATTTACTCTCTCACACAGACACACTCGTGCGCACACATGCGCCAAGCTAGCTAGCTAGCACTGCTTGCTGTTTATTCTCTGCTAGCTCGCTCTATGACCAATTCACAGGACACCTCTCTGTCTTCTACGACTCTTAAATGCCGCCTATTCCGCTTCGTGGCAACTAACACTTGACGCTACGCTCTTTCTCCTTTCTTTTTCTATTATATATATGACCCTCTAACTGCTTCTATAAATGCCCACCTCTGCTATCCTTCAGCGCCTGAAAAGAAAAAATCTTTGAATTAGGTGGTGCGCGTAATTAATATTGATAGGCAGGCAGCGGTGGTGGCCAGTAAGGGTCGACATACATGGCCTGTAGTGCCGGAGCCGCAGCGGAGGGACTGTTGAGATGTGTGTACGAGGGTTGCATTGCAGGCTGTGACACAGGGATTGAGCGCCGGCCTTACCATCGGAATTGTGGATGTGCCCTCCACAATAAGTCGCGTAAAGGTAGCTCCAATGCTGCATTCTCGGCCAAGTGCTGCAAAAAGAACGTATCCTACCCCATCAGGAGGTCCTGGAGTGAGATCCTTGGCCTTGCACGCATCAGCTTCTTCTTCTATCCATTCCAGCTCGCCTTCTTCTTCACCAGCGCCTGTGGTGCCGGTGGGGGCTGCCGCAGCACGCAGGGAGGCCTCATCGTCAGTCGAGTTTATGTGATCATATTCATCATGTAGATGATCAGGACGAGTATGTTTTATTATTCAAGATCTGAATCTGGCTATATATGTTCTTTGAATGATGATCAGTACGTATAATTTCAGTTCTTTGAAGAAATATGAATATGGTGCGTTAAGATTTGTCAAGAACGTACGGTTTAATTAGAGACCCACAAGAGGATGTTATATATGGATGGTCTCGTGCAAATGGATTTTGTATATGATGAAATGATTTTAAAATCATTTCATCTGTATTTGATTGATCGTCTAGCTAGTACTGCAAATTTATATGATATATGCAGAAGACAGTTCTCATAATTATGAAGATCGAATCCATGAAAATGAAAACTTTCCTCCACAGATCTTGTTCATGCATGTAACTTTTGGATTAAGTTCAATTGCATAGCCAATGATCAGCTTGACCTCCATTGACAAGCTTAAGGTTTCGTTTAGATGCCAAACTCATCCCAACTCATCTCAATTCATCTCAACTCATCATTATAATTTTTTCAAATTTTAATACAAAATATAATAAATAATTCAAAATTTTCAAATCTCAAAACAATTTTAATATTTAAAAATAATATTCTAACAATATTTTGTCATCTCAATTCAACTCAACTCATCTCAACATCCAAACGCACCATTAATGTGTGGCGAGCGCACGCACATATATATATATATATATACATATATATAATTTTTTATAATTTTTCATTTTTTGATAAGTATACACTTATACAATTATACGTCTGTCGACATGATGTCCTTGATCCCATTTTTATAATTCGTATTACTTCTAATTCATGATTTAAATTAGAATATTAAAAGTCCAGTGATCATCAAGAGATAAATATAGAGTACTATTGTATTTGAAACGTCAAAATTAAGACAAACGATTCCCAGTCTATATATATTTTAATATAACTAATTAATTTTTTTTTCTGAATCATTTTAATATAATTAATTGAACATATAAAAAGCCTTTTCTAGCTATTATTATTAATATTCTTATTGTAATTTTTTATCAATAAATACGGTACAACTCTCCTATCTATCATGGTGTGGCTGAAGTTGGCCGCCACGTGCAGGGACGGTGAGAAAGACGAAACGGGCGTGACTGGTAATAATTTTTTATTATTATTTTCAGTTGGGTACCAGATGATCTTAATCTAATAATTGGGTACTCCATTAATTAATTAAAGATGTGGCTTTCCTTAATTAGCATGCCGCCTAACTAGGCCTGTTGTTATTTGGTTACTGTTAATTTTATCATAATTAGAGATTTGTCGTTTGGATTAGACTATATCAATCACAGAAAGGTGCTGAGAAGCTATTAATATTTGTAATTAGGTTTTGCTACATAACCTTTTACTATTCACTCACACTCTACATTTTTTAATATTTTTTTAAAATTTTTTTTTGAATTTTTTTTTAAAATTATTTCAAATTTTTTATTCACTATTCATATAAAAAATATTTGATAAAAAAAATTAAAAAAAAAAAGAGGTGGAGTGTGGATGAATAGTAAGAAGTTGTGAAGATTTTTTATTTGTAATTATCTTATTTTTAAATCAATTTTATATGTCCTCATTTAATTAATGGAAGTTGATCTGCTATTATCAAAAAAAAAAAAAAAAAACTAGGCATGTTGAGCTGGCTCCCGCATTCGGTCCGCTGGGCCTCGTCGGGGGCAGAAGGATGGGTGGGTGCCCACACAATGGAAACGCTAGAGGCGAGTGTTAGGCTAGGCCTTGGGCCCACCCGAATTTCACCTGTTTTCCTTGCCCATTAAATATATATGTATTACATATATAAGATATATTTTTAAAAAAAATAACAAATTCTTTTTAATAAAATGATGTCGTTTTGCTTAGGCTGGGTTTTAAACTTAACTTATCTTCGTGCTATACTTCTTTCCTCTCTCTTTCCTTTTCGGTCTCTCGCCATAGTTGCTTGGTCTCTTGGACTCTCTCCCTCACGCTGTCAACCCCAACCCCAAGTCTCTCTCTCTCTCTCTCAAAAACTTGTCATGTGATACCACACGACGTATGGTGGCAATGGGCAAACGATATGGGAGCCAGTCCTCCCTCGACATCCAGACAGAGGCACCCATCCACAGGAGATGGGCTTTGGGCCAAACTCAGCCCCAGCCCATGCGGGGCCGAGGACTACCCTCCTAGAAGACGCATGTATCACCCCTATGCCTAACCTATATATCATGTAGCTAGGGATATTAATGAGTTAGGACTCTAATGAGAAGAAAAAAATACTAATTACTAAGAAAATGTTCGAAAATAAGCACATAAAACTTTAATTTTGGCCTCCTTTTATATAATCCATTCGTATTTATAGCACTTCTCATGATCACCACTCCTCAAATTGCTATGTTTGTTCATATATACTTGCTATATAAACAAGAAAAGTTAATTCAAAACAAGGAGAGTGCCGTATCAAATGCAAAACAAACTAAAAAGGAGTATTTTTGCCTTTTGGAGCCAATGCATGATTAAGGGCCAAATTAGATAAGAAAAAAAGGAACAATGCTTATGGGATTTTGCAATTTTTCTCACTGCCATGCATTGATTTTATGACATATTGTTATCACCTATCTAGCTAGCTAATTAGACATGTCATTAAGGAAAATGTAACAAAATGAAGTTCAATAATAACGATTAATTAGCGTCCGGATGCATATATGTTTGCTTATTCAAATGTGGCATCTCTTTGTTGCATAAAAAGAGTCGCCTCTACACATGACAAAACCGCGTCAAATTGGGATCCTCAAAAGTACTGAGATTTAATATACTCTTTTTTCCGGATCAATCTATGCTTCTTTTGTCTTTTTTCTCTTAAAAAAAAAGGCATAACCCCACTACTATAATACATTCAAAAATCGAGCCAAACAAGAATAATAATAATCCAAACCGATGTTTCCTCAATTCCTAAGCATCTCTCTCTCTCTCTCTGGAAAATTCAGACACCCAACATTAGAGAAGTGAAACTTAAATACCTAGAGAAAATGTTTGTCTTAATGATCAGTCCTGTAGAAGCACTTGTTCGATCTCGAGTTGAACGGTGCATATGAGCCCAAGAATTTTCTTTGTACAGTAAAGTAACCAGTAGTACTCCTTGTCCCTAATTCCAGGCATGCTCTCTATATATATGACGCCTTATAAAGCATGCATGCAATAGTTTCAAAACTTCCAAAAACCACAGAAACGCGCACACATATTAATTGTCCACCAACATTATTCACACATCTATATCTTCAGTACTGAGAATTGATTAATGGGCTCTGGAGCAGCAGAGATGATGCTTCGATATTGCGTCTTTGATGGATGCTTATCAATGCAGGACATGGAGAAGGAGAGGAGGCCGTACCACCGCAACTGCAGCTGTGCACTGCATAAGTTGAAAGTCGGTTCCTCTAATGCTTGTTCTCATCAAAGGAACATCTCATTCCCAAAGAAACATTCGTGGACAGCGTATTGTTCCTTATCCCTCATAACAGTTTCCAAATCCCGGCCTTGTCAATGTTCTTTTCCTGACTTGTCAAATAGAAAGATTGAGATCGAAGATATGCTAAAGGAGATTTGTCTCTGCACATGACATGACAGATATTTCCATAAGTTTGCTATGGCTCATTTAGAAGAAGAAGAAGAAAGTTAGGAAGTGAGCAGCCGATTTTATGTATTTCTTTCACTATTTTTCCTTCTCCGGTGCTCCTCAAGATAATGCTCGAGGAAAGAACGCATGGGTTTCTTCCGGCTTGACCCCTACATTCTGCAAAAATTTATGTAGATGTGTACTGTCGTTTCCAGAATTGTCCCAAATTTAAAAAAGATATTGAATGAACGAAATCTGCGTACAACATCATGCGGCCGCTTGATGATCACATTTTGTTTGAAACGACAGCTCAACTAATTAACTCGGCAAAGATAGGATCATTTTTGCTTGTTAGAAACACCAAATCAGCTTAATTCTACTGGAAATGTATTAGGAGAAAAAAGAAAAAAAAATACAGATTTTCAGGCATAATTCACCAGATTTCATGCACATATATAACCATTAAAGACCTAGCTAGCTAGCTCTATATTGAATGAAATTGCACTAGTTATGATTCATTTGATCCTCTGTTCATGTATTCACTTTAGGTATATAATAGTGCATCTAAAATATACAAGATCATAATTAAACTTGTAAGCTCAAAAGATATAAAATTACAACAACATAAATGCAGTGCTTCATCCTTAACAAATATTACAGCCTCCAGCTTCACTTCTTTCCTATTTACTGTATTTTCTCCCCTTTTAACGACAATGTCGGCAGCAATTGTTTTGGTACAGAATGGTTGGGAAAATTAATCGAGGCCAGCAAGCTGCATTAGCTCTTGATCATGGGTTCAACTAGCATGACCAGTCCATCTTTATGAGTACTTAACGTTTTAGCTTAACCATTTTTAGCACTTTCTATTTACTTGAGATCTTCTCTTGCAGTAGTACTCCTCAGCATGTTAAAGTTAAATTGGTCATTCATTCTCATTTACTAGGACATAGATCTTTGAAACTAAAGATCAACTTTAAGATAGCTAGTTTTGGTGTGATACCATGTTATAATTAAAAGAGTAATGATACATATATATATATATATATATATATAAATATATATATATATATATATTGTCTTTTTTCAAGTAGAGGCCGTCATTTATCTCAATAGCCAGCAGATCATGTCCTTCCAATAAGAAAAATCAAATGAGGGGAGCTTGTCAACAATGGTTGGTGGCCGGGGGGAAGGTGCTAGAGAAATTATCTTTGCAATTTTTGGATATACAAGTCTCGTACACTCTATTTAAAAAAAGTGAGTAAATCTAAAACCCACATAAAAAAATATATATATATATATATATATATATTAAGAGAAATTCTATTTACAGTCTCTAAATGAGGACTGCACGTGCAAGTCCTTCATTAAATGAAAAAAAGTATCATTTTGATAAGGATATTATTGTAATTTTAAAAAAATTTCAAGATAAAATTAACTAAGCTTGCAATGCAGCTCCTAAATAGAGACTGTACGTAGCATTGCTCTTTAATTAATAGTAGACCTCATTTTTTCAAAGAGTGCGTTATATTTACACATTCTAAAATCGTATCTAATATTACTTGCAGGCGCTGACACTCAATTTAAAGGTAGTATACATTTTAATTGTTTATGTTGCCGTTTACCTATCTTTTTGTGGAGTGGAAATTCTAATTCCTAAAGGAATGAGAATAGGAATTAATAAGAAAGGTAGTGCTAGTGTGCCCCAAGCTTTGACCATTGGGTGTGCCTACTAGTATAAATTTTACTTTATTTCTTCTTTATATTTTTTTAACATATTTAAATATTTTTAAAAAATAAAAAAATATATATACTAATACACTAACAGTCACTTCCTTAATCAATAACTAAAATTAAAAAATTAAAAAAATTAAATATATAAACAATCAAAATGAGACCGCAAAATGAGATGTATAGCAACATTATTTTTAATGAGAATGCTAAAATAGAAACACCAAGCTGTTGAAAGAGGTCAAATCAGTGAAACCACAATACGTACATACCAATACTATGTTTCGATTTATATATTCATCCGCTTTTCTTAATTTTTTAAAACCAACAATAAGAAAATTATATGGAAATAAGAGATCCAGGGTATATTGCCAAAGCTTCTGCTTAAGATTACGAGAGAGAGAGAGAGAGAGAGTTTGTATTTGTCCATCAGTACTACATATCCCACTAAATAACAACAAAACAGCAAAACGAAGGCATCGATACAGGCCTTGCATGTTTCTTACTTTCACACATCATTCAACTCTTTGTTTCATCATCTTCCAACTCCAATACAACCATCTTGAGTCAGACTCTTAAAACCAATTGCCTGTTGATCATCTTGGGTCAGACTCACATCATGTCACTTAAAACCAGATGCTAGGTTGCTCACCTAGCTAGCTAGGTTTGAAACCAAAACCACGACCTTCACCAACAACATTAACGTGTGCTCAGTACAAACAAAACAAGAGCCATCACGATCAAGCCAAAGCAGAGTTATTGTTAGGTGAAATCTCTATACTAGGAGTAGCCCAAATCTCTATGCTAAAAGAACCGTATGTGAAATGAGTTTTAAGCAAAACAGAACAATCTTAGCCGAATGAAAAGCCATTTGCCAGGCAAAGCCTGAACAGGACACATGCCAAGTGAAGCTGACTTGCTTACTTTCCCCCCCTTTGCCAAGACTCTCTCTCTCTCTGACCTTAACCTGGGCCCCAGTATCAGAATCTAAACTTCATAGGTGAAAACGTTTGCCTTTGTTGCGTAACTAGTTTGTCAAGAACCCACCTCCCCAAATTTCTCTCGACTTCTACGCGGCTGAACCACACAAACACGGTTTCTCTCTTGATTACACCCACATTCCCACTCAGTTACGTCGCCCCTGACCTATATAAATGCTTTAGAAAGCATTCAATGATTTCAAAAACATTTCAAGTCACTCTTTTGCAACCTCAATCTCTCTCCCCACCTCCATCCCGGTCCCCTTCCCACACAAATTAATATTCACAAACTCAAGGGGGGCTCGGGAAAAGGGAGAGAGAGAGAGAGAGAGAAGACAGAATGGCCGCTGGAGCAGCAGGGACGATGCTTCGATGTGTGTTTGATGGATGTTTATCAATGCAGGACAAGGAGATTGAGCGGAGGCCGTATTAGTGTATTAAATTTTATTTTTAATCACCTGTATGCACATGCACCTTAGTTAGTATGTTACTCATTCTTACTATATATTGTTTTTACTGTTTGATGCAATATACGAAGTAATTTCAGAACATCTCTATTTTGTGCCCTAGTCTCTCTCTATCTCTCATCATGGTATCAGATGTAAACAAACCCTAGCGCCGTTTCATCTCATCTCGAAGATGGCCTCTGATTCTTTGCCCCCCCCCCCTTCTTCTCTTGCTGTTTCCCCTCATGAGGATTACTCTAATCCTCTCTATCTTCAACACGGTGACCATGCTGGTAACGTTCTCGTTTCTCAGCCGCTCAACGGCGATAACTACCTTACTTGGAATCGGTCTATGTCCATGGCCCTTATTTCCAAGAATAAGCTTTGTTTTGTGAATGGTGCTCTGCCACCACCTCCTATTTCTGATCCAAAGCATAGTGCATGGATCCGGTGTAATACAGTGGTTCTATCATGGCTACTCAATGCTATGACGAAGGAGATTGCATCCTCTGTCATCTATATCGATTCTGCCGAGGAGATGTGGAACGATCTAAAGGAAAGGTTTGCTCAAAGCAATCGTCCTCGGATCTTTCAGATCCGAAAGAACATTGCTTCTTTAACTCAAGAAGCTTCATCTGTAAGTTCTTATTTTACCCGTTTAAAAAGTAGCTGGGAAGAAATGGTTCATTTTCGCCCTCTGCCTCCATGTTCTTGTGGAGCTATAAAGAAAATCGTTGATTTTCAACAAGAAGATTATGTTTTGCAGTTCCTGATGGGCCTTAATGAGTCATATGCTCATTTGCGTAGTCAGATTTTACTTTCTGATCCTTTTCCCCCAATTAATAAGGTCTTCTCTCTTGTTTTACAAGAAGAGAAACAGAGAGAAATTGTATCTGAATCTCTGACTCCTACTGAATCTGTTGTTATGTTTTCGAATCGAGATTCTACTGGACCTACTATATCTACTGGATCTACTGGATCTAATCGTGGATCGAATGGATCTAATGGATCCAAACATGGTAAAGCTTTTGTTCATCGGAAAGATCGACCGTACTGTACACACTGTGGTTTATCAGGGCACACCATTGATAAATGTTACAAGATTCATGGGTATCCACCTGGATACAAACTGAAATCTCGAAATCCTAATGTCAATCAAGTATCTGCTAGCCAATCTAATATTTCTGATTCAGTTTTAACCCAATCATTTCCTTTTTCTCAAGAGCAATGTAAACAGCTCATTACATTTCTTCAAAATCAGTCTAATGTTCCCTCTGTAAATCAAGCAGGAACAATTTCTGCATCCTCTAATTCTTCTGTGTCTTCCACACTTGATCCTTGTTTTTCAGGTACTTCCATTGCTCTTGCTAACAATACTCACAATTCTAATCCATGTCAATCTTGGATTCTAGACTCGGGTGCAACTGATCATATGATTGGTCACTTATCTTTTTTTTCATCCATAAATTCTGTTGTCAATATTTCTGTCAAATTACCTAATGGGTCATATACTCAAGTCACACATAAGGGCACGGTTAGACTTTCTGATTCTTTTGTTCTAACTGATGTTTTGTATGTTCCAGAATTTACTTTCAATCTTATTTCAGTAAGTAAATTGGTTTCACAGTTATCATGTTTTCTATTATTCTTACATGATTTCTGTTATATTCAGGACCTATCCAATTGGAGGACGATTGGAGTAGCTAAGAAATCACAAGGATTATATCATTTGATGCAAGTACCAGGCATTTCTTCTATTTCTTGTAATCCTGTTGATAATGCTACCTCACCTTACTGTAATTCAGTTAGAAATAATTCTTACATATGGCATTGCCGACTTGGACATATTTCTAATTCTCGATTATCTGACATTGCTTCTGATCTTTCCAACCCTACACCTCAGCATATTAATCATTGTGATATATGTCCTCTTGCCAAACAAAAACGATTGTCTTTTCCATTAAGTACATCTCATACAACATCTGTGTTTGAAATCATTCATTGTGATGTATGGGGACCTTTTTCTATACCCTCTTATAATGGCTTCAAATATTTTTTAACTATTGTAGATGATTTTAGTAGGTGTACATGGATATACTTGCTTAAATCAAAATCTGAAACTAGATCTTATATGCAAGCATTCTTTTCTTTTGTTGAGACTCAGTTTAATTCAAAAATCAAAACTGTTCGTACTGATAATGCTTTGGAGTTTGATATGAAAGTTTTTTTTGCTGATAAAGGGGTTATACATCAACTCAGTTGTGTATATACTCCTCAACAAAATGCTATTGTTGAAAGAAAGCATCAGCATATATTGAATGTTGCTCGAGCCATCAGATTTCAATCTCATATACCTTTAACTTTTTGGAGTGATTGTGTTTTAACTGCTGTTTATCTCATAAACAGAATTCCAACTCCTATTCTTTCTAATAAATCACCATATGAGGTATTATTTTCTGCTAAACCTCAATATAATCATCTTAAAGTTTTTGGTTGTCTTTGTTATGCATCCATTCTTGGTGGTTCTTCAAACAAATTTTCTCCTCGAGCTCAAGCTTGTATATTTCTTGGATATCCAGCTAGCATAAAAGGGTATAAACTATATAACATTCATACTCACAAATTTCTAATCTCACGAGATGTTGTCTTTCATGAGAATATTTTTCCTTTCAAATCAGATTCTATAACCTTTTTAGATTCTGTTTCTGTTCATGATCATGTTTTACCCATTCCTTTGTTAGATAATGTGCTTAATTCCTCTCAGACAAATAATCTCACATCAACCAATCTTCCATCCACATCATCTAATCCAGAAAATGAATCCATTCCAATTTCTACCCGAAAATCCACAAGAAATAGAAGACCACCTGATTACTTGCAACATTATCATTGTTCCTTGATCAATAATAATGAAGTTACTTCTTCTCCTCTGGTTGATGGTTCTTCAGCAGCAGGTATTGTCTATCCAATTTCTGCATTCTTATCATATTCCAAATTCTCAAATTCCTACAAACATTTCTGTTCTTCTGTTGATTCTCTTGATGAACCTAAATTTTTTCATCAAGCCATAAAACATCCTCATTGGAGAGATGCAATGGCAGCTGAAATCAATGCTCTTGAAACTAATAATACTTGGGTTTTAACTGATTTACCTACTGGCAAGCAATCAATTGGTTGTAAATGGGTATATAAGTGCAAGTTGAAATCTGATGGCACTTTAGAGAGATATAAGGCTCGTCTCGTGGCCAAGGGTTATACTCAACGTGAGGGCATTGATTACTTTGATACTTTTTCCCCTGTTGCAAAGCTTACTACTGTTCGTTGTTTTCTTGCCTTGGCTGCTATTCACAACTGGGAATTACATCAACTAGATGTAAACAATGCATTCCTTCATGGAGAATTGGATGAAGAGGTTTATATGAAATTACCACCTGGTTTTTCAAAACCTGGAGACACTCGGGTATGCAAATTACTTAAGTCTTTATATGGCTTAAAACAAGCTTCTCGACAGTGGTTTTCTAAGTTCTCTTCCACTCTGATTTCTTATGGTTTCAATCAGTCCAAATCTGATTATTCTTTATTCACAAAGTATTCTGGTGATTCTTTTATGGCACTGTTGGTATATGTTGATGATATTGTCATTGCCTCTAATAATCCCACATCTGTTGCTGCCCTTAAGGATTTTCTGCATTTACATTTCAAGCTGAAAGACCTTGGCAACTTGAGGTATTTTTTGGGTCTTGAAGTAGCAAGATCTACTAAAGGTATTATCCTTTCTCAGAGAAAATATGCACTAGAAATTGTTGCTGATTCTGGTCTTCTTGCTGGTAAGCCAGCCACTTCTCCTATGGACCAAAATTTACGGTTATCCAAAACCGACTCCTCTGGTCTTTTACTTGATGATCCAGCTTCTTATAGAAGGTTGATTGGTAGACTTCTTTATTTGACACTTACTAGACCTGACATTTCTTATACTGTGAATACTTTGAGTCAGTTTTTGGATAATCCACGTCAATCTCATCATGATGCTGCTCTCAGAGTTGTAAGATATGTTAAGGCTACTGCTGGTCAAGGACTGTTTTTCTCCAGTTCTTCTTCTCTGCAACTGAAAGGTTTTTGCGACTCAGATTGGGCCACTTGTCCTGATTCCAGAAGATCTGTCACTGGTTTCTGCATATTCCTTGGTGATTCCCTGATTTCTTGGAAGTCCAAGAAACAAGTAACTGTCTCTCGGTCATCTGCTGAAGCTGAGTACCGTTCAATGGCATCGGCTTGTTGTGAAATAAAATGGCTCAATGCTTTACTTGCTGATTTCAGAATTTTTTTTTCATCTCCATCTGTTTTGTACTGTGATAGTCAAGCAGCATTGCATATTGCTGCAAATCCTGTTTTTCATGAAAGAACAAAACACATTGAGATAGATTGTCATTTAGTTAGGGACTTGATTCAAAATGGCACTGTAATTACTTTACATGTATCTTCTGAACATCAATTAGGTGATTTTTTTACTAAGCCTTTAGGCACAGATAGATTTCTTACTCTTTTATCCAAGCTGGGTGTTGTTAATTTACACACTCCAGCTTGAGGGGGCCTATTAGTGTATTAAATTTTATTTTTAATCACCTGTATGCACATGCACCTTAGTTAGTATGTTACTCATTCTTACTATATATTGTTTTTACTGTTTGATGCAATATACGAAGTAATTTCAGAACATCTCTATTTTGTGCCCTAGTCTCTCTCTATCTCTCATCAGGCCGTACCATCGCAACTGCAGCTGCGCAATGCATAAGTTGAAAGGCGCTTCCTCTAGTGCTTGTTTTCATCAAAGGAAAATCTCATTTCCGAAGAAACATTCACGGACAGAGAATTCTTTGTCCATAGCAGCTTCCAAATCCTCTTACGGCTCCGTTAGAAGAAAAGTAGATTGGAACTACTGCCAGCCCTGAGTGTTTTTTCACAGTATTAGAGCACATATTTCTTCTACTGTCAAGAATCAACTCTTTTTATTCTTCTGAGTTCTTTTGTAAACAGTCTGTCCCGTTTCTTTTTTCTCTTCTACCTAAAGGAAAAAGTATCTATAAATTTGTTTTGTTTTTTTTCAGTGACAGATTAATACAACGCAGTACTTCTGTAATTCTTGGATGAAGACATGGGGGACAGAGTCCTAAATTCGATTACATACTGTCGGAAATACGATTACAATGTGTTTGTGTGGGTTCAGACCCCGATTCTTGCTGAGTTGCATCCATTGAAATGCCCATAGGAGGTTTTTAGCAATTAGTCTGCCCCCATAGATAAATAACTGTGTGCAAGTAAATAGATGCGATAAGGAGACTAATTCTGCACGGTTCATTTATATCATATTCTGAGTGTCCATGTATACATGCTGAGAGAAGTAAAAAGTCAATCAACTTGGGGATCTAAAGAAGATTATTCTGCATGATTAATTTACTAAAGTCAGAAAATTTTCACTTCAAGATGACCTATGAAACACCAATACTCTTGCGACTCCTCAGGAGCTAGGTATGAATAATTGCCTGCATGATTCACTGGGGATATATATACATGGCATGAAGAAGTACTTTGTTCAAGATGAAAAGTCAGAGTGGCCACCACATACCATTCAATGATATGCAAAAACAACTGAATAATAACCAAAACCATTTATTTACAGCGGAGAGCCGTGCGTTCAAACATACATATCCACGTATAAATTCGTACCGACTTTTTCCTTTCTTTTCCTTCAAACAGATCATCTCCTATCCAAATGCTTTATTAAGTATAGGCTGAGAAGTGAACATGTTCACTGCATCATGGCCCGCTCTCTAACACCCCATTATCCCCAACCCATCCTCTCCAAGACCCACCACCACAAACACCAACCTCCGCTCCACCTCAACCCCAAAATCCCACTCACCCGCCGCTCCCTTCTTCTCCTCTCCTCTTCTTCACTCTCAATCGCCACCACTCCACCACCTGCCTCTCCTGCAACCATTCTACCACCACCACCACCACCGCTAGACACCACCATCACTGACCGCGTCTTCATGGACTTCAGCCTCTGCCCCACCACAACCTTTCCCTCCGGTACCGACTCCTCCAACGCCCCACTCTGCTCCGAGTCCATCCCGTTAGGCCGCGTTATCCTCGGCCTCTATGGCCACCTCGTCCCCATCACCGTCACCAATTTCAAGTCCATGTGTTCTCCCACCTCCTCCTCCTCCTACAAGAACACCCTTGTCCACAAAATCTTCCCCGGCCAGTTCTTCCTTGCCGGTCGCCAAGGCCGCCGCGACAAAGCCGAGGTTCGCCCTCCCCTTGACTTGCCTCGTAACACCGAAACCATCGACTCCAAGGCCTTCATGCTCACGCATTCCCGTGCAGGCGTTGTTTCGCTGTGTTTGTCTGAGAATGATGACGAGGATGAAATCAAGCTCGACCCCAATTATCGGAATGTAGAGTTCTTGATCACCACCGGACCCGGGCCGTGCCCTCAACTCGATAGCAAGAACATTATTTTCGGAACAGTTCTTGAAGGTGAGTTATGGAATTTCATGCCATCTAATAACAATAAAGCGGATACATTGTTTATTTTCCGAGTACTTTTTAAATATCAAGCACTCAGACTGGGATGGGTTATTTTGTGGGGTTGATGTTAGTTCTTGTGCTCATTATCATGATGTTGAACACTCCTACTAGAAATGAGCTCTCTTGGTATGACCACCATGTATTTTGTTTGGTGTTTGGTCAAGCTTGCAGTTCTGATAATTAACTGATAAAATTCAATATTTGGTAGAGGGCATATAAAAAAATGGATCTTTTCGATTAGTTAATTGATTTCTGGTTGTTTTCCAATTTGGCAATAACCTCTGGCTTGGAATTGTTGTGGAGGGATTCTAGTTAAAGGTTTTTGTGAAAGAAGTGGATTTTATTTCATTTTGCTCTTATGTAACATTCTGTTGATGCCTTTCCGCCAGAATCGAACGGATTTTTATTAATATGCTACAATGCATTTGGTACTGTAGCCGGTTTTTCCCTAATTTTGTTATTGGAAATTTGGAATGAACATCGAATGTGCTTGTGCTGTCTTTTTTCTCCTCCTTAAAAGTTCAATCAATATATACAGAAGTTCAAAATATTCTCTTACAATAGTGGCCTCAAGGTATGCATGATCGTCTTGTGTGAAAAAATGGTCTTGTGCCTTTTATCACCTTTTGTGGGCAATGTGTAGTGCATGAGGGATCTTAATCGTGGTGCTAATCCATTAAAATTGTGTCTCTAGCTTATAGCTTACAGGTCTAGCTAAGTAGCATTAGCGCAGATGCTCTACAGTACGATAAAAAAAATGTCTCTGCTTTCTTTAAACATGCAACACTGTCCCAGAATCTTAATTCTTGGACGGCTTCTGGCTCACTTTTCTCAGTCAGTCTGTAGCATACAAGAGTTGATATCTGGAATGTATTGTAAGCTGCATGTAGATTCTTTTTCGGGTTTAAATTGTGATGAAATCTCCAGAGATGATATTTTTACAAAACTTTGTGATGAATGTAACATTACGGGGTCAGATTTTTAGGCTTGAACTTTTGGGTTTAGTGGGATGTCCAATTATATTATATCAATGCCTCACCGAAAGATTTCCCCAACTATTTATCTCCCCATCAACAACTATTATTTCTTGAAATTATCAACAAGAACTTCTTCATTGCAGTATATAATTTCATACATTTTCTGATAGGTAGTATATAATTTCATATATTTACAGGTACATATCTGTTATGTGTGAAAACTTTGTAATTGGACAGCAAACTGAAGAATTTCACATAGAATGAGATTCTGTTTTGGTCTTAAAATCTGAAAACTAGCTTGAAGGCACAAGCATAGAACAAAAATACAAAGGATCTTCAATGCAAAAGATTGTAAAGAAAATAAATTCTGCTGTACTATCATAAAGAGCATGATCACTAATCTCTCAGCTGAACTCTATCTCAGGTTTGGATGTCGTGGCAGCCATAGCATCCATCCCCACATACAAACCAGGTGAACGGATTCGCCAATTCAATGACTTGGCTGAATTTTTTGGAGACGAAAGAGCCCAAAATGCTCGCTCAATATGGAACAGGCCTCTTAAAACTGTATATATCAGTGACTGTGGAGAGCTCAAAGTGGCTAAACCTCCCCTCTCTCCAAGTCTACCTTAATCTCACTAGTCACTGATTCAAGGTCCTTCTTGTACCCCCTTGTCTATTTTTCTTGTACTGCCCGTTTCCTATCGTCCTTTTTTTTCAAAAACGGAGAGCACAGTTCAATATTCTTTAATTTTCTGGATGCAACACATTTACTGAGCCTGTTGAATGTATATGTTCAACAAAGTGCAATTGTGCACAAACATCTTTTCACCTGCAATCTGATGCATTAGCAGTTTTTTTCTTTTTTTTGATCCTCTATATACCCGGTTATGCATTGTTGGTATGAGCTGCACACAACCTTCAACTCCTATTAATGAAGACATGTTTGGAAACTTTAATCCAGACACTGTGGCATCTGAGACTTTGCTTTGGATTATGCCTCTTGTTCTGGCAGTCAAAGCTTGGTTTTATATTTGAATAATGATAGGGTTACTACTCTACTACTACCCATCTTCTACTCTTTTTGTATTTAATTTTTTTTTTGTTTTTACTTATGATTAAGGAAGTGAGTATTAGTAAAATTATATATATTTTTAATTTTTTCTTAATGATTAAGAATGCTAAAAAAAAACTTAAAAGAAAATAATAATAAAAACTTGAAATGGTTAGATGGATGGGTAGTAATAGTGAGGATTAGCTATTCTTCAAAAGCATGCTTTTTGTTTACCAGAACTGAGGCCCTCAAACAGTGCTTTACTGGTCTAAACCCATCTTGGCCCAAAATAGAGTTCAGCCAGTCAAACTTTACTCTCTTAACTAAGGCACAAACTAGACGTATAACTTTTTACCAAAAAATAGAGTTGTCGCCTCATCTCCGATTCAAACGGGAGAAGACCACATAGACTAAAATAAATCTGACAACTCATAACATGCTATGTCACACTAAATCAAGTCCCTTGTCTACTGTCGAACACACACTCCCATATTCCCTCCCACAAAAATTGCTGGAGAATGAGTGTAGACTTGTTCGCATGGAGGGAGCCAAGTTCCATGGGTATTGAAGAGATTGGTTTTAACATCAGGATTCAGGACGCATCAATCAAACCAAGCTATACCTATTTCCATGAATTTCTTTATATGAATCAATAAACCAACTTGCTTTTCTCGGTACTCTTCCTCTTGAAGGAGAAGAGGAACAACCCATTAGATGCTCCGAACTAGTTGTTCTTCCTATTTCTATTATATTCAATTAGATTAGATTAAAAACAAAGGAAAGGTCAGCAAGGCGAGGAATGAAGGGGAGGAGTGTGGCAGCAGTAACAGATAGGATTACTTTATCTTAACATGGCATGTTGTGGACCATTAGATTTGACGAGAATATTTGGGAGACTGCATGCCCTGCTGGAGGGGAGACGCTCCTCTAATGATGACCCACCAAATTTCTTTACCTTGACTAAGCAAGAGAGAATGATAATCCCATATTCTCATTTCATTTGATTAGAGCCAAGCTAGCTGGTTTGGTGATGATTTCAAACACATATCTGACGTTGTATGCACAAATCTTTAGCCAATCAGTCGATCTGCACGCAAAAAATAAGGTAGATTTCCACCTGCTACATTAACTTAGAGAGAGTAGTAACCACTGAAAATACTAATTTATTACCGGCCACTTTGAAAACTTGGAAACAATGTATACTACCAACCAGGCAGCATCTAAATTATAGGCATGAAAGTCATCAGAATTGATGGGTAGGTCACCATGCATTTGAAACAACTCACATGATATGCATACAACACATTTATTAGTTTTGTTGAAGATTCTTTATCATAAGCAGTTATTTAGAATAAAACAGAACCAAATTAAATGCATGGAAAGCATGAAAAATATATGTCGGTTTATTAACAGAAATGGAGCTAGCAAGAATATTAAATGAAAAGGAGGAGATCAGAAGGAACTTGAGATCATATGGTGATCATTACTATAATGTCGGCTCGATTTGTATCACCTTCAAAGATTAATTACAGCTTATGCAGATATCTAAAGATGGGGCTATAAATACATACATACATACATACATACAGACACACATACAGATCATGTTTGTCCAACATGAGTTGAATCCATGTAATTAGATTACTGCTGCTGCATCAAAATTGAATTTAAAGCAAGCCAAACGTGAAGGATGGACTCTTGGTCTTCCATGCATGCTCAAGTACTACAACTAAAACATCATGCATGCGGTGGCAATATTTAAGTTTGGTTGTATCCGCCAAGTTCCTTTGGACTAGATGGTATAAGGATTGATCTCCAAATGAGAGAATTAGGTTCGAACCCCCACCCATTGTATAAAAATAAAAAATAAAAAAAAAGTTTGGTTGTTTCGACTTGCTTTTCACATGATCAATTATATTTCTTTATTCTGACCATATGGATACCATCCACAACTCTACGTTTTTGCAAACTAAAACCAATGGAAAGTTTTTAAAAGTTGGATATTTAATGATTTTGGAGAGGATATTTAGGTTCCCTTGCTGCCAGGCCCACATGCTAATAAGCAGCCCAACTTGTCATTTTGACCTACAAGGCCTGTGGCCCAAGGGCCGACAGAGGCATAATATCAATAAGGGATCAACATTATTCGTAAGGAGATAACGCTCAAGATAAAGACAATTCTCTTGAGATGGATAACCCTTAGAAATCAGAATAGTTATCTCATCATCCTCCTTTGTTAAGGGAAAACTACAGATAAATGTAGGGAACAGATAATTATCAACTCCATGGACACGTTCCTATGTCTTTATAAATGGTTCATAAAGGTAACAAATGTTATCTGGAATTTAATTGAGATATTAGATATCGAGACCACTTCTCTAACTCAGGCATTAGAGTTTATCATAGACACCCAGTGCTGTCGGGTTGCTCATTGCAGATCGTTTGAGTGGTTGGTAGTGTAAAACACGTCCTTTACAGTGGTGCCATTTGTAGGATCTTCGCATACTTCAATGTGATTTTCACATGTCAATTACTACGCGATCGATCTCAAGCAACCCATGATTAAGAGATGAATGCAGCGGATATAAAAGCGAGGCTGGTAGAGGCCGTGACGGTAATGGAGTAGTTACAAAAGGAGAACGAAGAATTGAAGCAACAGAAAGCCGTTTTACCACCTATCTAGAATGGTTAGATCCCTAACTCGACCACGAACATCCCTTGGCTTTCAATTTGCCTCCCAACTTCTGTGTCAACCAATCCCCCATCACCCACATCTCTTTGGTCAACCCTACCTTCTTTGAACCTTCCCCCTTCTAGGAAGGATCCACCTCCTTTAGGAAGAGTGGGAGAGTCATCCTCGCCGCCGAATGAGGAAGGGGAGGGAAATAGGATGGAGACCCTCTCTTGGTTAGTAGAAGGTAGGGTTGTACAGGAACCGGCCGGACCGACCATCTCCGATGCGAACCGGCGGCTGGATTCAGGAACCGGCCGAAACCGGTGAAGAACCGGTCGGTGGGCAAGACTATTTGAGAGAAAACCGACGTGAGTGGTTTAGCGTCAGTTTGAACCCTTGGAAAACCGCTAAACCGACTGATCCCTTCTGCTTATATATATTTTTTTAATATATGTTTTATAAAACGGCGCCCTTCCACTTAAATGAGTGAAACGGCGTCGTTCTAGGGCCTGGGAAGATAAAAAAAAATTTAATAGAACGGCGTTTCAAAATGAATTATAACCCCCCTAACCCCTCTTATTCTTCCCCGTATCATCTTCTTCCTCATTAGGGACCTCTGCAACTTGCTTCTTCTTCCATGGCAGACGATGGCGTGAAGCTTTTTCCTTCTTCCTCAATTCCTCCTCCTTCACAGAAGATGCTGATGGTAAACTGAAGACCGCACCAACACACGTCGAGACCGATATGATCAGTTTTCTCTCCCCAAACCCTCAGTTTCGGCCGGTTCAATTGGCTCATGGATGATGTTGGTAGTGTCTCAGTTTTGCGCTGAAACCGACGCCGAACCCATCGGTGTACAACCCTAGTAGAAGGGGTCTCACCACTAGAAATGGTCGTGGGGAGAGAACTCAGAGTAGATCCTTGCTCCCTGCGGTTGTCTTCATCATCGTCCTCAATATTGGTCTGGTCACCCGCAACTAAGATGGATTCAAGCGCCACAGCCCCAGCCACGCGCATAGAAAAGGCGATGTACATGTCCGCAGAAAAGTCGCTGACGCTGGGTTGTTGATTCCAGGGACAGGAGAGAAGGAAACTCGAAGGGTGGCGTGCTCACGGATTTAGTGCCATTGGCAAGCAAGTCAAAATCAAAAGCCTTCACTAAGTTAGCGAGGCTTTGGCCCACAAGCCCAGTAAGGTCATCAAGACTTGGCGACACTCGGGGGGAGACCCTTACCGGAAAATTTTCGAGCGTCTTCTCTCCAGGGAAAGCATTAGAAGCCCACTCACCAATAGCAAGGCTGGAATCGCAATGTGCTCCTCGATCCACCTCCACGTCTGCTCCAACGGCGAATCCAGCAACCTCGCCCCCAACGATGCTGCCACGAGGGCACTTGGGCAAAGAACCATCAGTTTCAGAAGCACGCCTTTTCCCTTCAGGCTGGGGAGCATGTCTCTTCGCTGAGGGTACCACACCATTGAGTTTACACCCCCTAACATGGGCACAGCTGGGTATTACCAAGAATCTGTCGATGTTGGCAGCGGATTCCGTCACCAAACCACTCCTGTCATTTTCCTTCGCCCAATTAAGGACTATGTCAACACAAGAATGCTTCTTGTCAGTTAAGTCCAACAACAAGCTTTTGTCATCGGGGACCCTTCCCCAAGTAGCACAGACTGGGTAATCGCGAAAATTCATCTTGTCCGCGGGATATTCCCAATTACTACCAGAAACAAAAAAAGAATTTGTTTTACCACTACTTATGATTGGAATAGCAAGGCTTGAAGGTTGCCAAGCATTGTGACCTAACGCGAAAATTACAATTGACCAGCAACGGCTTCAGCCCATAGAATGAAATAAATTCTTTCGCTATAAAATCTGGGTAATTCTCCCCCAATGGCTCTAAAACCATTCGAAAAACCATGCAAGAACACATAAAAACACGCCAAACATGCGAGTGAAGCTGGGCGGGGGCTAACCTCAAGAAATCCAAGACATTGCGAACAAGATGTATGAAAGGGAATCATAGCCCGTGCGTCAAGGCACTCACTGTAAGGGCCAAATCACCAGCGAAGCCTTTTTCGTCGGTACACCCCCGTCCTAGAAACAGAAATCTTTACTAAATATGGGATTCGGTAAGTGGACCTCAACTTCGCCAAATCTCGCTCGTACAGGGTGGAACGCCAAGAAAAACCCTCAAATGAGGTAAGGATTTGACTAAGGGAAGACTTGGCAGCATGAGAAAGGGAGCCCCTCACCAAAGTTTGGCCGGAAGAACGGATGGGAGTACAGGAAGAGCCAAGGCTAGCCATTGCAAGAGAAATATGTTCTTGAATATAACAATAACAAAGGGCTCGAGTAGGGAGAATAGAAGATGGAGTGAAGAAGAAGTGCGAAAAGAAGGAGTACAAGTAGAGATAAGTGAATCAAGATAGATTAGGAAAGGTAATAATGGGAGTTCTTGGGAATCCAAAAGGTTGGCTGCGCCGACAGTTGCCATTTCTTTCGAATAAAGGACATTGAAAGAGCGCGAATGCCAATGGCTGACGTGGGCTACGTTTTGAGGAATGGGTATAAACTTAAGCCCATACATTATATATCATGGACCCTCAGCAGGGTAGGAAAGATTGAAATTTGGCTAACCGACTACCTATTGCAAGTCAGCGGGGTAAGGATATCACATAGGCGTATAAGGTGCGAAACTAGTAAATTTCCTATGTGTTGGCACAAAGAAAATTAGCGAGATAACTAGAGGGGATATTTGGGTCCTCTTACAGTCAGGCCCATATCCTGATAAGCAGGCTTAGCTTACTATTTTGACCTACTAGGCATGTGGCCCAAGGGCCCATAGGGGCATGATATCAACAAGGAAGCAACATTATTCATAAGGAGATAACACCCAAGATGAAGACAGTTATCCTGAGATAGATAACCCCTATAAATCAGAGTAGTTAGGCCTCCTCCTTTTTTAAGGGATAACTAGAAATAAATGTAGGGAACGGATGGTTATCGACTCCATGGACACGTTCCTCCGTTTCTATAAATGGTACACGAAGGTAAGAAATGCTCTCCAGAATTTTATTGAGATATTATATATTAAAACCACTTCTCTAACTCAGGCATCAGAGTTTATCGTCGGGTTGTTCATTGTAGGTCGTTCGAGTTGATGATGGTGTGAAACACGTCCTTTACAGACTTCTTTTGTATTGAAAGCAAAAGACTCAGTTCAAAAATGACTGCCTATAATTATATAAATATATTTATTTATACTAGTATGGGGGCTACGTGCAAGACACGTATGTCCCTTGTACGTAGTGTATCGTTGGAAGAAAAAAAGTCCTAAAATTTCTTCAATAGTAACAATTCATTAAATAAAAACTCTTTAAAAACATATTTGAACAACACCTAATTAAAAAAACCATTATTTACATAAATGTGCTAAATGAGCCAACATACAAAATCATCATTCAATTAACAAGCTCGTGAGAGTTGCATACAAAAATCACCAAGTTTATAAACACAATTTTTTTTTATGTAAATTTGGTTTCACTCACGCTGCCTCAATGCGTCAGTATAAGGATCTCTAAGATCTCACTTGTTTCTGTTAGTTAAATCATCTCATCACCATTTTTTTATTTAAATAGATATTATATAATACTTGTTTCGTTCGATTTGGTGTTTGTTCACAGTCAAATCGTCTCATCGTCATTTTTTTTAGATCTAAACAGATATTATATAGTGTTTATTTCGTTTGATTTGATGACTGATTTCATCCTAGTTGATGCATGTCTATTAATCCCATTATTTCGATTGAAGGCTAACTCAAATTACATATGTGAGTTTTCTACACAACTTCTAAAAATTCAAAGAGCTTCAACTAAGAAGAGAGACGAAGAAAACTCATACCCACATAACGGCAAGATTCACAGGTAAGAAGAGAAATCCAACGCTAAAGAATTTAGAATTTTGTGTGAGAAAGTGATGAGTAAAAGATATTGAAAACATCATAAAGTGAGACAAAAGAGATTTTGATCAATATTTAGATAAGAAAAAAGCTATAAAAAGACAAGTGAAATATTGTAAAAATACACTTTATATAATCGGTGAGGGAAATAAAAATACAAAATGATGGAAATTTGAGAAAATAAAAGATAAAATTGGACGAAAAAATAGCACTCATTATTTACAGAGCATTTAAGGACATGTCTGTAATAACAATGGAACAGAAGTGAAATAGGAAATGTCAAACAAAAATAGTATTCATTCCTATTCATACGCTATATTAAACGCTTTAATATACGAGGGATATAAAACATATTATATTCATTATAAAGTTTGTAGAATTGACAGGCAAACCAGACAAAAAGAGAGTTTTGAGGCAAAGAGGACAACGAGAACAGTGAAATTTTCCCTTTTTTCCTTGTTTACTTCGGAGGGATATTTTGGGTGTCTATGTAATTAATAAAATGATCCGTTAAACAATTATTATCAGTAAATCTAATAACCTAATTAAATGATAATAAATATTATAAGATTCACTAAATAATTAAATAAAAATAATCTTAATTCACTAAATAATTGAAAAAGAAAAATTATATCTATAATACTAGGGTGTTCAAGCTTATGCATTCCTTTAGAAAAAATTTAAAAAAAAATGATAATTTATACAAAAAATTAATTTTTTAATGATAGATCTTTTTTTTTTTTAAAGATAATACACGAGACTTAGCATATTGGAAGATCAATCGGCTAAAATAACCATGAACAGCTACGAATCTATAACTTTCATTAGTAGATTCATTTTCAATTGTTTCCCTGATTAAACTAGAAGTTACTAAAGAACCATGCATGACACTGAATAGGGAACTTGTAAAATTCTCCCCGACAGATGATCTTTAATGAAAAAATTAAAGGAGTAAAAGATAAGAGGAATGTTATGCATCAGCCACTATTTATTCTCACACTCTACATCTATAATTTTTTAATAGTGTAAAAATATTTTTTATAAAATGTAGAATAATAAATAGTAATTGATGAAAAAAAATTTTCAAAAAATAAAGATACAATCAAGATCTTTAGTCAATTGAACAACATAAAGCATGTTGTTCTATCTAGGATTACTCTTATAAATTATAATACACATTAATATAGATATAATAGCATAATTATTGGTAATTTTGATACAGGAATTAGAGGAAGTAACGTAGATGAAGCACCACGTGTTGGTACTTTTGATAGGAACAGTAGAAGAGTGGGGTCCGGTGAATGCACCGATGACCCCGAACTACACGTTCTGGCTTTAAAGCTGCATGGGGGACCACCTAATACCTACACCTGCGCGCGTGAACCCTTCTTCTTTCTCTCTCTCTCTCAGATTCTCGCAGTCGCCGCCGGCTAGCAGCTTGGCGAAGACGGTCCCCCCACCCCCGCGGCTAGCCTGCTACTTTTGTTCACAGGTGTACGGACCTGATATGCAGGTCTTGGCCCGGAATCCCAAGTGGTCCCATGAAACCTAGATCCGACACGTGTTCTTCGTACGGCAACTTTCCGTTAGTGGTCCCTGAACATTGGCTACGTCATTTGCAATTTCCACAGTATCCTCCAACAAAACAAAGAATCTATAAACACCAAGTTCCAACTATGTTTTCTTAAATTGCGTTTGAGTATTGATCTCATATATCTATAAATAATAATAATAAATAATGATAAATTATTAAATAATAATAAATAATAAAAAGTAAGGAAAAATTAATATTAAAATATTAAATAATATTAAAAATTAACCCTTAATAACTCTACGTCTAGGTTACCCTTTTTTTTTTTTTTTAAACTCTTTTTCCGTTCCTGCCAAATTATATATATATATATATATATATATATATATATATGCATATCTTTATGTACAATTGTTAATAATATTCCATAACAAGGTACATATCTAATATACTTTCTTTAAAAAAATGTTTTAGTTATAAATGTATTTAAACTCAAAAAAAATTGAGTGATTTGATGTGATATTTTTTATTTTAAATATATTTTTATTATAAAATATATTTAACAAATTTCATAAAATTACGTTATTTTATAAATTTATTTTTTATAAAATCTCTTTATAATTATAGTACTTCACTTAATATTTTTAATTTGTATTTAAGTTCTATAATTAAATCTTTTCATTCAAACAAAAATAAAAGAAAATTTCTATGAATGTTTCGTTGACACAAAATAGTTCTTAAATTAATTAAAAATTAAAAAAATGTTATTTTTTATTATCTTCAATTATAGTGACATATTATTAAATGAAGTAAATGGTAAAATAGTAAATTATTTTATAAATAGGATAGAGACTTGAAAAGGAGAGTAAAAAAAAATGGGGGAGTGAACTTCACGTCAAATAACAAGAGGTTGCTTCCAAACTCCAAACATTACAAATATCAATCATCAATCTTTGTCTTAATACAAAGTAATCCCCGATAGCATCTCTAGGACACGTTACCACCGTTCCCACCGTTGGATCGGCTGAAATAAATATGATTATAAATAAAATATTAGAAATTGAAGGGGTCATGCACCTAAAATTAAATAAATAAAGAGAATCGGCTTTTGCCGGACGGAGCTTTTTGATCTCTTTTCCTCACACTTTCTCACACAGTGGTCTCTCCATCGACCTGATGACTCCATTACCTTCATGAAGACCTTCAACCTCATCAACCCGTCTCCTCAAAATCCCATCTTTTGAACCCTGACTACGTATATGTAGGTAAAACTGCTTTATCTGTATAAATGGCGTTTCACGATCACGATATGGCTTTCGACTCTTTCGGCGACCACGATGACAGAGAGGCTGTGCACCAACGCCTCATGCTCGACACCACCGGGAAGCCTCCTCTTTCAGTTACCGTCTCCGAGGCCGGTGGATCCGGAGCTCCCACTTGGCTCAGCGATGCTATTCACCGGCGTCAGGATTCCGTCCATCTTCGCGGCCGACAAGACGAGGTCTCAGCGATTATGAATTCCGGCGAGAGCGGGGATCGAAACCGGACGGAGAGCGACTGCGAAGCGACCTGGGAGTGGGAGAGCGCCAAGCAGAAGGCGGACATAGCGGCCCACCCGCTTTACGAGCAGTTGCTGTCGGCACATGTGGCTTGTCTCAGGATCGCAACGCCAGTGGACCAGTTGCCGAGGATCGACGCTCAGCTTGCTCAGTCCCAGCGCGTGGTGGCCAAGTACTCAGTGCTCGGAAACGGCTCGGTGGACGAGAAGGAGCTCGATCAGTTTATGGTTAGTTTAGTTAGTTACTAGTACTTTCTCTATTTTTTTTTTTTCTTTCAAAGCTGGGGTTTTTGTTATCTCTGCAAGCACAAGAAAAAGATAAAGAACTTAAGCCGATGGTTCTATGAATTTGTTCATAACAATTCTGGACCCAAGAATTCGTTGCTATTACTCGACCGTACATCGACATAGGATCCCATATCTTACGTAAAAATTGTCTGGTTTGAATAATTGGAATATATGCCTCCGAGTTTGCTTGTTTTTGTAGTTCGAGGTTGACTTGATGAAGGGAAAAAAAATGTTTTTTTTCCCATTTGATTGTGTTTTGTTTTTTTTTTTTGGGAATTCATTTTGGTGATGAATTCCCAAAATGATTTTCTTTATTCTTTTCTGTAATTTTTCTGTTTCCTGTGTGTTGTGTTAATATGAGTCCAATTTGGTGGTTTCAACCGAAAACAGTGTCTTCATTTTGTACATATATAAGATTATGGGAGAAAAAAGACCTAAAAAACAAAAAAAGGGAGCTGCTACTCTTCTGGAAAGTCATAATCTTTATGTGAATCGTAATGTACGTGTATTGTGTGGCATCCTAATTGAGACGAATCATGCTGTTCAGAGTACACTAATAACCGAAACTTGGGAGTGCTTTTGAGAATCTCCCTCCACTTGTTTGTTTGACCCAGTACTAGCTATCTTTTCAAAATATGATCCGCCATTAAGCACAGGTATAGCTGTGACTTGAGCTGGTGATAGAATTACTTTGCATGGCATCGGGTTGGATTTTAAATTATTGGCCTTTTTTAAGCTAAATTATCCTCATCATGTAATAATAGAATCATAAAAGTTTACGATATTTTTCTAGGAATTGATGCTTGGACGTGTAAATGCTCATTGTATCTAGCTAACTTGGAAAGTCTCAGGTCTATGTGCGAGGTATCCTTTGTAAGAGTGGAATTAATCAGTGGATACTGGATACAGTAAAGGTGGCTCTAGCCTTGTCTGCTAATTATTGCTTTAGAGTGATCACACACAAAACCAAACAGACAACCATGGGGAAAGTGCTATGATATGTGATGAAATGAAATGATATGGAGCATGATACTACTTGAAAACATCTCGATCGACTCTAGAAATGGAAACCCGATCGACCGGATCACTAACCAATTATCAAATGGTTTGACAAATGAAACCAACAAGACACTACATGTTTTACATTAAATAAAAATTCTCTCTTCCAAGCTAAATGCAAATTAAAAATTACAGTCTTAGTTGTGTTTTAATAGTGAGCTATTCTCAAATATTCTGTAAATAGTAGTGAAAAAATAATAAAAAAATAATTATATAATATTGAATAGTAGTAAATAGTAATTGAAAAGTAGGTAAAAAGTAATAATAAAATAATAAATAATAATAAGTATTCTGAGAAAGGTATTCTCAGTATCAAACTAAGCATAAATTGTCATCTAATAATTCTTAACAGTCTCCCTGGTCTCGAATAACTCAAGTTTTCTGTTGTATATATTGCACCCCACTTAGATGTAAAACACAGGGTTGAAACCATATTTTGATCTGTCATTACTCAAGTGAAATAAGTTGATATTTTGATATAAAATATACAATAACTACTTGAAATAATTACCCATTATTAAATGGGTATTAGTTGCTGACACCACAATATTGTGACAGATGCAAAAGTAGAGTTCTCGGATGTACAGAAATGTGGAAAGTCATTATGTATGATGGTATCATCGATCCACTGCTATCTGAGTAGCTAATCTTTTACTTTCTGAGATTTTATCGAACTTCTAAACGGATCCAAATATTCTTGATGTTATAAATATGGTGTATCTTTTTATCTGATGTAGACACATTATGTTCTATTGCTCTGCTCCTTTAAAGAACAATTGCAACAACATGTTCGTGTTCATGCCATGGAAGCAGTAATGGCTTGTTGGGAGTTGGAGCAGTCTTTGCAAAGCTTAACAGGTAAATTACTGAAGCCCCTAATTCCCACCGGGCGCCCCGGCCTCCTCTATCCGATATGTCTTAATGCTGTCTTAGACAATAGAAAGAACAATGGAATTAGATTGTATTTGCATGTACTTCTTTATAATATCCATATCATGCGTGAACAGGTGTATCTCCAGTTGACAGTACAGGTGCCACAATGTCTGATGATGAAGATGACCAAGCAGATAGTGACACCAACTTGTATGATGGAAATATGGATGGGCATGACAGCATGGGATTTGGCCCTCTCATCCCAACTGAAAGTGAGAGGTCCTTGATGGAGCGAGTAAGACAAGAACTGAAGCATGAGCTCAAACAGGTAATTAAGAATGCGCGGGTTCGCAACATTGTTATTCTTCTGTTGATCAGCAGATACGCAGCTCATAACCATTTTTTGTTTTTCAGGGTTACAAGGAGAAGATTGTAGACGTTAGAGAGGAGATTCTACGAAAGAGAAGAGCAGGAAAGCTTCCAGGCGACACCACCTCCCTCTTAAAAGCTTGGTGGCAATCACATTCAAAGTGGCCATACCCAACGGTAGGTTTGACATAATCTCTCCTTCCAATGATCAGTTTGGCAACAGGTTTTACAAATGGCGCCTCTAGTACTATATACCCCTTATTAATCGGCTTGTAAACATTGCTCTGATCATCAGGAGGAAGACAAATCAAGGTTGGTTCAGGAAACAGGCTTGCAATTAAAGCAAATAAATAACTGGTTCATAAATCAAAGGAAACGAAATTGGCACAGTAACCCTTCATCTCCCACTGTTGTGAAGAGCAAACGCAAAAGGTAGGGTGATGATTTACTTATTCTTCTATTGCCCAAGTTCAAGATTCACTTAAAGAACTTTCTGCCTATTGTAATTCGGAAAGAAGTAATGCAGGTGAAACCAGCAAGCAGCCCTTCTAGTAATTGGACAGTCTCGAAGAGGAAAAAAGAAACTTGTTATATATTCCTAGCAGCTAGCTTGTGTCCAAATCTTTTGAAAGTTTATTATATATAGTCGGAACACATCATTGTGACGGAGAACTACTGCCTGCAAGTCATGAAGATTACATGAAGATCACTATTTGCAGATCTATATTCTACTCATATGTACGGACTCAAGTCTTGAAACTGAACATGCCGCCTGAGACCTATGTATGCGTCTTCAAGCCAATTAACACTGCTGAACAGTTCCAGTTGATGGGTATGCCTTAGAGCACTCCCATACACTTGATATCTGTACCATAAATCTCATCTATGAGGTTTAAACTTGAAGCATATATATTATACATATATATAAGATAGGAGAAATCTTCTTGATAGCCTGTGGAACTAGATAGCATCTTTTTGTACCACTTGAGATTAACGTACTCTATATTTAACACTTCTGCTTTTGGCATGCATATACATACCGTCTGCGAATGATAATGGCTGTGAGTTATGGGTGCATGACTGGGCTAAAAGACAATCAGAAGTTATGGATATTGTGAAATATATTGTTGGAACTTTCCAGTTTGCTACATTAATATCATGTTGCAGCTAGCACAGAGATTGCAACCTGTGTGTTTGGTAGGACAATCTGAGCAAGAATTGTCAGAATAGGCACTGCAAATACTTAAACAATTAGAATTCATGAAAATGGAAGGCTTTCCAATAACCTTTCCAACAAGAGAAAGGTTGTTGGGCACTGATTAGGTGCTCTATGATAATTGTGTTAAATGGAAGGCTTTAACTTGATGGAACATTGTACTTTCTTTGGATGGAATATTAGATTGGATTAACTTGGAAAGAAGAAAAGCTAGCGTCGGGATGCTGCAGATAACACAAAAGAGCAGTCTTTAAAGACTTCTAAAAACTCTATGACCTCGATCAAGTTGTAAAGCGACAAAGTGCTTAATTAACATATGCCTAGGGTAACGTATTGGCAAGTTGAAACAGCTTTCAATACGCCTCTACATGAGATCAAGTCCTTGGAGATGGATTTTTTACAGAGTTACGAAAATGGCATAGTTTTTTAAAACTTTTTTGGCAACTCGATCTATATATCATTAAAGAAACACATGACTAATCTAGCTCAAAAAAGAAAAGAAACGCATTAAGCAGCTTAATTAGACAGTATCCCCTCACGCTATATAAATATATTTACTGTAATAAAAACCAAAATTATATTCTCTGCCAAAAAGATCGCCAGATTCCACAAAGAGAGCAAGACTGATATGAATGAATAGAATGTAATAACCAAGGAATAAGGAGGTAATTAAAAAGAGTACAAAATGAATGCAACTTTCTACATGATACAAGAAAAATTGTCAACAACATCGACGACTTTTTCACGATCCACTGCGCCGCTTTTCATGAAGGAGTAGCAGCAAACCTGGACCTGAAATCAAGAACAAAGCCGTCTTCTTGATCCCCATCAAAACCAGTATCAAAGTTGAGGGCATAAGCCTGAGGATCATACTGGAACCCAGTGCCGTGCTTCTTCTTGTTCTTGTGATTACCAAATGCGCTGATCTTTCTTAAGAAAGTCTTCCACTTGGGCCCTGCCACTACTTCTGTACCCTGCTTAACCTTAATCAGTTGCTTCATCCACCATGGTTCCCTACGTTCTCCCTTATTGATCTGCAGCAGATGTTTGCTCTCCCTTTCATTGCTTTGTCCCCATCCGAAGCCCATAAGCCCAAGGCAACAACACCCACCACTCGAAACGGCTTCTTCGTGCTCGTCCATATGATCTTGATCACCTTCTTCATGCACCTTCAATGGTTTTTCTTCAATGGAAGCCATATTGCTCTCGCACACAGCAGAGAGAGAGAGAGAGAGAGATTGCAGTGATGGAGATGGGAATTAAAGGGTCGGTCTTTTTAAGGAGGAAGAGCGGTAGAGAAGGAAATGGAAGGCGGTTGCTTAATGATATTCCAAGAAAATTCAAAGGCACTAGTTGCAAGATTCTCGTTGGAGTTTATTTTCGTACTTACGTTGCTTTATGCGATTGGCTGATACCGACCATTTTTTGATGAGTCCAATTCATAATTGTTTAGAAAAATGGGGGAAATTTCGTGTTGGAGTGCACTAGGACTCCAAAATTGACCTTATTTGGCGGGCTGAGGGAATAAACAGCTAGGCGAGCTTAGCTACGCGGCCCGCGGGTGTGTTCTTCTTCTTCACACGTTTTCTAAAACTACATCCACGAGGAAGGATCAATTAACGACCCTATTTTCTACAGATCAATTACCTCTTTACATATATATATATATATATAAAAGGAAAAAACAAATTGCCATTTGAGGATTACCGGTAATTGATAGTATCCAAACTGTTTTGAATTGGGATGGATTTTTTTAGATGCTTCACCCACTGACATGGAATGGCATCTATATAAGCACCATATATATATATTTATATATATATATATATATATATATATAATTATAAAAGAACTGCTATTGTGCTGCCTGAAATATACAGCTGGAGTTGCCCCATTGACGTGTCATCACCATGTGGCACCACGTGGCTTTATTCAAAAAAATTAAAAAGACACAAAAAGAACAGAAAATTTAGGATTTTAGTCTTTATTTTTGTGTTTTCAAACGTCAATGGGGGCAATTCCAACATTCAAGCGGCAGAAATATATATATATATATATATATATATATATATATATATATATATAATATGTGCATGTGTATGTGTTTGAGCTAAGCCAAGCCATAAGAATATAGTGTAAAAAGTGAACAGTAAATAGGATACAATGAGACTGGCTGCGACGTCAAAATGTGCAACCACCGAGTCATATTTTCTTGTGTGATAAGCGGAATTTAGTATGCACGCCAACTTCCAGGAATTATGCTCTTTTTCTCGTATTCGACAGCCAACCAAAAGCTGATTCCCTTTCCACCAAGACCATAATGATCGCGCAGTGTTGGTTTCTTATACTTTTGAGCAGGAATAAATGTGTAAAAAAAAACTTTGTATTCCCCTCCTTAAAGGCAGCTCAAACTAGAAGTAGCATCAGGGCATGGGCCACCAATCAGAGTCAACCTACAAACGATCTGGGGGATTGGTATCACAAAAATGATAACTATATATGTAATTAATGCCACAGATATTTCAGAAAACTGTACCTAAATGATTGAAAAAAAAAACTAAATTTTCTATCCACAGTGAGAAGATCTTTTCTCATACATTTGCACAAGACATAATTGTCTTCCAACAAGCTGTGAGCCAAGCCCTTTAGCCAAAGGGGATAGACACTAAGTGGAAGCAACTTGCCTGAAATCATTTCTGAACTTGGAGCTGTGTAGAGGGCAGTTGTTGTGATTGGTTCTGTGCTTTGGGAGGAAGCTTTGCTGCCATAGCACGTAATTCCTTAGCAATTTCAGTGAAGCTTGGTCTCTCAGATGGCTCTGATGACCAGCATCTCTCCATCAGCGATCCCCATTCTGGGTCACAGAACTCCGGTATAGGCGGCCGCAACGTGTTACTCACAATACCCCCTGGGTTGCAATTGAAAGTACCGATTATCAGTAACTCAAATTTGAGTCACCTAAAGGGAAAAACATTATAAACATTGGTGCAAATTAAATACTACCTATGATAGCCCCATAGTGCAAATTGGCATACGGCTCTTCTCCAGTGAGGAGCTCCCACATCACGATTCCAAATGAAAATACATCAACCTATACAAGGAATTTGACAGATCTCAAATTGTGCAAGTGAGAGAGGGGGGCTGGGGCGCTAATTTCATAAGAGGATTAAATGAGATGGATAGAGCATAAACCTTCTCAGAAACTAGGCTACTGCTACCATTCAAAAGCTCCGGTGCCATCCAAGGAAGTGTTCCCCGAACACCTCCTGAGATTAGTGTCTGACATTTCACCTTGGACAGGCCCAAGTCACCCACCTTGTACCAAAGTGTAAGTTCAAAGTCAACCTCTCAATGTAAGATAAGATAAAATAACAGGCAAATGAAATAAACATGTAAAACCACTTTGAAGGTGACCAAAAGACAAAAAAAAAAAAAACTACTGGAATCTAACGGGCATGTTTACCACTTTGAAGGTTGATACCTCGTGCAAATTCATATGTCACACTAACAAGAAAGCAGATAAACAAAGGAATACTGAATCTATAAGGTGGAGGGCAAGATGAAGATTATTTTACTCGACTAACCTGTACTCTTAAATACAATAATCCCAACTCTAATGAGGGAAGATGAAAATTATTCCACAAATGACAAATAAATGATGACTGCAAGTACTTATCAAAAAAAAAAAAAATGATGACTGCAAGTTGATACAAGGAAAAACAATGTATGTGGAATCTAGATATTCAATGCCTGTATTTGGAGTGGCCAAATAAAATAAAAGAATAAGGAAAGCAGCTTCAAACCTACACAACTCATGTCTGCAAGTGCACAGACATGAGTGAGCATGCCATTATCAATTGCTTGACACCAAAATTTAAGGAGAGCATAGAACGCATTACTGCCACGATCACCACTGCAACTATTAATAAGATATTTCTCTATCTTATGTTGAACTTATATAAGCAAATATATGCTTTTCCATTTTACAAAAAGGGTAACCAGAGAAGTAAAGAGCACTTGAGAACAACCAACAACTAGAGAACAACAAACTTGATGACAACTCAACAGACAACATGGTGCCTTGCAAACATAATCCTAACTTATTACGGACTGTGTTTTATCTGCCAACAACCTGATATTAGTGAACAAGTTTTGTCATTTGAATTTGGCAAAACCAAATAGCTCACCATGTTGACCTAAAAAATGTAACAGAGCAAGGTTGCAAAGAACATTACGCCAAATCTCTAACCTTGCATATTGGGCGGTGAGGATCTCGAAGATTGACCAGTAAATTGTCACTTTTCAAATCAAAATGCACTATATTCTTTCCATGCAGGTACTCCATTCCAAAAGCAACATCCATTGCAATCAAGAGACACTTGCGCTTGTCAAGACTCCTGAAATGAATACCTCTTATCGGTTTTTGTCAAAAATGGCATGCTTAGAAGTGCATTTCATTAAGGAAAAAGGGAAAGGACACATTACTTCTCATTTTTCTGCAAAGCATTTCTTAAAGAACCATTAACCATATACTCTGTTACTGTTGCCACAGAACCTCCAGGGCCATCAAGCACAACACCGTAGAAAGCTAATACATTGGGATGGTGCAAATCAGCAAGCTTGATTGCCTCATTCCAGAAATCATCTCTCTGATTGAAGGCACATAGCAAAGTGTAGGGTACTAAGAAGCAAGCAAAAATGGGGAAAAAACAAAACAAAACAAAAATTTTTATAATGGGAAGGCACAAACCATACGCTCTTGTTCTGAAGGCTTCCCAGCAAAACACCTATCATTAATCCGTTTGATTGCAACGTCTGTGCCCCTCCATTTTCCATGATAAACAGTGCCAAAGGTGCCTGAACCCAATTCTCTAAGCTCTTCAAGGTCACTATTCAGTATAATCTGCCACAAACATGGTATAAAGGCCAACTTAGCAGCAAAAACACATGATTTCAGGGGGGAAAAGGTGAAATTTTCCAAACCTGCAAGCGGCCAATGCCATCGGATACCGGAAAACCAAGGTTTGTCTTATCTGACAGCTTGTTCTTGCTGTCCTGAAATGAACAAGCGGGAAAAAATATATAAACCAGTAACTGAATTCAGAGAAACCCCGCAACCCACCCCTATTTCCTCTTTAGCGGAAAGGAAAGAAAAGAAAAGAGTAAGTAAATAAGTGACCTCAACTTTAGCTTTATCCTGCTTGTCACCATAACTGCTTTGAATATCTCCATCAGGATAGGTTTCAAAAGTAGACTCAATTGTATCATACAAGTCAGGATTGGAAGGTGAAGCTGAATGCAGAACAGAAGCAGCTACATCCTCAGCAACGGTCTGGAGATCTTGCTTAATTTGTTCCTCTGCCGAGCCTTTTAGAAGCCAAATAAAATGAATAATCACCCCAGCAGACATACATAAAAAAGTAATTGAGTAATTGCACAAAGCAATTGACATATTACTGACCTTTAGCAGACCTAACCTGCTCCAAATGCAAATCCCTGTTTGGAATGCCCAATGGCTGATGAACTCCGACCTCCAGTTGTACTTCTGCATTTGACTCCCCACCACTGCCCAAATGGCTCTCACCTAAAGGATCCCTAGTTGCAAGGGCTTCTTTTATAAGCAGAACTTTGTTAGGTCTTGGAGGTGGAAAATAAGTATCGTGGCGTAGAGACCAAGGATCCTGATTGCTGAAAAGTGAGTTCGAGGAATCTTGGACATTACTATTCGAAGGGACAGCTTCCATATCACCTGGGAACATCTTGGTCTGGAACTGAAGCATGTCCTCTTTCCACTCAGCAGGAGCTGGAATTCTTTCAGTTGGATGAGAGGACTCAACACCATGTAATGCAGGGCTGCCAAAACAAGTTTCCTCAGCATCCAAGTTATGGAATCCAATGTTAGATTGCGGATATGATACAGGATTAACCCAAATAGGTGGTTTTGACATTTCGTAGGACTCCAACGGTCGAGAATTATTCACATATGGAGCATCTGTAGAGGGACAAGGTAGACCATCAGTTGGTTTATTTGTGTCAAAAACAGCTTTGGGTTTGCCAAATGTGTTGCCTAGAAGCACCTCCTTCCCAGCAACTAGCTGTGGTTTTTTATCAAAGTTGTCTTCCTTTCTAATTTTATCAAGATGTGACTTCCTATTCTCAATATTGTAAGTTTCATGGGAGGATATCCCAAGGGTATCCATCCTCCCATCCACTGGTCTCAGCTGCTCATGTGGAAAGAAAGTGTCTGCAGTATCTTCTCTTGGAAGGTTACCAGGAAGTTTTTTAGAATATTCTTTGGGAGACTCGTGAACCACACATTCTGAAATTTGAGTTGATACACCACTTGCAGGAGATACATCAATGTTATTCATTAAGGCATCCTTTTTTAGCTGGTATTGACCTGGCACTGAATGCTGCTGGACAGCATCATCTTGGTAAGAATGAGGTGCAATGGGCATGAATGCAGCATGAGACGACTGTAGATCACTTGTCCTACTGATAACACCCGGGGGGGCTGAAATTCGAAGCCTATCAAGATCATTTTCATTTTGGAGTACAGTCCTGTCGTTTTCAATCTGTGTCTCTGGACTTTGAGTAAACCTAGTTATGTCCATTTGCAGTGTCCTAACTTGAGTATCTACCTGACCAAGGACCCTTGGTTGAGGAACGACTTTCTGCTCAATAATGCCTTCCCCCAAGGCTCCAGTTACGATAACCCTTTTCATTGGCTGGCCTTTCAACTTGTCCTCCCCATGGAGATTATGACAAATTGAGTTCACATCAGACATTAGGCTTGCGCTACTGTCTCTTTGATCCTGTACCAAAGTATCCGAATGTGCATGAGGCAGTGCTTTTTGACACATATAACAATCATCCAACCTTGGTATTTTCTCAGGAAACCTTACCTGTTGATGGGGTACCAATCCATCAGAGAGAATTACATGCTCGGGCGCTGGAACCTGGTGCCAGCCATAACCACCTCCTACCACTGAAGAAGGGACCTGAACCTGACATGAATTGTAGCTCTGATCAACAGGAAGTTGGACAACACCTGGTCCAAATTTGCTTTCATCAGCATAATGATCCAACCGAGTTTGTTGTGGTTGCATAACTGGCTGAACCATATTCGGTCTTATGCTAAAATGAGAAGATGCAGGATTCATTGTCATGTGCACTGCAGGAATAAACTGATGGGAAGTGATGCCAGCAGAGTTATCATGGAGCTGCTGCTGGGTGAACACAGACGCAGCAGTCCCCAATAGATGAGGATTCGGGAAACCCATTTGAGGAGGAAACTGTAGATAATCCGCATGCTTCATAACTTCTTGGCAAGGATCAGCATAGGCCTGCATATAAGGTGAAGATATTGGAATGTCCATTCTGCGTTGCTGCAGCCCCAATTGTGGCTGCGTAACAGTAACAGGCACAGAGCTTTCTAATTGAACCTCAGGCTGAGATGTTTGGAGAAGAACAGAATTCATAATTGGAATGCCTGGTGGCACCACAGAGGTATCGGCATAAGTTGCAGGGTTGGGATCTACACATACCAATCTTGGAGCAGTGTCATTAGAAGTAGCTGAATTTCCTCTTGGTGATAACATGCTGGCTGATGAGAGCCCGCTAATATCCCCTTGACCAGGACCCAAGCTATCAAAAGCATCGTTCCCACTATAATCAGAATTTTGGGTTGAAGAAGCACTTGCCATACTTCCCTTCCTCACGAGTCCACCACCAACTCCATCCATGATCCCATTCACCGCATCAAAATATCTCTGCCCACTATTATTTAAGTCCCCAAACTGCACTGTACCCAAAGGGTTGAGTTCTGAAACAGAAAACAGAAACAACCTTAACTTAGCCGACCCATCTGAAGACCTCTCAACCAGTTTTTCATACTCATCCATCATGTTATCAAGGTCATCAGGACATGAGACCGACACCAATGCATCAAGATCCTCATCAGGGAGCTGATATTTGATAATCACAGGTTGCCCATAAGTATCCACCATCTTTTGCGCCAGTTCGTTAAAGGTCACATCTCTCTTGACACCGATGATCCTTGTCTGCCCTCCAACATATCTCAACATCCCATCGCTTGGCCTTGGCAAAATCTTTCCCCCAAAACTACATAAAATCTTTACTTTCTTCCCAGACACAGAATCATCCCCACCCTCATCGCTTGCCTGATCAGTGCCACTGCCAACTACCCGATTGCCCAAGTTGGGACTATTAGTGAATCCAGTAGCTAAATTACTGCCTGCCTGATCAGTGACATTGCCACTAACCCGATTCCCCAAATTGGGACTATAGCCAAGCCCAGTTGCCATATCACTACCAGCCTGATCCACACCATTGCCACCATGATCAGCAGCAGCAGCATTACCACCAACCTGATTACCCAAATTCACGTGATAGCCAATCCCAGGTGCCATAGCACAACTAGCGATATCCGCGGCATTGCCACCAGCTCGGTTGCCAAAACTCACACCATAGACAGTCCCGGCTGCCGTACCAGGAAGATCGGCAGCATTGCCACCAACTCGATTTCCCAAATTCAAACCATAGGCAGTCCCAGTTGCCACAATAGTACTAGCAAGATCAGCAGCGTTTCCACCAACCCTATTGCCCAAATTGGGATTAAAACCAAGCCCCACGCCTACACCAGTAGCAGGGCTCACACCCGGATGCCCCAACGGAACAGGCATACGAGGGCCCCACACTGCCACACCAGGCGTCGCCCCATTTCCATACCCCAAACCAACAAACCCAGCATCCGAAACTGTTCCCGATGGATAATAAACCGGTATCGACAAATGGTTCCCGGCCTCCCGGGGCGGGTTGGGGTAAAACCCTTCCATGTTTCGACCCGTAGGAGCAGCTGGCGTAATGCGGGGCTCTTCGGCTATAGTTCGAGCTACGTTTAACGGCCGCAGATCCTTCGGAGCCGAGTTCTGATCAAATGCCATTTCTGCAACATATATATAACTGAATTTGCGTATTGGTTTTTTTTTTTTTTTTTTTTTTCCTTTCCTACAATCCGGTTATGAACTAGTCCTAGAAACTACGAAAAACCCACACATACTGGGCAAAAATTGAGAAATAAATGAGGGGTTTTTAAGCAAGAAACATAGCTAAACAAAAAGAGTCGAAAGAGAGAGAGGGAGAGAATTACCAGATTTGAACGGTGATATGTGAAACTGAGAGAGAGAAAGAGAGAGTCTGAGTCGGTGCAGTCCCAAAAGCTCCTCGATTCAGGGCTTTGATTCTTTCTTCCTTTCAACTCTCGGTCTCTCTCTCTCTCTCTCACTATCTCTCCGTAGTTTGTCTCCACAGGGTCGGTGAATATTTACATATACACAGTACACTCGAAATTATGTCTGGGTTCAATTTTTTTATTATTTTCTAGGGAAAATGACAGAAAGCAAGCGTTTGTAGGCAGCAGGGGGCCTCTGCCGAATTTTGAGGGGCGTGGCGTGGCTTTCTACTTAGGTTTTAAGCAATTGCAAAACGGAAGCGGGAAGAGGCACGTGGACGCCTTCATGCACTCAAACTTGTGAGCTACATGCTTCTGACTTTTTGACCCAACCAACCTAAAATCCATCAATTAGGAAACTCCTCATAAATCAAATCACTTTGAAAAACAAAAACCCATTAATTTTGCATTACATATGGGAGGAAAGTAGAGTTCAGATAGGAGAGGAGCGACATGATCTTTGATTTTTGTTGGAGACGGGAACTATTTCTCTATGAAAAATTACAATTTAAAATAAAATAATAATGATATTCTTATATTTCATTTACTATTATTTTATTATTTAACTATTTTTTTTTTGTTCTTTAAATCTAAATTAAAAATCTCATAACATAACCTTATTTCATAATCTGACAGAAAATAAATTCAACCAACCAACATAATTATATAATTTAATTTTATAAAAATGACATTCTTTTACTATGTTTTGAAATTTTTAATCAAGATTCAAATAGTAAAATAAAAAAATAAAAAAAATAGAATAGTAAATTAGTAGTAAAGTATCATTATTTATTTGAAAACTCTTCAAAGAATAATTTACCTTTTTTGAGATTAATTATCAATAAAATTAAAGTATTATGTTTTTTTTTAAGAAAAAGACTATCTTCTCCTTTTACCAAGTTTGGAATATTCTTTTCTTGGCTATATTGAATTGAAAATGGAAATTTCTAAACTTCTTAAAAAAAAAAAAATCTTGTATTTTTAGTGAAATGACTCCGTTAATTAATTCTAAAAAGCATATAACAAATCCCACACAGAGATATGTAATATTTTTAGGCAGATAGAGTATTAGATGAGATTAATTAATTAATTTGAGGTTGTTTCGTTTGTAGGTTTTCAGCTGCTTACGCAAGTTGTTTGAACTTTTCGAATACGTTGGACTAACAAATGGATAAGAGATTAGATTGAGCTGTTCAAAAGGGACAAACAAAAAAAAAAAAACATAAAAATAAGATGGATGAAAGAGAAGAAAGGTATATGAAAGCAAAAGCACTTTAAAACCTCAGCTTCCATGCAAGTGCTTTTGATTTGAATGGGAGACATGTCTTGACTTTTTGTTCGTAGAAAATTGCAGTTTTTACATTCATCAAGGAATGAAAACATTAAAAAAAAACTATGTAAAACATAATTTATTACTGATATGCTGTTCCTAGCTATTAGAAGAAGACAACAACTTTTGTTTTGTTTTGTTTTTTTCTTTCATCTATGCACATACAGCATAGCACATCTTCTTTCTATGATGACAAAATAAAAACAGTTTGAGGCTTTGTTTGGTATCACAAATTTTTAAAATTATCTTATTTCATCTCATCTAAATATTTAAATACTATTTAAACACAAATTTCTTATTTTTAAATTTTCAAATTTTCAAATTTTAAACTTTTTCATCTAATCATTACAACTTTTTCAAACTTCTAAATAAAATATAAAAAAAAAATCAACTTTTTCAAATTCTAAAACAAATATAATATAAAAAATTATATTTTAATAATATTTTAATATTATAATTTTTTTTATTCAAAATTTTCTCTTTCCATTCCTAAAATTCCATAAAAGATTTTAACTCGATCCATTTTGTTAACGTCATATTTCGTAAGTCTTTGGGTCCGGTTCTAACAACTCAGGTCTTGGTTCTTCCACATGTACACTTAAGAAAACAAAAAGGACGGGGAGTTTGGGTGGTGGCCATGGAGTCTCCGATGCTTAAATCAGTATATCTCCTTAGTAGTTTGTAAAAGAGTTTAGAGGAATTAGAGAGAGTTATTCGTACCTAGGGTCAGCTTTTATATTAGGTTTCTGGATAGGGACTACCCATACTTGGTCTTATGGAGTTCCTATCACTCCAATTGTTCACTTAGTCAGAATCATTTAATGCGGCGTGGCTCCTGGGACGACATCATTAATGTGTCGTAGAGTCTGGGGAGTGGTGCCATTAATGCGGCGTGGCTCCCTGACTTACTTTATCCTTCGGACATCCCTTGTTAACCCCCTTTCATGCCTGCTGTTAGGATATCGAGAGTTCCCTTACCTTTCGACCACTTGCCCGTGTAGGTTCCTGAAAGTTGGGTGTCATTGTGGGGTGTCAAAGCGGCGAGTCTCATCTGTTCCTACTGTCTGCTTTGCCACACGTGTGTTACTTCATAGGCGAGTTTTTTCCATGGGCCAAGTACTTCGTAGAGGCCTACTAACCCCTTTTAGATGAGGGTCGCTAGGATTGATAGGGCTCTTGAGCTCATTCCCCTAGAGATCTCTCATGGGCTTGCTATACGGGTCAATACGAGGAGAAAATTTCCTTACAGTTACTCTGTCAATTCCTATCGAACTAGTCCTTCTCTTGTGTGTTTTTTGCCTCCATTTCCTCCATCCTCTCATTCTCATGACTCCCAAGAATCCTTCTTGCTTTGTTCCCAAAAGTTCCAAGTCTGTCAAGCCCTGAGGTTCCTCTCGAGCGCCCGAGGGCTTAGACCCTTCTGAGATTCATACTGAGGCACAAAGGTTAGACGGGTTCTCCTGGTGATCGGTGGTGACTTCTGGTGAGTTGAAGTCGACCCTCAAGGTGCCCAACATTGTTCAGTTTAATGTGTCATCTCCTGAAGAAGGCGCCGTAGATTCTAAAGGGTACACCTTGAAAGTAGCTTTGTACCCCAGCATGTTTTCCAGCAGACGCAGGCTGCCTTTCTATCACCCAGTTCATGATGTCCTTGACTACCTTCGTTTGGCACCTACTTAACTCCACCTAAATGCATGGAGGATCTTGGTGTCGTATTGCATCATCTGGCGGCAGGCATTGGAGGAGGTCAGTTCTGAGTGCCCCAACCTCACTGCTCGTGAGTTTCTCCTTGCACACAATCTCCTAAAGCAGAATGGCAACACATACAGCTTCAAGTCTAATTAGCTATGGCTCAATTAGAGCTACAGAACAACAGGGTAAAGGGGTGGAATCGACATTTCTTCTTCCTATCCGATAGAGGATGGGAGTTTCTAGTCGGCCAGGTCAACCGGCTTGACTACCCAGTTTGCGCCATCTGGGGAGTCGCTGACGTTGACAAGAGTTTCAGACCCTCAACAACTCCCGAAAAGGTGAGCCGAATTAAGGTCATTCGAGGCTGGGTGAACAGTCACCCAAATGATTTCTTCTTGGAAGCCTTGTCAGATGAAGGCAGCCTTCAGCGATACTTGCCTCCTCTAGTTGACATGCGTTTTGCTAACAGGGTCATACCGATGCAAAGACCATTCCTCAGGTCGATAGGCGTTCTCCTAGCCCATCGATGTTAGGGAAAGGGAAGAAGCCCAGGAGGAAATCTCCTACCAAAAGCAATTTTGACTCTGCACATATGCCTTCCCCAGGGCATCTTCTGTTACGGTGCTCTTTCAGCGGTCCAAGCCATCATTGAAGAGGGAAGAGGGGACTATATCATCTTATAGCGCCATGCCTTATTCTCCTTCTCCATGAGAGATGGGCGGTGCCGATTCTCTTCAGCAAGTTTGGGTCGACTCTCCAATGGCCAGTCTTACACAGCTCAGGGGGACTCTCCCAACTACTTCAGAAGTTTCTTCTCCAACCTCGTAGAGCAATGTGGGGATTATGGAACTCTTGCCCGGGGAGGGTTTGCTCTCCTTGCAATTTTATGGGGTCCTTTTAAACCATCCTATTCGGGAGTCCCAGATAATGCTCATGTTCCCTGACGTTGACCTTGAAAGGGTTCCCTCTCCCTTATCCGAGGAGCATCTTGCTAGGGGTGAGAATTATCTTGACCGGTTTCTATCCCAGAATCTCCCATTGCTTACTACCCCGAAGTCAAGGTTGTCTCAATTGAGTCCAGTTTGGAGGGTGATAGAGGTGATGATGTTGTTTCCGGGGGGGGGGGGGGAATAGGAAATAGCGAGGGGGTTCTGGTGGATGTATCCGAGACTGAAGTTGTGGCAGCATCAGTGGAGGTAACCGAAGTTTCAGTTGTTATTGCTAAAGTCGACTCCATTTCCCTTCACTAACATCATCCTAGCCTTGGCCTTCACGAAAGTTGGAGCTGGGGTCGGAGTTGGTGATGGTGGTAAGGTATCAACCACTTTGGTAGACTCTAGTGTTTATTTGTCCTTCACTGACACCATTTCGACCTTGGTGTCAACTAAGACTGGTGTCAAGGCGGGGATGAGAGAGGTGTGGGAGATTGAGGGAGCCCTCTGTAAATGCTGAAATTAGTTAGGATTAGATGACTAAATGATAATACTTATCTTATCATTATAAGTTTGAATTTGGATGAATGTAAAATAATTGTTGACAAACAAGGTTACATTGGGAATTTCACCCTCATTGGTCCTGGTACAGATGTGTCAGCAGCTGGCGAGACTCCAATAGTTTCCACGGGCCTAAGGGTCAAAAAGGTTCTTGAACGTGCCGCGGAAGGTGAAGGCGAGGGCGAAGTTCGGGGAGGTCCAACCCAGAAGGAGTTCATGGTGGGTCTTAAGGCGTCAGGGGGTAATGACATCATAATTGAGAACCCTTCTGAGAAGAAGGGGGATGATGCTCCAAGGCCGTTTGTAGGCAGGGCCCGTCCTGACCCTGTCGGCTCAGGGAGTTCTTTTCCGGGGTCACCTGTTAACTCGTTATACTTCCTTTTAAGTTTTCTTGGTACATTTTCCTTTGACACCAACTTGAAACTTTCTTGGCAGGGAGTAGAGCAGTTGGCAACCTTCATTGTGGATGATAGGGAGGAGATGGAAGGCCTGAACCGGGCACTCCTATCTTTGGTATGGTTGACCTTGCATCGTTCCAAGGAAGAAAGGGAGAGAAAAGTGGAGTTAAAGGAAACCCTAATCAAGGTGTAATTTAGCCGGCAGTGAAGGTAGAAAAGGATACTTTAGCTTCGTTTACGTAAGACCCAACTTAAGTCTGACTTGGTGAAGTCTTGAAAGAAGGCCGATTCACATCGTCTTGAAGCTGTGCTTACTAAGGAAGTGAGGGACAACCTTTAGGAATCCTTCAACTGCCAATAAGAAGTGTTGAAAAAGCTTCAAGCCGAGAATTCGCGACTAGGGAAGCAGCAAGACTCTGATGCCTAGTCATACAAGTGGACCAAGGGGAAGTTTGAGGAGGCTTCCCGTTCCCTCATGTAAAGGAAAGATCTTCTCAAGGGCAAGCCCCAGAGGGTGAGGGACTTGGAGGCTAAGAATGCCTTGGCCGATGCCGAGGATGCTTGAGAGAGGAGTCGAGCAGCAGGGTTGGAGACCCGGCTTACCATGGCCGACCATGTGATTGCCTCTCATGAAGCTACCATCTGGGACCTAAGGTCTCGCCTAGATAATGTTGAAGCCTTCATCCCTCGACTGCGTAAGGAGTTGTCACATGTCCGTTTGGTTCGTGATGATGCCTGGTTCTACAACTACTTGGAAGGCTTGGAGAGAATGAGGGATCATGTGTTCCTGAACCCCCAAAGCAATTTAAGGGCATTGAAAGTGCAAGACCTCCTTCCGAACCCGATGGCTTGAAGTGAGGTGCCTCTATAGGGAAGAAGTTGTTTCTGAGAATGCTCTCAGACAACCCCACCAACTGAAGACTTCCTTCTTGTACTTATGTATGTTCATTTTTCTTTGTTTGTACCTAAACTTTGCAACAACATTAATGGAATTCCCAGTTTATTCTTTCCTTCCTTCTTGCGTTCTTATCTCTTTTTCTCTACTTTTATCTTTTCATTCGTGTGCTTTGGGAGTGTATGGGGCAAAGGGTGCGGGGGTTATGCCATTTGGGTTATGGACAATCGAAAGTAGAACTTATTCATTATCGCAATCGGATAATCCCATTCTGTTGTCATGGGTTTGGGGGGAGTCCACAAGAGTTAACTCTGAATGGTGGAGAGACTGGGCCCATACTCCGTGGGGAGAGAGCTCGGGATGCCATAGGCTAAGCCATCCTCTTTGGTCTCCCCTGGGGGGAGGGGGTAGCGAGTTGTCGCGTACTGAGAAGTTGTCCCGCTCCGAGCTATTTTGCTAGAAAAACTAAATAAGTTAATGTAAGTCATTCTCAACTATAAGTGCTGAAAACTAAACAAATTAATGTAACCCATTTTACTAGAGATATGAGATGTTATTCTTTCAACTTCCCATTTAGTGGAGGTGGAACGTGGCGAGGATCTGAGGCATTACTTGTTTGGCATTCCTTTGTAGAAGATGGAGTCCTAGGGGTAACGTCGGGCAGTTGAAGGACTAAATTCACTCTCTAGTGGGGGAGGGGACGGGATGACTCAGGCTAAGCCCACCCCTTTGGTCCATCCGAGGAGGTAGTTTGCTGGATGGATGAGAAGCCGGTCTACTCCTCGCTGTGACATGGATGGGGTAAGTTGTCGGGCAGCCAAGAGGATGGATTCACTCTCCCAACGAGAGAGGTTGAGTCAATTTCGCCCACTGACATCATAATGAAGGTAAGTGTTAGGCTCAGCTGGTGCTGATCCCACTCTTCGTTATGGCGAAGGTCAGGGTAAGTTGTCGGGCAGCTGAAAGGTTGGACTCGCTCTCCTTTATGGGAGGGATGAGATGGCCTTAAGGCGCATCTCGCCCTTTAGGACCTCGTGGGGGGTAAGTTACTAGACAGTTTGGGACTAGACCCGCTCTTACTTATTGACGCTCATGAGGAAGGTATATGTCGATCAGCCGAGGGCTAACACGCTCTCCACCGCGAGAGGGATAAAACAACCTTTATAGATGTAACTCATCCATTTGAGAGCTCGCAGGGAGGTAAGTGTCAGACAGCTGAGTAGCTGGTCTGCCCTTCACCATGACGGGGGTCGAGGTAAGTTATCGAGAAATCGAGAGACTGTTCCTGCTCTCCCATGGAGTTTCCGATGCATAAGTCAGTATATCTTCTTAGTAGTTTATACAAGAGTTTAGAAGAATCAACGATAGTTCTTTGTACTTGGGGGTCGACTTTTATACTAGAATTTTGGATGGGAAAGCTCATACTTGGCCTTAAGGAGTTTATGTCACTTCAACTGTTCACGTAGTTAGAATCCTTTAATGCGTTATGGTTTTTGGGTGGTGTTATTAATGCGACATAGAGTTCGAAGAGTGGCGTCATTAATGCGATGTGGCTCCTTGACTCACTTTATCCTGCGGATGTCCCTTGTTAACCCCTTCCATGCCTGCTGTCAAGAGATCGAGGGTTCCCTGTATCTCTTGCCCACTTGCTCATGCATGTTCCTGAGGGCTAGGTGTCATAAGGGGGTGTCAGGGCGGCGAGTCACATCTGCTCTTACTATCTGCTTTTTCCATATGTGGGTTGCTTCATAGGTGGATTTTGCCAAAGGCCGAGTATTTCGTAGAGGCTCACTAACCCCTTTTAAAGGAGGGTTGCTAGGCTTGATTGGGCTATCGTTTGAAGTGTATCAATGAAGTTATCCCATTAACAAGGTCTTATCACGTGACAATAATAATAATAATCAAAACACGAAACCAATGTCTGTCCAACCCAATAGAGCAACTTCATCAATACATTTCAGGTGGCATAATAGTCTTTTTTAAAAAAAAAATAGAAATGATATCAAATTAAGAAAATGATAAAACAACAACGAAGAAGTAGTGAAAGAAGTGGTGAAAAAAAAGTAGTACTATTGATTGTTTTAATTTTCTTTCCATCTTAGGATGGGGGGCAAAAACATGCATGCATGACTCCATTCGATGTCCAATCATTTTCAATGTTACAAGAGACGAATCTAGAGGACTCAAGAATTAAAGGGCATGACCCTACTTACTATACATCTAAACAAGACTTTAGAAAACAATAGTATTTATTTTCGTTTTATCTAAGGGTGGCCCCCCAAAAACATATAACCCAATCTATTTTTATTCCAAAATAAATTGCCCCAACCAACATTAAATATCTAAATATTGCGTGCATACATGCCATGCACCATATATTGGGGCCACTTTGAATATCATTTTAGAATTTGGTATATGATTCTAAAAGATCCCCTTATATGTAAAATTTTTAGTATTTTCCGTCACGTAATTAACAACCAACACATTCACATTACAACTACTGGTTTAGATACATATAAATTTATTGTGCTTTTAAATATGAATAATGCTATCCATCGTGCCTTATATCATCGTTCTCTCACCATCACGTAGTATTAAATAATTAGATATTAATTGTTACATTCAACTGGAAGAACAATCATTTAATATCATATTATAAAATACTAAAAAGATGAAAATAAAATAGATCATAATCTTTAAATATTAACAAGTGTACCTTATGTTTATCAAAACACCAAAATTGGCTTATAATATAACCTAAAATATATATAATAAACAAAATTATTCTACTTGAAAGTCAATGAGTAAATCACACCCTCTATTAATTTATTGATATGACAAGATATGATTTATAATAAATTTTAATTCAATTTTTTTAATAAATTAAATCTTTTTATATTAATAAAATAAAAAATAATAATAATTACAATCGTGAATTTATAAACATCGTACAATCATTAGATTTTATTTTATTTTTTAAAATAACTATACCACATTTTTACACTCTACAACAGGGTGTAAGTTTCCTGCCGACATTCAAATAAAAGTTCTGATAAAAAAAAAGGAATTAGTACGAAGAAAAGTGTGGAGGCAACAACCTGAAAATTGACCGGTAGATAATCCTAGGCTCCTGTGGGGTATGCTATATATGTTTGGGTTTCCTAACATTCAGCTAGCAATGATGTGAAACCCTACCGCACGTTTATGCTGTCTATTCAGTTTGTAACACCGAGGCATCTAATTTGGGATCATAGAGATTGAGGGCCATACGACATAACTATTTCTACTTTTTATGTGTCTCTTTAATATTGAATTCTCCTCATCTTATTGCAAAAAGCAATTGCATGCGTCTTTGAACTTCCAACCAAATTAAATGCACTCACGTACGTACGTACTCAACTCATGCATTTCGCACTGTTCATTTTATATATGAATATATATATATATATATATATATATATATATATATTCTCATGTAGATGTGTAGATCGCACATGACCTAATAAAGTGCTTAGGAAAATGTTATAGGTCTCGATAATGGATTCCAAATCTTTATTCTTTTATTTTTACGAAAATATTTTTTAATAATATTATAATTTTTTTTTTTTTAAAAAGAACATTGCACGTCTCGAGAGGATTCCTCAGTAGGGATCCTTGGTGAGTGTAGTGCTGCCCAAAGTGTTTATATGGTATATTTTAATTTAAAAGATAAATTTTAAAATTTAAATTTATAAATTAAATCTTTTTATTTAAACGATGTAAATTGTGTTCTTACACACCCTCTTGAAAATAAAATAACTGAAAAATTTAAAGATAGTGACTAAATGGTACGGTAGACATGAATGAGATAATTAAGGAAACTCTTTATTGCCATGGCCAACTCATGACCCTACTCACATGGGATGAGAGCACTAAAATTTTGTCTCTTTCCATAGAGTTCTAAAGTCGGTTGATAAAATCCGCCATGGGATCACCTGTTGGAAAGTAACGTTATCAGTTAACAGTTAGTCCTTTCTTGTTGACTATACAATCTGATCATGCGTACGTAGAAAAATGAAAAATCTCTAATTTTGTGGTTATAACTTATAACAATTCACATGCATCATATCATGGGCTACTGGCCCCAGCCACCAGATGGAGTGGTCGGCCCTAGTGATCTCAGCCCACTTTGCATGCATACATTCTGGTCATGGCTATGTAGAAAAAAGGAATATTTACGATTAATTATTTATAACGAGAATAATTATTTATAGTAAAAAGAAATTTATTTTAATAAAAAATAATTATTTTATTAAAAATAATTGATCACGAATAAATAATTTTCTTACCGCGTGGCTTGCTAGCTGTGGCATAAACATCTTCACGAGGAGACGATTCTTCGAGGACTTGTCCTACCACCTACCATTGCCTTTCATCTTTACGAGTAAACTCATCAACAGAACTCAGCTCTTGGACTCTCTCATGTGCAGCTCTCTATCGTTTTGGGCCGGCGGCCATGCTATCATTTTTTTATTCTGTTTCATTTTATTAACGGCTTTCTAGATGTCCCGTTGACCTATTAACTCGATGTTAAATCGATGACAAATGATATTTACAATTTTGAAATATAAAATCTTTGTATACTCGTAGGTAAATTTGGAATTTACATAAAAAAAATTATTTTTTTAATAATACTTCTCACTTTTTATCAAAGAAAAATACACCAGAAACTGTATATTATTCCAAGATATATAACAGTGGTTACAGGTGATGGATGCATTAGACATGCGAGAAAGGAACCGGTTATTCTCTTGGATGACGTACCCCCCAGATCGAGGCGGAAAGAAAAAACTGCTTATACATCAAACTTTTCAACAATGGATTACAAGGCTTCCTAATAATATTGGCACGGCAAACGAAGGAGACTTAATAATATTGGCTATGTTTGGATGTTGAGGTGATTTTAGATAATCTAAATTGATCTGTAAATAACAGTGAGTTAAGATGTTTAAGTGGATTTTATGGATCAATTGAGATGTGTTTGAATGTATGAAATATGTTGAGATATGTTTTAACTTTTTATGAGAAATTGAAAAGTAGTGAGTTCCATCAATAATTGATTTGAGATAAATTGAGATGAGCTCATGACACAAAATAAACTTATGTTAGTGCAAACAGGCCTTGAACCAATATGAATGAAACCCACAAACAGACATTAGGCTTTCTAGATTTCATGTGACATATCGCCATCCCATGGACATGTATAGGTCCTTTAATGTTTGTTGGATTAAGTCTTTGAAGTGGTTCTTACTAAGTTTTAAATTTGAATTTGAATATAGATTTATCTTAGATAATTGGTTTTAACCGCCTAAAGATTTATTGAAATTTCTAATAAGATTAGAAAAATATTATAGACACAAAATGATCCCACACATTAATGTGGCACACTACTAGTGTGCCACGTCTCCTCTTTATTTTTTTTCTCTTTCTTTCTCCCCCATTTCCCTGTGCCCGCCACCACTGCCCTCTCCTCATGCCCTCTCTTCGTGCCAACCAAAGAGTTGGGGACAACCTCAGGGTGGGCAAAAAACGTTGGCGGTCCAAGCAACACCGCTGGCGTGGAGCTCACGGCAGTGTAGTGCAGTGCACGTTGGTGCACATTTCATGCACTGTGTGCATGGTCAACGGCCGTCGTTAGTTGGCCGGGGTGGTCAGGATCTACCACTAAGCTGACAAAGGTTTCTATAGGTCCAAGTAGCGATCGCCAGAGGGGACACGGAGCTCACGTCAGTGCCGTGAGCTTGCCATGCACGTTTCATGCATGGCTTGCATGGTTGATGGCCGCCGTCTATTGGTTATGGTGGTCGAAAACCATCCCGAGAGGGCAGATAACACTGGTGAGGAGGGAAAGGGGGAGGGAAAGGGGAGGAGGAGGAGGAGGAGAGAGAGAGAGAGAGAGAGAGAAGAAACAAAGAAGAAGGAAGATATGGCATATTGGTATTGTATTACATTAGTGTATGAGATCCCTTCATGTCTCTAGCAGCTTTCGTAATATTGAGGTCTAAACTATGGCTCAAACTTGACCTGAGGGAACATCTACGGCTTTCTGCTGTCTAGGCCCGATCAAAGTCACAAGCCCTCATGTTCGCTTGATAGAGTGTTACTATGATCATACCCAAATAAGAAAGCCAACTCCAATTAACCACTCCTATCCACTACAACATTATAGGCCTTTTGCGGCGATTCCCTAGTTCGGCGGTAAAATCACGTCGCATGAAATGACATATATCACTTGAGAATTCCAGGTTCATCGGCGCACAAGAAATTCGGCATCAATAAGTATATTTGCGGCGAATCCATGTCGCAGGAAATGGGTAACGCCGAGACAAGAGAGTTAAAAATGCAGGAGTTCTTTGGATGCCACAATTAACCCCAATTGCAGCGAAATTGAGTCGTCGCAACAAGTCGAAACATTGAAGATCACTATCGGCGTCATTCGAAATCGCTGGAATCACCCTTTTTGCGGCAATTCGTGCTGGCCAGAGGCGTCCGTTGCGAACACGCCAAAAATAATTTATTTTTGCAGTGATATGTACTCGCTGCAACAACTTAAATTTGTGAAAGACTGACTTCCGACAGCATTTTTCATCGTGGGTTCCAAATTTTTTGCGGCGATTAATATTCGCCGCAAAAAATTCTGCCACAAAGCTGAGTTATAACGGCGAATTACTTCGGCCGTTATAACACATATATCTATATATATATTACAGAATGTATTTGCAGAACTCTGTTCCCCCGCGTAACTTTTTCCCCAATTAGTGTTCATTACAACGGCTAAATCGAGTGGTCATGCTCCAGAGATTTCTCTGCGAATTCCTTGCCCGCCGCTCCTGTCACCGTGAATCGATTGCAGCGCCGCTGCATCCTCGTCGCTGACAGAGTTATTTCCGTCTCTAGAGATCTCCTCCATCTGATCTGTCGATCTGATCTCCCCACCGTTTGGCCGAACCAACCATCTGCAGTGCGCCAGCTCCTCATGCGCGCGGTAAGCTCTCTAGCTCCTTCGAATTATATACTACTAACTTGAAGATAGTGATCTGTGAAATGGTGTATATATAAATTCCGTATAGACCCAGTTTCTACAAAGATCATTTATTATTGTTCAATATGTACCCAGACGATTTGCTATGTCCAATTTCATTTTTTTTCAACTGATTTCACAGCAAAACTGTACTAACTATGTAGTTATATATCGAGCCTTACTTTATAAACATCTCTCATGAAGCAATCTCATGTCCAGCTTTATACGGATTATATATACACCGAGGGTAGATATACATATATATTATAAGCCCCTTTAGTTCTCCACATATTCACGATTTTTTTGAGATACTTTAGACCATGTGAAAGCATAATTTTTGTGGCCAGCAGATTGATTAATGTATCATACATCTATGTGAAAGTCATTTGGCTTGAATTTCTTAATGTGAAGTATAGATGAATTCATTAAAGGTATCTAATTCGATCTTGGAGAGACCTGCTCTCTCATGAAACTCAATCTTGGAGTTGTGAAAATCCAATTGGTTCCCAAGTTTCCAACCAATTGTTTGATTAATGTTACACTTGAGTTTACATGTAAAGGATTCAAGGTAAATCAATTGGGGCAGATGTACATTTTTTGCATTCAACATGCCATCTTCAAAACCTTCAACTCTTAATAACAATTAGTTGAAAGAATAACTAAAACTTATTCAATAAAATTTATACTCCTTATTTAATATTTTAGAAGATCACTTACCGCTAAATTTATGTTCCTCATGTTCAAGTAATACAAGAAAGTTAGAGAACATTTCGATATGACCATACGATCAATTATCTGAATTAGGCATTATTCAACAATATGAACCACTTTTGTCTGTCAAACATTATCCTTGCTAGATGGGTGCACGATGTGCATCATTTTATTAAAGTATCGTCGTCATACATATAGGTTATATAAAACTACCAATAATTTTACATTGTTTTCTTTTTCCTCAGTTTTTATACTCTTTTTCCCTACTTTAGCTTGTCATAAACTTGAGTATGCCCTCTGCTTCTCTAGTTAGTGCAAAATTATAGTATTTTCTGATTTCCAATGGATACTTCCTAAATAGTGAATGACATTGTCAAGTTTTTACTTGTTTGTATGGCGAACTATGCACATCCAGTACTGGACCATTCATTTTGATATGTATGTCCAATGAATGTACCTAACTAAATCAATATTACCAATTGTACACTTTGCCCGGCAACACAACCAATTCTTGTAACTACAATATAGTTTTATAAACGGTAGATAAAATACCGTTTCCTTACTTTGATCTTCGTTCATTAATCGTTGTTACCAAATACTTTAATTAGTTAATTGTCTTCCTTAAGGTTGATCAATCGTATTATCGATTGAGGTCCAGATGGACAAGAGTTGGATGCAAGTGCCAAATAGGTTCACGTCACGTGAATACGGTGAAGGGATTGCTAAACTCCTCACAATGGCAAAAGCCCATTCACCTGGAAGAACTACCTTTAGGTGTCCATGTCGGAGATGCCATAATAACCTTTTCTTGCCAATCAATGAAGTCGAAGATCATCTATTCATGATTGGAATTGATCCAAGTTATACACATTGGATATTTCATGGGGAGGCTAAAAGTTTGAATATTAATTCGTTTGACGATGACGAAGATACATTTAATGAAGCTCATAATTATGTTGATGATATGAATGATATGATAGATGACATTCAAGCTGGATCATTTATGGACCATGCATCCGGGGAACATGGTACTACTTCAGAGCCAATAATGAGTGAAGGGCAATCAAAAACTTTTGCCCAATTGTTAGAGGATGCGAGACGTCCACTTTATCCAAGTTGCTTAAAGTTCTCAAAGCTTTCATTTATAGTCAAGTTGCTTCATATCAAAACATGCGGTGGGTGGACTATCAAGTCATTTAACATGGTTTTACAATTGTTAAAAGCAGATTTTCCTGAAATCCAAATACCTATCTCATACCAGGAGGCCCGACGCTTAGAGCGTGGTTTCGGTTTTAGTTATGTTAAAATTGACGCTTGCCCAAATGACTGCATGCTATTTTGGAAAGATAGTGCAGACAAACAAGCTTGTCCTAAATGCAAAGAGTCAAGGTGGGTGACAACTGGTAGGAAAAAGGGGAAGATTCCACAAAAGGTATTGCGATACTTTCCTCTTATACCGAGGTTACAAAGGCTATTTATGTCAAAGGATATAGCAAAATCCATGAAATGGCATAGAGAAGAACGAGTTGATGACCATAGTACATTAAGACATCCTGCTGATTCTAAGATATGGAGACAATTTGATCAAGACCACAGTTGGTTTGCAGAAAATGCTCGCAATGTCCGACTGGGTCTGGCCAGTGATGGCTTCAACCCATTCAATAATATGAGTAAACCTTATAGCATATGGCCTGTGATACTCGTGCCATATAACTTGCCCTCTTGGTTATGCATGAAAGATCCATACTTAATGCTATCATTGCTCATTCCTGGCCCCAAAGGTCCAGGAAACGACATCGATGTTTACTTGCAGCCGTTAGTCGATGATTTAAAAGTGTTATGGGAGGATGGTGTACATACCTATGATGCAGCAAAGTCTGAACACTTCCGCTTACACGCTACACTTTTGTGGACTATTAATGATTTTTCCGCATATGCCAATCTATCAGGATAGAGCACAAAGGGAAAGATGGCTTGCCCATTATGCAATGAGGATACAGATTCGATGTGGTTGAAACATGGAAGAAAACACTGTTATATGGGTCATCGTCGTTTCTTGCCAGTAGCACATAGTTGGAGAAAGAAGAAGGTTGCATTCAATGGAAGGCAGGATGACCGATCGCCTCCTCCAGAGCTCATGGGACATGATGTACTACAGCAACTTATGCAGCTTGATAATGTAGAATTTGGCAAAGGTTCTCGAAAGAGAAAACGCAAACCAGATGAATTGAATTGGACAAAACAAAGTATATTCTTTCAATTACCTTACTGGTCAATGTTGCCTTTACAACATAATCTTGATGTCATGCATATTGAAAAAAATATTTGCGAGAATGTCTTAGGGACCATATTGGATATTGAAGGAAAAATCAAAGACATTGCTACTGCCCGTAAAGACTTGATGGAGCTTGGGTTAAGGAAGGAATTACATCTACAACCTTCAGCAATTGGGTACTCCATGGTCCTTGGCTCCTATACGTTGGATTTAGATCAAAAGAGACGTTTCTGTGAATGGCTTGCTGCTGTTAAATTTCCAGATGGTTTTGCATCAAACATTTCTAGATGTGTTTCAGTTGGTGATGGAAAGATATCAGGAATGAAAAGTCATGACTGTCACGTCTTCATGCAACGATTACTTCCAGTTTCAATTGGTGGGTTTTTCTGTCCTGATATACGGCTTGCATTAACGGAGTTTAGTTCCTTCTTCAAGGCTTTGTGTGCACGGACATTGACATTAGAAATTTTGAAGCAACTACAATACGACATTGCAATCATCCTCTGCAAACTTGAGATGATTTTTCCACCTGCCTTCTTTGATGTAAAGGTACACGTCGCCATTCATTTACCCCGCGAGGCTTTCCTTGTGGGGCCAGTTCAATATAAGTGGATGTATCATTTTGAACGATATTTGGGAAAATTCAAGCGTTATGTTAGAAATAAGGCTCGTCCGGAAGGGTCAATTGCAGAAGCCTATGTTCATGTTGAATGCTTGACTTTTTGCTCCTTGTATATCCATGATGTTGAGACCATATATAACCAGGAGGATCGAAACAAGGATGTAGATAAGGATACCAAATCTGAATGTTTTTCTGTTTTCTCACAAAAGGTACGACCTATGGGCTCCCCAACTACCACTCGATTAGACCAAACTGAACTTGCAAAAGCAAGTTGGTATGTGCTCAATAATTATCCAGAGATTGGTCATTTTCTAGAGTAAGTACGGGAAGCTTTCCATTACCTCTGTGGATTTAAATTTAGTAGAAATTACATTTATAACACTAATTTTTGTGTTTTCTTGATATGTAGAGAGCACTATACGAAGGTGACAGAATTTTCTCCTGAAAATGTAGAGCATAGACACCAACGAGAATTTCCATCTTGGTTTCGCACACGAGTAGGTTATCTATAGAATCAACATTTCCCCATGTAATTGAATATTGATGCTCCTCACGTTGTTTTTCTAACCTGTTGTACCCCATTATGGATAGATTCAAGAATTGCGTGGGGCAAATCCTGACACAATATCGGATGAGATTTATGCACTCGCTTGTGGACCAGACCCATGGGTCGCTTCATATGGCGCTTGCATAATGAATAGCACCAGATTCCATACAGTGTCTCGGGGACAATATCGTCGTACCCAGAATAGTGGGGTGGTTGTTAAAAGGGAACACCAATCAAACTATATTGATTTCTACGGTGTTCTGATCGACATATTGCAATTACGGTATATGGGTTGGCGTCATGTATATTTATTTAGATGTGATTGGTTTGATGTTGGTGACAGGAAGAGAGGACTACGTGTTGGGGACCACATGACTAGTGTCAACACATCTTGCAAATGGTATAAGGATGAGCCATTCGCCCTTACCTGTCAAGCCGCCCAAGTGTTTTATCTTAAGGACAATAGTTTGAGTGGTAATTGGGCTGTCGTTCAAAGGGTAACCAATAGAAATATGTATGATGCTCCAATTAAACCATTGGACAATGAAGATGACGATGGTGAACAGAATCGGGAGTTTGCTGCTTTCCAAGAAAACGAACCGATCTATGTTGAAGTAGAACGGGAATATGATCCTGACAGCATCACGATCCCCTTGCATAGGTCTGACGTAGAATCAATCGACCTTGATGCTGATACAAGTTTGAATGAGCCGATATCCCTTCCCCCTGATGAAGACTTCACTGATTATTTGGTAGATGAAAATAATGATTACCATACTAGTAGTAATGAAGATCTTTTAACGAGCAGTGAGACTTTGTCTGACGATGGTGTGCATTTATTTGCTATTAGATAAACATTTTCAACTATTGCTTAGATTCATTTAACATTCACTAATTTGTTATCACTTACTTCTATTTGAATGCCGAACTTAACTATATATATTCTGCAATTTCCAGATGAATGACGCTGGATGTGATGTTTGTGTAGCTATTCAAAACTAATGGTATCTCTCTTTGCTCCTCCATTTGTACAAGTTGGGGAGTTGGTCAATGTTTACCCATAATGCCTGCCCAATCTAATCATGCCAATTAATTTGCAGCTTTAATTTTTTTCCCGCAATATTTATCAGCTGCATTCATAAAAAAAGCATACGATATAAATCTTCTCGTAAAGGGCAGTAGAGGCTACACAAGAGAAATTGGAGATATGATGGTTTGGTATGATTTTTCTGAAAGCTACTCATATATTTCTGGTGTTTAAGGGACAAGTTCGAATGTGTATGGTATTGTGATTTGACAGATTGTGTAGGGATTGTAGTTGGTGTGCGTATGAAGTTGGAAAGAGAGGAACTATATGTTGGTTCAAGTGCCTTCACAGAATCAGACAATAACTTGTCGTTGCATTTTAGATTTAGGTGGGGCTTAGGATTATGGTACCAAATTTAATGGTATTTGTGTTGGTTGCTTAATTTATAGAACAATAAATTCCAATTACTTGTGTGGAATTGGAATTGACCTATAAGACTAATTTAGTAAATGTTATGGATTCTATGTTCAAATACTTCTTCAAATAATATAAGACTGTAGCCATGAGAAGCTTTGATTTCTTGAGTGGTAATGGGAAGCGATGTATAATCTGAAAGTAATGTGTATTGATGAATATTGGGTAACTAAATTCAATACAAATAACTGAATTGTATGTTGGTTGCATCTGTGAACACTTTGTTTGGTAGCTATGTATCATTTCAATAACTATGTCGACTATTATATAATCGAATTTCTGTTGCTTGATACAGGTGAGTATGCACGAACTTCACCCAACCATAGGCAATGATGCATCCATTAATCCAGTCCCAAAGCTGTGAAGAAGAACCAATATAGTTGGAGTAAATACCAGTTTCAGCAATGAAACGCAGATATTCCATGGACACTGTGGGGGAAATTCATTAATATATTTGGTTATGTAAATTGGTGATATGAGCAACATGGTGTGGATGATGATTGATAATGTTTCTCGAATATTTTCCATTGAGTGGTATTGCATTCCATCTTGGAAGGTCCACCTTAAATATGACTTATGTAATTTTGCATTTTTGGTACTATTCATACTGTGTCCAGGTTTTTATATATTTGTATATAATGCTTTTGGGATTGGGATGAGTACTATCATATACAATACAGAAGGAAATTCATTTAGGACAGAATTGGAAATAATGATTGTCCTTTAGCAATATGATATGCCAAACAGGTTATATTCAGTTGTGCATTGTTTTGCATGGTTTGCTAACAGTTTTATTCAACTTAAATCAGGGCTACATTTTTCCATGTTCAATCATACAACAACGAGCATGTATATGATATCACCTATACGCACATGTATAAAGAACCAAGTTAATTATATATATATATAGTGCCATGTCGTAATTGTGACATGGCACATGCTAGATCCACTAACATCATGCTCAGTTGATGGCTATTGATGTATATTTAATTCAAGAAGATTATATTGCCCCCACAGTGTGATTATTATATTATAAATTATTTTGCCCAAACCTTGTAACTGTTGGGATTCATTCATTTGCTACAATTACTTACACGTGTATATGTAAGTGACAAACTTCTTAATTCGAAGGATAGAAGCATTAGTGAATTAATTAATTCACTAATGCTTCTACAAAGCATTATAAGTACATGACAAAGGAATAAATGATCTAATCATTTATACATATCATTGTATGTACGTTACGCTACACTTGATTAATAGTCCTTGGCTCCAATAATGGGTCAATTAATGAGGTAATTTGAATCCATTTTGTTGAGATAAAAGACACAAAAGGAATTTACATCTGATGTATGTATGTATACGATCGTCATGGGTTTCCACCAGGCCGGATTAAAATAAACAACAGGCCCAAATTTGATTAATATATGATAATCATGAGGGAAAAAATCCATAATATAGAAGAATATTATATTGCCTACAGACAAAATACTTGGTAGTTATTCAATGTGGGTTGATGCTATAGTACTCGTAGAGTGTCTCATTAATTAATGTAAATCTGATTTACATGATCACGACACATTCATGTAAGGCAATTAACAAGAATTAATACACATGCATATATATATATGTTTAATTTGGGTTATTCCCCACATATATATATATATATATATATATATATATATATAATACATATATATATGTGTGTGATCTGGAAATAATCATTTGCAGATCATATATATATATATAAGCTGTTCATTTATCCAGCTTTAAGAGAGAAACATAAAAACATTCAGTGAATAAAGAAGTAGAAAAGACATCTGGAAAAAGGAAAGAAGCAGTGAATATTGAATTTCAATTCATGGTCTAACTTAATTGTTACTGAGAGGTTACACATATATAAACAAATGCATGACTGGGAAAATTACTTCTATTAATAAATACGTGCGTTCTTTGCAACAAGGCTGTCAAAATAATATTAAACTACTATAAAATCCTCAACAGTATTGTGTACTAAATCATAGCTATCAAGTCAAGTTCAGATGGAGGAAGATGTAGACATTCGTCACCCAGGGAAAGATTACATGCTCTGAGTGCCAGTTGGTTTGCACCTGCGCGGGAAGAGGGAAAATGAACCGGAAGAAATACATATTTTCATATACCAATGCATGAAATAGCTAGGTAGGTCTGAGAGTACAAGTACAAACAAATCAGATTGCTGAAGTGTTTTACACGTAATGCTCCTCTAAAAATCTAGATATCATCAGAAGTTATCTTGCTTGGCTAGGAAAGATATCTGGAAGAACAAACAAAATACATCCGAGGTCTAACTTCAAATCTGTGAAGCTTGAAATACTTGGTAGGCATTGACTGTGTTTCATCCTTTTGCAATCATAACAGAAGCTCCCGTTATTTTGCTTTATCCTTATATGGCCATTGTCTTCAAATACTTCATCATTTTGCACAGAATCAAACACTCCTTTTATGGCTTTATCCGTATATGGCTTCACTCTTTTATGCAAAAGTTCATTTTTCAGGCTTCATTCTTTTGCATAGAATAAGCAACTCCATTTAGTTTGCTTTATCATTATATGGCTTTGTAGCTTTTATGGCTTACCACAATAATTATGGCTTCATCCTTTTACACAGATCCACCCATTCATGCAATGACTTTATCATTTGATGGTTTCATTATTGGATGCCTTCATGCTTTATACGGATTCATCCATTTGCACAACTCCATTCATTTCTATTTGTAGACTACATCCTTTTATGTCCTATAAAATTTTTCCTTTATGATAAGGCTCGTAATATGTAGTTGTGATCTAAATGGGGCGAGTTTAACTTGCTATATTTTGCTAAGGGAAAGTAAATTAATTGGTAATATGAACGTGCAGACTTAATGACTCACTCAACGAGAGGGAGAGGTCGAGGAAGAGTGCTGCCTACTACACTCCGATACCCGCAGCCAGCAGTAGCAGATTGGACATTGAGAGATGAGGCTGAGGTACACTCTGATGACTCCACTCAACCTCCAGATGGCCTATGTTCAGCTGAGTTGCCTCCATATACTGATCTTGCAGAGGCCCAACCAACAGCAGAGGGTAAGTATAATGTTTTCTAGTCTTTAAGCATTTCATTAAGTAATTAATTAGTGTTTTATATGATGCTTGGTATCAACTTAACAAGTACAGTTTTTGTGATTGTCTAATACTAGAAAACAGAACTAAACATGTTAGGGGAGTTTCGAAGGGGACAGAATTTGAGAGGTTGCGAAAGTATGAGAAGATACCATTGGAGATCAAAGATGGCAAGATAGGCCCATCATGCAACAACAGAACAGTGTTCACAACAAGAGTGACGTGGGTGGTGAAGCACTATGCAGAAATGAGACATGTTAGTTGGAGTGTCGTTAGTGGAATGGAGAAAAAGGAGCTTATTGATTGTGTTAGAGTATGCATTTCTAACTTGAAAGTTTTAAATAATTGCACCATGAGTAATATAAGACTGTACTAGATCTCTTTGCCAATGATAAATGAGTTGATATTGTGTAAAGGCAAAAGACACTAGCATGCTAGTAAATATCTCATAATGAGCTGATGCCAGAATTTTGCATGGTGTCTGTTATCTCATATCTAAGGAATTTGTCACAATATATCCTAATACTACTTATACAAGCTTCAAATCTGCAAATAGAGCTGAAGGTCCAAATGTTTGACATAGGATTACATTTATGAAAGAATTGTAGTGTATCAGTTGGTTTTAAGATAAGAGTTAGTAATTTTAAATATGATGTTGATGGCTCACAAGCAATTATTAAACACAGAAGCAGCTTCATATTTATATGGTACATGGGTTGACCCACACATATTTAGTATTTATTAACTCATATATGGTATATGAGTTATTAACAATTGTGGCAAATAATAGACCCAGATGGATGTCATGGGTTATTAACAAAATACAATTCATCATAGGCTGACTTTGTCTTGGACTGGACCAAGCAAAATCATCGTCAGACAGTCACAAGTCAACTCTCTCATGCTTATAATGAGTTTCATTACATGCTATACCTTAATTACATGAAATATGCAACACATGAGGATGCACTGGTTAATGGAGGCACGTTGGTAAAGAAACCTGTTTGGGAGTGGTTATGCAATCGGTGGGCCAGTGATGAATTTAAGGTAAGGTTTACTATTTTCTGCAACAGATTCATTGTACTTATAAAGTCCTGAAGTTAAAGAAAATTACTGTTTGCAATTACTTGTGGCCATTAGAATTGAATTCTTTTCAGAACTATATTGCAGAAATTGTCCACCCAAAACAAAGAAAATAGGCAATTACAAAGGGTCAACCACACAAGCGGAAGAACGTCATTTGTTGTACTAATGGAAAGGAAGGTATTGACATTGTTTTCATAACTTAAGATGTTTTCAAACTTAAATTATATATATTATTATTGGTAAATGCAACTAGATGGGTAATGTGAATGGTTTCCCCAATGTTCATGTAGAAGGACATGAATCTTATTGATTTCTACAAAGATGTACATTGGTCAAATAAGAAGGGAAGATTTATCACACCCACTACGGAAGATAATTATGTGAGTTTCCATTGTTTATGTTTCTGATTATTAAAGAAACTTACATAAATATGAATTGCTAGTGTATGGCAAAAGAAGATTGTCCAACCATGGACATTTAGGAGTTCAGCAAAATGGTAGGGTTTATGCCCAAAAAAACTGGACAGATTAAAATGTTCTGTGAATTTTACTGCTAGTGTATTTGCATTGATCATTTATGTTTGAATAATTATTAGGTCATCCCATTGTGAACAATAGGTTAAGTGGTTTGAAAATCCCAAATGTTGTGTTTAAGTGATATTGAAGCGTGAAGTTACAAGAAGATGGCTTGAATTTTTCTAAGTGTTGGGATATTCTCATATATCTCAAACCCTGCTGGCTTTTTATTGTAAAATCTATTCATGATAGATGGATTATTTAGATCAACTAAATAATGATCTGTGTGTTTTGTTTGACAAACAAATCCAAAGATTAAGAAGTAAAACCAATGCAAGAGTGTTGTTTTCATGTCAAATATGGTTGTTTTTTGAGACCCATGTTGAGGTAGATATCCTCCGCCAAAGCTAAAATTCAGTGATCGAACCCAATTGGGCAGCTACTGGGTAGAGTTTTAGATAAAGTAGTTTCCCAGGCCGAGGACTTTGGGTAGCCCTAAACTAAAGTCATTTGTAATGCTAAACAAATGTTGTAGTTGGTTTTTGCAAATGTGGCTGATAACCAATGAGATTGCTTAGTTCTTTTTTATTGCAATGTTAATTAAAAAGAACAAAAATAGCAGGCTTATTTCAATTATCAAAGCTTATGTTTATATATCCATTGGTGACATTCATATACATAAAAGGCCTGGCCATTCTAGGATTTCAACTAAAATATGTTAGTAGAGCTTACAAAAATATGGTAAAAGATGAGTTACTACTCAATATGATGGTAATGGCGTGAATTGTTCATGCAACAGAATCAGATGGTTGAAATGATGAATGCCAAAGAGCTAGAGGCTCGGATAGATGAAGCAGCAGCAAGCATATTCAGGGAGGTGTTGGGACATAGGTCAGGGTATTCCAGAGGGTTGGGACGCTCTGTTATTGCTGAATCTCCTCGAGTACTTGGAGTACCCAATGAGGAGTATGAACGTCTTGCCGAGGAAAATGCACTAAATAGGAAAAATGCAGAATATTACCAACATCAGCTTGAGGAGCTTGAATGTGGTTTCATGGCAATGAGGGACCATATGCGGGAGTATGAGGGACGCGTAAACATTCGAATGTCTGAAGTGGAGACAGAATTAGAGTCTCAAAGAGAGACTCAAACCATAATTCCTTAGCCAGCAACATGCCAGCAGTGACTACTTTTAATTTATGGCTTCAAGACTTTTGCTACACTTTTGATATATATGTCATGGGAAGTGATTTAGTAGTAATACTTTTGGTCAGTTATATGTGGGGAATCTGCTCTTGCTGGAGAGGTTGAAGGGCCTGAAGGTAAATCAAATTCTTACTATTGAATGAATTCTAATATATAAACAAGAGTTCAACTGCCACGTATTAGTCCAATTTTGTCTCATAATGTTCCATATTTTATAAGGTCACGAAAGACGGGAAGGGTGTAATTTTATTGATGATTAACATAGGAGTAGAGCTGACAGCAACATTTAATTACTCTGCTTGCAATATGAGTTAGTCAAAAGTGCTTGATATTGTTGGCACTCACTTGATATATTCATGTCAACAACCTTATAACATGAATTTGAAAATGATGTATCTATCATTTTAACAACATTAGATAGATATATTCACGATAAGGTATGAGGATTCCAAGTTATACAAACTGAGATACCTATAAGGCCGATTATATGGATAGTACTCAGTGTAGTAAAAGCAGGTAGCTAGTGTGCTGAGAAAAGTCATCAGAAATTTCTAACTGTGGACTAGAAGTAATAAAAGCTTGATGTATATAGGAGTAATTACTTGTGGAAATTAATGCTTTGTTTGAGATAAATGAGTTAGTTCAACAATTGGACATTAGTTGCAATAGAATCATAAAGTATTTCGGCTTAATTACTCTGTTTTAGATAAATATTGTATAGAAAACAGAGTATGTTCTTAGATCTGGATGTTATATATACACTGCCATGTAATATTTTGGGTTTACCTACTGCATGCTATATTCAGTTGAGATATCTCGACTGAATATAGATTTTGGATTTACCATGAAATGGCATGTGATGAAATAATTAAAATATAAGTTGAATTATGATATAATTTGGATCTATGTGTGGTAGCTAAAATGGGCAGTGATAATTTCAGTTTAAGTGCTAAATGTGGTTGCTTTTGGTTAAATGATATGATTTGCTGACAAGGGTTTCATGAAACTAGAATGTAGTGTTGTAGAACAAAACATATAGAATAAATATATTATCTATATTAATATAGACAATGGCTAATTGTATGTGCATATAGTTGTAATTAATCTAAATTTACTGCTGCTATCTCTCTTAACAATGTTATTGTCAAGTGCTAGGCTACCGATTATATGTATATGAATTGGAATTCCATGGCAGGGGGTACTGAAATGATGTTGTTCATGGCACATTGAACTGTAAGGCAAAAAAACATGAGGCCACTTACTTTGAACTATATAATTTGAGACACTAGTAATTTTCACATTCTATATTAAGACACGTGGTAAATCAATTAGCTCAACATTTGAATATAAACAACAAATAAATCCTTCCAAGTAAAAGAGGAATGATGAAATGTGATGTTTTTAGGTGGATGTTTTTTGGACATTTTTTTAGCATTTTTTTTTCAAAGGAGATTACCAAATTAGTTGGGAACTTGTTAGGCCATTTTTTGTACATCATGATGCAGGATGTAGGGTGCAATTCCATTCGGATTTTCATTAGAATATAATTAATTATATTCTATGTTGGTGGTTATGCCCATTCATGATCATACATGCTATGGTCTTATTTTATGCCATTCTTGTGTATTGCAGCAGGTCAATTCAGAATCTAAGGGCAATGCTGACTTGGTTGTGCTAGCCAAGACCCCAAAGAACTCCCAGTCAAATGGTGAAGATTTTTTGTGTGAGTACGTACATGATGTACATGTAGATCAGAATGTAGGACTGTTGGCATGTTGGAAATCCAAGTATTTTCTAAATTTGTGGGGCTGTTAAAGGATTAAGAGCACTAGCATTGGCTTGGCTAAATGCATCTTCAAATTTTAGCCAATATCTCACCTTTTTACATTTGCCTATTCTATTTACATTCAATCTCCACATTGGATTAGCCATTTACTCTCTATATAATAATAAAATATTATTAAATTAATAATTTTTTTTATTTAATTTATTTGTATCACATTTTATAATTCTACCAATTGAATATTAATAATAATTATATTCTAATTAAATTAATATTAAAAAATTTATATTTTTAAAAGTCATTTAATGTTAATAATAAAAAATATTAATTAAATTCATCTAAATTTCTATCTAAATTTCTTAATTACAAACCAAATAGTATTTTTATTGAAGTGAGAAACTAATATTTTAATATTTTCTTGAAGTGAGAAATTAATATTTTAATATTTGGTGAATCAATAGTGATTCTCCATCTTTGGCCAATCACTATAGCAAAAGTCCATTTTATTTTAGACTTGGCTAATCCAATGTGGAGCATTTCTAGTACATATTATCTAAATTTTAGCCAATCTTTAATTTTGGCCAAGCCAATGCTAGTGCCCTAAGTTATAAACTCATATTTGAAAAGGCCATTTCTAGCCTTCAATGACAAATATTGCTTTCAGTACTTTAGATAGTGTGTAACGTCTTCTTTAGCCATATCATGCTGGTTTGATCATTAATATAACAGTAGATAAAATATGACATTGTGTGGAATGACATTATATATAGACAACAATATGTGAGTACTGTATATATATAAATAGATCTATTTATATATATATATATAATTATACAAATACAAACTGTATGATTTGTGTATGAAAACTGTATGATCATGTGCAAAACTGGATGCAGTCATACAAAAGCATTCACTAATTGTTCGATAATATTTTACATTTAATGGATCGAAGATTAAAGAAAGCAGACAAACCTTGCATATTTTGGTGCCTTTCTGATTTGTAAGATTCCATCCAGCCGTAGAATTGCTACCAGTTTTATCACCAAAATTGGTTTCTCAAATTTGATGTATGTGAGGGAAATCATCTGCGGAGGGAAAAAAATGCCGTGAAATTGGATTTTGAAAATGCCGAAAAAACCCAGTGAATACCCTAACGAGTTTAAAGCTGCGATTTCTCAAAATGCCGAAAAAGGGTTAGAAGATCACATATGTACCACTAAGTTTATGTGAAGGGGAAAAACTGCAGCTAACAAAACCGGCGAATCAGAACTCGCAGATACGGTTTGGGTTTCTTCCGATGAACAAGAGAAATCGCAACTATTAGGGATGGACTTTGCGGCGAGAACAACGATTTCGAGGTCCATATCTGCGGCAGCAACCTCAGCAACTTTATTGGAGTGTAAATCGACGGTAGTAGCCCCAAATTATTCGGTGGTGACATTGCGGCAAAAAACCCATCTAGTGTCACGCCTAATTTCTGGCGTACAACTTGCGAGGGGAAAGTCATGGCTTTATCGCAATAGCCACAGTTATTTTAGTTTTTGCGGCAACTTTGTGATGCCGCAAAAAGTATGTTTTGTTGTAGTGATCCTTTTATATGGAAACAAAAAATATATATGTGTGATAGATCATGGCAATATGGATTAACTTACAAGCTTCTAGTTTTAAGTACATGACTATCACTACAAGAGAAATGCTTATATGTAGCTAGTTATTTATGCTGAAAATGACAAATTTCTATTAAAATCAGTACATCCTCACCATAAATAATCGTTTTCATTACAAGTAACTCGTTACAAATAATATTTTTTCTTGCAGTGTATATATTAGCTGAGAACATAACAATATTACATTTTTGGGGTTTTAATTGTTAGGTTTGTGGAGCCTAATTTATTCTTACGAGGGCTTGATTTGATGACTCAACCTGACAAGGTTTCGTCACTATTTTTTGGTGGAGTTTCAATAAGGCTTTGGCTGATATGTGGGCGAGAAAACTTTTTGATTGTGTTTGTGACTTGAGAAATGCTCATGTAGAGAGTTTGCTTGAGTGAACATCATACAAAGAGTTTACCCGAGCGAATAACCCATTAATTGTAAAATTAAAGTTTTTTGCCGTCCAATCTTATGTATATGTTTGTTATGAACAATATGGTCATCTGGAATAGTATATTACGCTCTAAAGTGTATTTTATCATTCTTCAAGAGAATAAAATCCTCTACAACTTTGTTGACATAAGCACGTTACCAAACCACGTAAATTTTTATGTAGTGTAATTGAGTTTCTTATTTTGTTTTATTTTTCTATCATTAATGTTTTTCACAACGTTAACTTGCATCATTATTTGTAGAGTAATGTTACATATAGTTGTGGAGTATGCAAGTACTGTGCAATTGTTTTGAAAAAAGAGTAGGGTCCATTATTAAAAAATTAATTTTTTATTTTTTCATGTGTGTCCTATATTTACTCATATTTTTTTAAAGGGATTGTGTGGCACTTACGCAATCTAAATGCACATCTCATTTATCTTATTTGTATATATATATATATATATATACACACATATAGAGAAAATCTTGTATGCTGCCCATAGTTGACCGCTACAGTGTACTGCTGAGAATTTTTTTTTTATTTAGTGATTAAAGAAGTGATTTTAAGCGTATTGATGTATTTTTTTAAAATATTTAAATATATTAAAAAATATGAAAAAAAAATGAAAAAAAAAAAACAAAAAGTGACTAGCGGTATAAACAAGCGGTGCTACTCAGGCGGCAGAGTAACACTGCTCATATATTTACTCTATTATAATAAATGACTATCTAACTGTAAATAGTAACTTTTACTTTTTTACATTAACTTTTCTTGTTTTTCCGTTAAATCTTGTTTTACCAAAAGGCTTTTAAAACCTTTGACCATTTAACATGTAGCTCCTTAATAGAATTTAATGAAGAATTCTGTTTTACCAAAAAGTCCTTGAGATCCTTGATCATTTGATGTATAACTCCTTTGTAGAATTTGATGAATGATTATATTTTATCAAAAGACTCTTTATAGTCTTGCGGTTAGATACTTTATTGAAATTTAGATTTTTTTTTAATTTAGATTTTTTGTCTTTCTTTAATTTTATATTTTTTTTTAGACAAATAAGTTACTGACTTTTTTATTTTATTTTATTTTTATTTAAATCATTATATGAGGTACAGACTAAATGCAAGCCGCGGCCGTTTCTTAGTATATATATATATATATATATATATATTATATAGCCGACAGAATCTCTTTAATTACGCTGTTACGTTTTTATTTTACTTTCGCATTGATCTGATTAGCTCTATCTCAGTACTTTTGCTTTACTGATTGCGTGTTACAATTTATAAACGACATGCTTGGTGCGGCTCGCAGCCGACACTGATCTGAAGGTTTTTTCAAAGTGGGTCATAGTTTTGCTACATATTATACCAATATTCGTACTTCTATCTTGCCAATGATGTACTTCAATATTAATTCTCTCGTTTTATTCAGATTTCCTAACCAATCTTATGCGTGACAAGGTCATAGTACTTATATATTGTTGATCATCAGAATTAGAAGTACTACCAAATTCGTTTAGATTTTCTTTTCAGGAACATACCAGGAAAGAAACGATTAATTTATAAGAACGTGTAAAGTAGGTTAAAGAAAGAAAAAATAACCACATGATGCATGAGTAGTATATTTATTACCTTTAGCTTTAATGTTGTAGTCTGGTAGAGCTTTCTCTTTTAGAATATTTATTACATGATCTTCTAATTCGTTTCGTTCGATCCTAGCAAGCTTCTAAAGTACTGAGATCAACTCTACTGTTAAAAAATTAAATCTTGAATAGTGGTGTAAAAAGCAATTAAAGCATATTCTATATAATATTATATATGGGGTACTATGATTCATACTGCAAGCTGTGACGACGTGCAGGTGCATGCATGGAACATTCTTCGCTTGAGGTCCAAGTGATCTTTTGTGGCCTATCCCAGATGATCATAAGGATGTATATAAATATATATATATATATATATATATATATATATATATATATATATATATATATATATATAGATTATAAGCGTTAATTGCAAGTGCATAGTAGGAGGAGCTGACTATCTAGAAAATAAATGGATTCCAAAATAGTACTTGATCAGCATGAAACGAGTGATATTCATCCTCATCATCACCATCATGATCGTCTGGACGAATCACACAAATATGAGCATTTGGAGCAGATCAAGAGCGAGTTGTTTAGAATGGCGATGAAGGCCGAATGGAAAAAAGTTGTGGAGAAATATACGAAAGAAATAGAGTGTGCTCACAACCTCAAGATCACGAGGTCAGGGGACACAGCGTTACACATAGCTGTCTCCGATGGCCAGGAAGAAACGGTCGCAGATCTTTTAAAGGTAATGCAGTCAAATCATGCCAAGGAGGCTGTTAAAACTAAAAACGAGCGAGATAATACCCCTCTCCATACTGCTGCAGCAATGGGGAACCTGGCCATGTGTAAGCTCATAGCACAGGTTGATCCATCATTGGTGGGTGAACGTAATTGTGAAGGAGAGACTCCTTTTTTCTTGGCTGCCCTCCACGGTAAAAAGGAAGCCTTTCTTTATCTCCACAAAATCTGCGTTGATCAGGATAACAAGCCGGACGATATTGGCTACACATATGCCAAGAGGGAGGATGGTGACACCATTCTTCACTGTGCCATTAATGGCGAGTATTTTGGTGAGTGAATACTAATTAATTACTATATCTATTATATAGCATGCAATTAACATGTATATATGTTTGATCGTTTTGAACTAAATATATATATATATATATTTTATGTGATCATGTACGTACCGCCTACAGATTTGGCATTTCAAATAGTTCACTTGTATCCGAAGCTGGTTGACAGTGTGAATGAGCAAGGATTCTTCCCTCTCCATCTGCTAGCCACCAAGCCTTCCGCTTTCAGAAGCGGTAGCCACCTTGGACGATTCTACAAACTCATCTATCACTGTAAGGATCTTATATCCATATATATCCATCCCTCCATCATTATTATTAACGTTACTCTTCTGATATATAATAATTAGTAGATAATCTTTATCTGTAACCGTACGTATGTCTATATATATATAGATCATAACAATTAACGTGCGTGTAATATTAATATTGTTGTTTAATTTGAAGCCATTTTTATTGATGAGCTGAAGCCCGAACATGAATACGATGATCAGAGGCCACCGGCAATAATAAAGAGTCTTAAAGAGGAAAAGCATCCGAATTATCCAGAGAACTACAGGACATGCGTCAACTTCTTTCGATTGTTCTGGAAAATGGCTCATGTTGGTATGTGAAACGAGTATTTTTATTTTTATTTTGCATTCAAACATCACAATATTGTGACAAGAATATCATGTCTGAATGATTTCTCTCCCCCCTCCCCCAGTTGTTCCTAGAACAAAGGATAGATCAAAGCCATCAGATGCAGAGAAAGGAAAAAATCAGTTAATTACAGCCAGTGGTAGTAATGCAGGTAAGCAACATTGGATACGTTCTATTAAATATATCATGTGTTTGAAAGCAATTTATAAGCTGATCAATTGACCAATAAAACATTTAAAGCACTCCTACTATGTATGAAAATATAATAAAAGATGAGTAATGTTAACCGCACGGTCGGGTATAAATTCTAAATAGATAAGTCTTATACAAGTCTTTTTTAAGCTCTCCTAATAAAAAAACAATTTTTCTACACTTTTTTAAAATTTAGTCTTTTTTATTACAAAAATTTGCATGAGAAATATTGTTTATTTAAAACTTATTCAAATTATTTCTAAGATAACTCGTGTATCTTAAGTTGTTATCTGACACAATTATTTATTATTCATTTAAAGATTTTGATCAAAATATTTATACGGGAACAATAAATACTATAGGGCTAGCTAAGTACTTGATGTGCCTATTTTGTTCCCGGTTCGGAGACCACCTTGATCCCAAGACCAGTCTTATATATCCCTAAGTACTACTGGTGCATAAATATTAATGCTTAAGCTACAGATCATCATGGAACCCGGGATCAACGACATCGGTTATTTCCAGCTAATTATGACACCTGCTTTGAATTTGTCAAGTTTGCATCCAAGGCGATGCTGATCATCCTTGGACTAGGTATGTATGTTAGTAGCTGGTAGTTAATTAATATATAGATGTGATTAGTTTCGCAAATTAATTAATTACCCTGTTGCCTCTGTCGCATTAATTATATATATATAAGTTTTTTCTAATATATATATGGCATTTGTTTATGTTGTATGTTAATGATTATTAGGATCTAGCTCGATAAGAAAGATACATGATAAGAAACAAAAGCACACATGGGCCGTTCAAGTCATGAACGAACTTCTAAAACATACCAAAACATACGAGGATTGCTACACAGCCGGCGGGGCGGACCCGAATTTATTTGCTGCAGCAAAGCTACAGACAATATCCACATATGATCAAGATGATCTTCAACTGGATACAAAGCCTTATAATGTTGATCAAGAAGCTGGCGGCCAAGTCCACTTTGACAATATGGGTGGAGAAAGTATATATCTATAATCCCAGCTTATCGATCCTATTAATTCCTAGTTCTTTCAGATTAATTACGTACATGCACTCATGACTTGGAATATACGTGCGTATGTTGGTGAATGGCATGCAGTGAAGGACAAAAAAATTCATGAGCCGCCAAAGAAGGAGTCTCCCATATTAATTGCAGCTAAAAATGGCGTCACTGAAATCGTGGATAAAATCCTAGAACTCTTTCCAGTTGCCATACACGACATGAATGTGGACAAGAAGAATATAGTGCTGTTGGCAGTGGAGAACAGGCAACCACATGTGTATCGATACTTGCATAAAAGAAATATCCTGGTTGACAGCGTGTTCCGGAAAGTGGATAAAGACGGGAACAGTGCCTTGCATCTTGCGGCAAAGCTTGGAGACTATAAGCCTTGGCTCATTCCCGGGGCTGCCTTACAAATGCAATGGGAAATCAAGTGGTATGAGGTACGTACGAGAGAGATCAGATGATCAGCTGAAAGAATTACGTATATATACCTGCGCTGCATGCGGCATGTCCTATTAATTAATCTTCAATATTGACTACTTTTATTTTTCTTTTCTTTTTAGATATATATTGATATGCGCTTATATACTGGATGCTTGGGTTGACGCAGTTTGTCAAGGATTCCATGCCAACCCATTTCTTCCCCCGTTGCAACAAGGCGGGCAGGACAGCAAAGGACGTGTTCACCGAAACCCATCAGGAACTAGTAAAAAACGGTGGTGAGTGGCTAACCAACACCTCTGAATCCTGCTCTGTCGTTGCTGCACTCATTGCCACTGTTGCCTTCGCGACGGCTTCCACAGTCCCCGGAGGCGTCAAGCAGGATACTGGCACCCCGACGCTCGAAAACCAACCGGCATTTGACGTATTCGCTATCTCATCACTTGTTGCGCTTTGCTTCTCGGTCACTTCGGTGATAATGTTCCTTTCCATTTTAACATCAAGGTACCAAGAGAAAGATTTTGGGACAGACTTGCCGAGGAAACTCTTGGTGGGTTTAACATCTCTGTTCGTCTCCATAGCTTCAATGTTGGTTTCATTCTGCGCTGGACATTTCTTTGTGCTAAAGGATAAGTTAAAATATGCGGCATTTCCAGTGTATGCAGTGACATGCCTGCCTGTAACTTTTTTTGCCGTGGCACAGTTTCCACTCTATTTTGATCTTATATGGGCCACCTTTAAGAATGTGCCACAACGTAGCTACAAGGTGGTTCTCTAAATAATTATATATATACAATTCGATTTTTTATCGAATTAAGTTATCCTGATCTTGTTGTACGTGTACGTGTTTGAAAAAAATATAATTTGTTTGTCATATCATCCGTACGAAGGAATGATTTTTCCATTAATTAATGTTGTATTGTAATTCTCTTTCTGGTCCTGTTTCATGTAATGTATCCTAGACGGTTTTTACTTTTGATGAAGGATGGTGATCTAGCGGCCAGTTCTCATGATGATCATCAAGTTCCTATATATTCTTCTTGTATGTTTTTTTTTTTTTTTTTCTCTTGTATTAAGTAAATTCCATATCTTTGATGATCAGTTTTGGAAAGTTCATGATTATTGTACATCATGATACATAACTTAATTATCATGTTGTATCAATATTGCAATATGGGTATCAATGTATCACATAAAATCACGTTAATTTATAAATTTACTTTTATGAGATCATTTATACTTAAAATATTTCTGTTATTTGTTTACGTGCGTGGGGTCTATGGTATATATGAACAATGTGAAATAACGTAGGGTTCACATGATGATATCATGTTTATCTGAGATCTCTCTTCAAAACTATATATACAATCTAATTCGATCAAGCAATCGGAGATACTGTTGTGTAAGCTAATTCGCATGTATATATAGTACTTTGGAAAGGTTACCAAAGTTGGTGTTTAT